>OZ025289.1:258388418-258988418 GCA_964019185.1 Maratus speculifer | reverse complement strand
ACATACATTGTTTGCACAAATACTATAGACATGCAGTTTTATATTGATTACAATAATTGTATGTTACTGGTTAGATAATTTCAGTTTCGGAAATTGAGCAGATTTACTAAATAGTTTTTCATTGTGCATGCGTGGAGGCTATCAAAATTTAATTTGCATATTATGTTATGATTTGCATATTATATGGTGCTGTACACCGAAAAACCTTTTCTTTGTAAGCAATCTAAAAGAAAAAAATGTCAAATCAAACATTTTTTGCAATCAGAACACAGTCTTTCAAAATATTCATTGTTCGAAACTTCTGTATGAGATTTTTACGGTTTACCTTATAAACAAAGTGTTTACCGCAAAATTCTATCGATCTTGGTTTTTGAGAAATTTAATTTTTAAATCGGGGTCTTATTTGCTGGATATCCTGTACTTTATGATGTCTGACATTAAAATAAAGGTTCTACTAGGAATGAAAATAGCACAAATTTAAAAAGGATGCTTTTATTTGACCAAAGTCTAAAGTTAAAGACTCTTATCAGGGAACATTTGCTATTATATTCCATTTATTTCTAAAAAACTACTAAAAACCATTTTATCAACAATAATGGCCAGAAAATATTCTCTTTCTAAAACTTTACATTAAACATTTTATTTTAATTTTAATCTAAATCAGAAGAAGTGTTTTAAAACAACCCAAAATTGTTTTAACGCGAACGTTGCATAATAAAAGGAATTTAATTATTCTAATTAAATTAAAATTTACAGACTGAAAAGAAATATTAAAAATCCTTCAAAGTGAGGAATATAAAAACGTCAATATTTCGATAATAAACAACCGTAATTCTATTAGTACTGAAATGTACGAAATAAATTAGGAAATATTTAAACATTTTCGTTAAATAATTATGACTCCTAATTATAAACTGCAGCATCATTCATTGGTACAGATATATCAAACGCACCGTGGTAACAATTTGACCCCAAAATAGTAATTTTATATATGGGTAAACCGGTGATTTTACTGATAATTTACTTTGTTTGGCAGTGCGGTAGAACATATTATATGTATATTCTGTTAAACTAAATTATGCATTTTATAATCAAAGAATTTATGTGTCTTTGTAATAAAAAATGTGAGCGATTTATAATAAAATTGAATGCATCTTAAAAGGTACAATGTTTCATATTAAAATAAAACTAACATCTCTTTTTTTTTTCAATTTAAGCATTATGAGTACATAAAAAGGAGAGTCTTTTTTGTCAAAAGTGTCTAAGTAAACAAAATAAAAATAAAATAAAATAACTGATGTAGTACAGATGTGTCTGAACCATCTGTTGTTATTTGTTCAAACTGAAAATCCAGAGTGTCATATTCAAATAAAATAATACTGGAGGTAAATGCCAGCCTGGTCTAAAAAGTTGCTGCAGCTGTAGCACAAAAATCATTACTTTAAAAATAAAAATAGAAAAATTCGATTAAAAAGACAAAAAATGACAGACAATTATTAGAGCATTTTCTTATTCTTAATAACACGTATTTTATTTTAAATTATTGATGGCTTAATTTTAATATTTTTTTTATTAAAAACGATGAAAGTCAGAAAATTGCTTTTGTCTGTTTAAAATATAAAGCAAACATTTGTCTTTTAAAAAGCTTAATCCTATTTTTTTATTCTAAGATTGTAAAAATTCGAACTAAATGTATTAACCAGAAAAATCTAAAAAACTTTATATTAAGTAATTTTTATTTTGAAACTTTATAACTTTAGTGTCTATTGAATGGATATATGAAAAATGCATCAGACAACCAGTTTCGTTAATCAATTTAATTACGCCTTCAATGTGTGAACTTTAATCTGTATTTAAAATAGAAGAGAACATCTCAAATCTCTTCTAAAGAGTTTTTGAAGCCATATAATAAAGCCTCAAATTAGAAATAAATCTGAAATAACCAGTGAAGTGCGAGTAATATTCGCTCACAGAGTTGTATGTAACATATACAGGGTGTTTCTAAACTCATGGTACAAACTTTAAGGGTAGGTAGAGCATACAATAACAGTTATTTATTGCATAGGAATGTATTTGACCAAGTGTTGCATTAAGGTAAAACCACCAGGGTGCAATTAGGCCCCTTTTTTAATTTTAAAATTTTCTCATTCATACTAGAAAATTTTTATGCTATCCTTTTTTTGACATTTCATAATTACTTAACAATAAAAATGTTTGAAAATTTTTGGTATGAAATCGAAGTTTTTGAATTAAAAAAGCGCAAAACTGGCAAACTTATCAAACGAAATACATGAATAAAAAAGATAAAATGTTTATTTACAATGTAGTTTACAAGTAAATAATAATGCATACAGTAATGTTACAATAACCGTTAAAAATTGCGCCCACCAACTGTGATATATGCTTCGCAGCGTCAGTGGTACGATTGGCGTGCACTTCTAAAGATATCAGGCATTTACCGTAGAAGCTTCGCATATGCTAAATACTACATTTTCGTCTGAGTCAAATGAAGTCTTATAAACAAGACTCTTCAGATGTCCCCATAAAAAGAAATTAAGGCTCGATAAATCGGGAGATCGCGGTGGCCAAGGAACTGGTCCACCACGCCCAATGCATCGCGTCCCAAATGTAGCATTCATGTAACTGCGCACATCAGTGGTGAAGTGCGCGGGTGCTCAATCATGTTGAAACCATATCCGGTTACGAATAGCAATCGGAACATCTTTCAGCAATTTTAGCAAAACCTTATGTTGCAAAAAATAAGGTAACAGCGATCATCCAGCCTCATTGGTAGTAGGTATTGGCCAATCAATTAATTATTAACAATACCCGCCCACAAATTTACACGAAATTGTACGCATTAAATACACCCTTGCGTGTACATACTGATTCATCTGTAAAAAAAAATATGAGCAGTAAAATCTGGCAGCAATAGATGTTGTTGCAAAACCCACTGGCAAATGTTCAACCGCAGAAGATAGTCTTCCGTATTCAAAGTTTGTACACGTTGAAAACAGATTGAATGAAACCGATTTTCATTTCACACTCTCCAAATGGTCGGATGAGTATTGACTCACATGACTCACACCTAAATTCTGTGCAACAGCTATTGTACTTGATTCTGGCCTTTCAGTCACAAAATTGAAAAGAATTTCTTCCAGGCTTGCACTGCGTACAGTTCTTTCTAGCCCAGTTCTCGTTGAAAGAATCTGTTTCAGAAAGCTGACGGTGTAAGCGCTTATACATTCTATGATCAGGCATTCTTTTGGGAGGAAACTGCTCCTGGAGCATTCGTACGGCATCTCTGGTGTTGCCATTGGCACGACCATGCATGAAATGCATGTCGGCTTTTTCGACATATGTAAGGTCTTCCATGACGATCGATAGTACAATTAAAAATTGCGATTTCTTCTACTTGAATACATGGTATTGAACAGCGACCAGTCATTTACTGCCCTCTACTGCTAGTGAAATCAACCAAAAACTCCACTTCTATTTCGAAAAATTTCTCTTTCTATTTCTGTTTTCAATTCAAAAAAATTTTGATTTCATACCAAAGATTTTCAATGAAGAATTTTATTATTAAGTAATTATGAAATGTCAAGAAAAGCATAGCATAAAATTTTTCTGGTATGAGTGAGAAATTTTGAAAATTAAAAAAGGGGCCTAATTGTCCCCCTGGTGTTTTTAGCTTAATGCATCACTTGATCCCATGCATTCCTATACAATAAATGAATGTTACTGTGCGCTCTATCTACCCTTAAAGTTTGTACCATGAGTTAAGAAACACCCTCTATATGATTTATTATGAGCACTGCATTTCAATATATTATATTATAATTTAAATATGGTGTCGTGGGGTAATAACATCATGTTAAGGTTTTACCGATTTTGGCGGTTTAGTTTTAGATTTTTTTCAAGCAAATATAGGATTTGACACTGCAACTTATTTCCTATGTATACAAGAAATAATATTTTACCAGATATGCATTCATAAACTTTAATGGCAGAATTTCTTGAATAATGGTATTTGATGTTTAACTACCCATGTGGGTAATAACGCCATGCAAACAGTACTACGAAATAAGATAAAATATAGACATGTAAATTGTCCAATCCTAACTACAAGCTCTACAGATTGAGAAATAGACAAATTTCGTTTTCCATTAATTGAGATATTGGGATTAATAATAATCATTTGACATCTTATTCTTCTGGCATGAAAAAAAATAGCAGCACTTAAAAGGCATACAAATTTCTCTGTATGCTTTTTGATTTTCAACAATGACAATAATGCTATTTCGTTTATAAAATAAGTAATAAACCCTCTTTGGATGTAATAATTGCTGAGTGGTCGAATAATGGCTCAGAAAGTTGAAGATTGTGAGTTCAGCAGGAATGATTGTTTACTATAGAGTGGATTTCTCCTATCGCTGTACATGCATCTTTCAAAAGTTGTGACTGAAACCGATAGAGAAAAATATCTGACAAAAATAATACCAGCATCAAGATTTCTGTATTTTTCTAAATGTTATTTTACAATGTATTTATTCAGATTCTATTAATCAATTATGACTATGCTATTTTAGGTCATCAAAGTAATTTTACCAGAATAAATATATGTGGCATACTGTAAATATAATTTCAGACGATACGCGAATCCGGGATCTAAAAATTAATCCGTTGTAATGAAAACAAACAAAGCAAGCACATGTGTTTTTTCTTTATGCGAATTTGATTTGTAACTATAATGTTATGTATTATATACACAAAATCCATCATTTTTTATATTACGTGGATAACTGCAATCATGAATGATTTACTCATTTAATAGTGTATTTCTGAGTTATCTTATAAGATTTTACTCAATTAAGTCGCGTATTGCGCTACAAGTGGAAAAGTGTATTTTAAAATTAACACACAAAGGCGCGTTTTTTTTTTTTTTTTTTTTTTTTTTGACAATTTAGAAACTTTTTTACACATACAAATAATCATTCTTGTATCATCATTTCGTACGCATAAATTTATATAAATCACTTTCATTAATGTTTAAAACTTATAACTTGTAAAATGGAGTTAACTACCGTACTCGTGTATAAGGCGCACTTTTTTTCAAAAAATAAGGGCAAAACTCCTAGGTGTGCGTTATACACGGAATATTTTTTTACTGTTGGATGCAGTTGAACGATATACATATGAAACAAGAAATTATTCAAAGAAGATATTAAAACTCGGAAAAATGTTACTTAATTGAAGTATTACTGCTTATTTATTTCATTCCTTGCAGTTTTTTATACAACAGAGCTAGTGACATTATCTAAACGCTAATTAGCAATTCTCTTTACCGTGACTCATTCCTATTTCCCGCCATTCTCTTACAACCCGAAGTCTAAAAATGCATTTTCGTCTTGTTTTCTGGTCTGGTGTAATGTTTGTTTCAACTTTTTTTTTTCTCTGAAATTCATTTGGCCATTCTTCATTAGCGTATCAAATTTATGGTGCGCCTTATATACGAGATTTTAAGAAATCGCCATTTTTACTTTTAAAGTAGGGGTGCGCCCTATACACGAGTAAATACGGTAATTGCTTATGAAATATAATTATGATATAACATTTCGTAAAAAGTTCTGTGTAAATGGAAATTAATAATTATGGTCTTAATGCAAAATAAGCCCTTTTAATAATCGTAAAATTTTAATTAGAATCTCTCCAATTTGCTTCGAATCCCGCTAATTGAATCTTTCGCCATTCTCTTGATTCATTCACATTTAATACGCCTTTGAAATTCACTCCATTTCGATATCACAAAGAGGCATGTTAATTAATTTTCCTTCAAAACTTTAAGATTGATTGGAAATTACCTTCGATTCAGAATTTATGAAAAGAACGTAAAAGATGTTTGGAAGTGTCACTATGTTAAATAAAAAATAAAACGTATATGCTGAATTAAATACTTAAAATAATTTGTTGTCATACTTAAAATTATGATAATAAATTTTCATTTTACTGAAATATCTGACAACATTAATTAAAAAACATATTCTGTAATCTCGAACGTAACCACGGAAATATATAGTAGATGAAAAAAAATTCCGTTATTTGAGCTTTTGAATATCTGTTTGTCTAAAATGCATTCTTAGAATTTTTTTAATCACTAAATTTTCCAATTTAAAAATATTATTTCCTCTCATTTCAAAATATTATTTTCTTTTGTGTTGTGATTGTGTTCTTAATATGTTGCAAAAATCTTGATATCTAGAAATGTGTTCTTAATATGTTGCAGAAGTGTTGACATCTAGAAAAGTGTTCTAAAATTAGGGCTGAATTGTGCTGAAAATTGTGATTAAAGTTGTGCTGAAATAGTGAGTATGAAAATATATTATTACAAGTTTTCTGCTGCAGAATACTTTGTCATCAAATTATCAACGCATTGTAAACTCTATACAATTTAGAACACAATGAAATAACATACATAAAACATTTTCAAAAATATTTTTGACACGGTGCCTTTAAAGTTAGAAAGATTTAAAAATGAATGTTTTGAAATAGAATTGGAAAATATATTTTCTCCCTTTGTAATTTTTAACAACACTTTTTTTCACAGTTCTTTTATTTGGCAAAATACATTCGTAAAACATTCGGAACACAACCCAAAACGATTTTAGGTAGAAGTATTCATTGTTATGTTCAGTTACTGTTGCAAAAGTGTTTCACGAATTTGAAGTAAAGATGATTATTTAATCTTTCGCCGGGCGCGTAAATTTTCATCACATGAACGGGCGCGCGTTGTAAATTGTACAAAAGGCGAAAAAGAATCAATTATTGCTGTTTTTTTTTAAATTTTACAAATACTTTAATATACAAATATCATATAAGTTATCTCTGATCAAAATTTACGAAAGTATTTCACAGTACACTTATTTTGCTATAACATACTAAAGAAGAAGTTTAAATATACGAGGGGTTATCCAAAAAAAAGTTTACAAGGCAAAGAAAAAAGTATTTATTAACAATAGAAACAAGATACAAATGGTAATCAAGAGACACATCTGGCCTTTACTTTTCCACTTAGTCACCAAACATGTTTAGGCATTTGTCAGAACGTTTGACTAACTTATTTATCCCGTCTTAGTAGTAATCAGGGCCTTGCTCATTGAGCCATTTCTCTGCAGCTGTTTTCACTGCATCGTCTGAGGTCAACCGTGTTCCGGATAACTTTCGTTTCAACGGTGGAAAAAGGAAATAGTCACTTGCAGCCAAATCGGGGCTGTATGGGGGATGATTTCAGATCTCCTACTTGAACCTTTGCTGCAATTCCTAAGTCTGGCGAGCTGTATGGGGCCTGGCATTGTAATGCAGAATTATGACGTTTTTGCTCAACGATTTGTCTGTGAATTTCGGATGCGGCCACATTTTTGGCCCATAAGAATCGAATTACGGCTCGCACCTTCATGCGAGACGACTTTTCTAGACGTCGGTCGTGCCATTACTGTCGCTCTTAAGTACCTGCGTAGTGACGCTACTTAATCTTAGAACCGCTGAAGGACATCTAGCGTCATCTGTCAACCACCCTGGGTGGAAATATTCGCTCCACAATTATTACATTTCAAATGCTTCTGCTTGAAAACTTTTTTTTTGGATCAACATACGTATAAAAAGCTACTTACTACTGCAATCACAAAGAATAAAAACTAATAAAAATTACTAAATAAGAATTATGTCATTTCAATTTTATAGAATTAGTCCTATATTTAATCTATATTAGTCGTTTCATGTATCAAGCATAAGATTTGCTTTTTTGAAGATTATTTGCAGATAAACCATGCACATTTTATGCAGTGTTAACAGATTAAAATGACAGGTGCAGATAATTGCGCAATCTGAAATGCACATAACTTTCAGAAATATGATAAAGAGATCCAATAAACGAATACAAATGGTTATTAACACCCTCTACTGTTTGAATTCTGTTTTAAAGAAAAAAGAAAGTGAGTGTTGTCATTTTTTACGAAGGCGTGCCCGACGGAAAGTTAACATGCTCAGAAAAGAAAACAAAAAAATTGTGAAATGGTATATTTAATTTTATTTTAATAAATTACTCCATATCTTTCAATACCTAAGAAATAAAATATAATATTACAATTTTTAAAAAAAGATCAACATAATAAGCTAAAATTATATATTAGTATCTTAATGAAGAATATATTTAAAAATCTAAAATTGTAACAGGTTCTAAATTATCTTCAAACTCCGTTAATTGAATCTTTTTTCATGTTCTTGACTCATTCACATTTAAATATGTCTTTGAAATGCACTTCATTTCGACGTCACAAAGAGATATGTAAATTAATTTTCCACCGAAATTTTAAGCTTAATAGAAATTTAGAAATTATTTTCAATTTAAAATGTATCAAAAGAACTCGTGGATTTCTTGAGAGTTAAATAAATGAAGATACTATATTAGTAATTTCAAGGTATTTGGAAAATATAGTTAAAGAACATTAATAATAATACTGAAAAAATTTTAAGCAAAAAAAGAAGAGTCTATTCTTTTTAATTATTTTTTTGTACTTTTTATGTGAATTTTTTTCTTAAATGAAATTTTTTAAAGAAAATGTTACATAAAAATATTTTTAAATTACAGTAGAAGCCTGAAATATCGCGGTTCAATATCAGGCGAATTCGGATTTAACGCGGGGAAAAGTGTGTCTCCCGAAAACAAGATCAATTTTAGGATAAATTTTGAGTTTAAAATTTCAATGAGACACAATGAGAGACATGCAGTCTAAGGTTAGTGCTATTCATCTCAATATGTCTGTTGACGGTTTAAATAACTGGATATAAATAGACAACAGCGAACCACTTTCAGTGGTCATTAAAGATCAGGATGTCATTGAAGCTGTAACCCATGAAAATTGCAGTGAGCAAGATGATGATAATGAAAATTAAAATGCTGCTTTGATGAAAGACGACGTTCCACATGTTAGCGAAGTCATTTCGCACTTAACGAAGGTAACTTCATAATAGATAGGGAAGACGATTGTAATTGTGTTTATCTACTCCATCTTGCAAGCAGAGAAATAAGATACCGACAAGAAACGAAACTCCTCAGTTTGCCAAATAATACTTTTGGACTTTTTTAAGATAGCGTAAGATTAAGTTTGTGTTCAATGAATGATAATATTAATTGCATTTCACAAAGCGGGTAGCTGTTTTCATAATTTTGTACCATTTCTTTGACACCATTGAGATATATCGCGGTTAACTTATAACGCGGGTGTAAAATATGTGTCCCAACAACCGCGTTATATCGGGCTTCTGCTGTATTGTCTTATTAAATTAAAATAAAGTTCGTATTATTTTCCAAGTCAAAATAAAAACTTCTCCAACCTATAGATCTGTAGCTGAGAGTTTATTTTAAACCCAAGTTGTGGGAAATCGTTTTAATCACTGTAGTTTAGGTATGCGATGGTATCTTAGTTTTTCATACTCCTACTATTTGACTTTTATTAAATTTGTCGGCACAAAATATTTTTAAATTAAAATAAAAGCACCTCTAAAATGTCACAAGCTATCAAATATTACATATTTAATAGTGGTGTATCTTTAAATATTCAATGCATTGAGCAGCTATACTTAAAATTGTGTACGAAAATCACGAGATTCTGAAATGAATTGTATAAAGTGACGTGTAAGTATGTATGAAGTAAAACTGCCTCAATGTAAAAAAATATTAATATACAAAAAGACGTAACGTATAAATGAATAAAACGCCACTAAATTGAGTATGTGCAATAGACGAACTGATTATGCGCTGAAAACTTTAATCTCTGTTAAAACGGGTCTCTCTATAACATGATGTTACTTATAACGTTCAATAACAATTCACTGATAATGTTAAATGATGAATAAATAAATTAATAACTCAAACAGTTATATTTGAAACAAATGAATAATGTTTATTAAAGTCTGTAAAAACTTTGAGAATAGAACTTCTCTATAGCACAATCCGGCGTAACAGGAAAAATTTGTTATTTTGAAATTATAAAAGAAATGAGTAGCAAATGTTTAATCATAAGACTATTATTTATAAACAAAATAGGTGATGTTGTCTAAAGTATACTTTTTTCATAAATTTAGAGATGATGTAAAAGTAAAATCGCATAAACAAAACAAAAATCAGGGTTTGGTTTAATCTTCAAAACCATCCTCAGAAGTAAAAATTTCCAAAATACAAATCGATTGGAAACAATCTACATGTTACTTTGTCAAAAATTACTAGGTGCCGCAAGTATTTAAGAGAACAGATTATATGAAAATGTTTACTTCTGAAGATAGTTTTGAAGATTAAACCAAACATTGAAATTTGTTTTGTTTATGCGATTTTACTTTTACATCATCTCTAAATTTATGAACAAAACATACGTTGGATAATATCATCTATTTTGTTTATAAATAATAGTCTTATGATTAAACATTTGCTACTCATTTCTTTTATAAATACCAAACTATGCATTCTGATTACTGATCCTTTTCTGTTGCTGAGAAATATGTCAGAACCTATAGCCAATGGGACAATCACAGCATATTTCTTCATTTCCTCAATCAGTCTAGGTTCTGACATATTTATCTGCAACAGAAAAGGATCAGTAATCAGAAGGCATAGTTTGGTATTTTATCTATAATCTGTGCTCTTAAATACTTCCGGCATATTTTTGACAAAGTAACAAGTAGATAGTTGCTTGTCGATTTGTGTTTCGGAAATGCTTACTTCTGAAGATGGTTTTGAAGATTAAACCAAACACTGAGATTTGTTTTGTTTATGCGATTTTACTTTTACATCATCTCTAAATTTATGAACAAAGTATACGTTGGATAACATCATCTATTTTGTTTATAAATAATAGCCTTATGATTAAACATTTCCTACTCATTTCTTTTATAAAAACCAAACTATGCATTCTGATTACTGATCCTTTTGTGTTGCAGATAAATATATCAGAACCTAGTCTAACTAAGGAAATGAAGAGCCATGCTGTGATTATCCCATTGGCGATAGAACACTAAGTTTTAGACTGCACTAAAAAAAATCTTTAAAGTTATTAAAATTTCTCTAGGAAAATAGAATTCCTAGAACTTGTGTAACGGAAACAACAAAAATCCGTGCAACAAATGTACATTTGTACAGTAAATCAGAAAATCTGTAAGGTTATTAAATTTTTTTCAGTAAAATGGGATGTCTAGAATTTTTTATGTAACTCCAACACAAGTTATAGATAATTTTAGTGAAATCACATTAATTCTAGTAGATTTTTTGCAAAGTTACAGATTTTTGTAGCTTTTCAAAATCTTGATTTGTAGATTTACCACTTTATTCGTACAATATACAGATAAAATTGTAGTAAACATACAGATTTCCGTAACTTTATATCTGTACAATTACAATTTTTTTTTCGGTGTACTGCATTTTTGAAATTTTCCCGATCATTCGTCTTTAAAGAGTGAATTAAAGGATTCCAGGATTGATGAGTCAAACTTACGACACAGGAAATGACGTTGCTGGCGATATGACGTTATCAAGATGTATACATTTGTCATGTCGCTGATAATCGAGGCTAACGAAAAAGACAGGCTACCGCGGTCCATTTAAAGTGTGTTTTTACAGACCGCTAGAATGACGTAGTGCTCTAATCGTGACCACGCATTGGTGTATTCGAGCTTCACGTGACTCTAGCGGTCTGTAAAAAAAAAGATACGTGGAATGCACCGCGGTAGCCTGTCTTTCTCGTAAGCCTCGGCTGAAAATATTATGATGTCGAAGAGAGTCGAGAGCTGCAACTTGATGAAGCCACCATCAGATGCCGTATGAGATGACCTAATGACCTTTGCTAGAGACATGAAGATAGAAATAGTAGAAGGAGAACAAAGACGGTGCTTTAGCTTTGCCCCTAGAGTCTTTCCGAGTCTGGCTGGCATTTCCGGCGGTTTGGGAGAAGATGAAATCTGGCGCCCCCTACGTCCCGCTAGCATACTGGTCGAGATACTAGCCAAACAGGTCATGTGATCGAAAGTCAGTGCAGCACCACTAGCGCCACGCCATACACCGGGCAATATTTTGGAGCTAAGTTCTGTTGGGAAAACCCTATCTTCTCTGTTCTCCTTCTACTATTTTATCTCCATGGCCAGAGGTCATATGTGATCGAGGATAGTTCTTTTCCGAGAGAACCTGGAATAACTGCCTGGCCATAACCAAACATCTTCTTAAAAGGCTTAAAGAGAAGCCAGGATTCCGTTAATTTCAAATAATAATTTTTAATAAGTTATTAATAACTTTATTCACTGCAGTAATGTTAGGAACTTTATAGAAAAAATTAATCAAAATATACTACACAGGCATTAACAACTAAATCGACCTATGCTTAATTATTTTTATAAGTATAAAGTTTTAAATGTGTAACAAATTTTTATACCTTTTAAAATAATAAAACAATATTATGAAAAAAGAAGACTTGTGATCAAATTAACTTAAAAGATCAACAATGTATTTTTTTCAGAATTATCAAGAATCTTAATCCCTTTTCTCAATAAGTAAATTTTCTGAATAATCAGATTTTTCCTTGGATATTTTACATTATTCTTATAGATTTTTTTATGCATATTTCTCATGGTTGTTCCTAATTTTATTAATCTTGGCTGATCTCTTAAGCTCTTTTTAATAGAATTTTCATACACCACATTTAAAGATTAAAACTTATATCTTAGATTTTTTTTCATAAGCCTCTAAATTTTTTAAATATTTACAAATTTTATAAATATATTTTACGATGAATATTTTCAATTCCGTGCGAAATTTTAAGAATTTTTTTCAAAAATTAAAAACAAACAAATAAATTAATGTGTATAATAATTCAAGACAATCAATTACAGTCTTCAAAATAAGGTAATCTTACCGATATAGATAAGGGTTGTACTGTAACTATTCTTACAAAGGAATCACGTTTGGGGCTGATCGCGCGTAACACTCTCAAATTTTTCTTATACATTTCACAGAAAATCTAATAACAGCAGTACTACCGGCATATTTTTTCAATTGACGGATATCCGTTTTTTATTTCTCAGTTCTAAGAGGCAAAATATCCGGAAATTGAAGAAAGGTGGGGAAAAGCAATAAAAGCAGATACTGGATTTGAACCAGCCACCCCACCCTTACAAGGCGAACACGCTAGAAGGGTACAGTAGTTGTACAGCAGTTAAAATCTATCAACACAAAAGATATCAGAAAATTTACTGAATATGAGCGCAATTTACTTAAAGGGGATTTTTAAATAAGATATACATTTAAAAATATAATATATATAAAAAAGTCCTTCCGGCAATGCCGGGAGGAAGAGGTAGCTTTCATATACTTATACATTTATTTATTTATTTTAAAGTAAGTTACATTGTTTAAAAAATACTAAGCTCAAATTAGTGGAAATAATCTTATAAAATTAGTGATTTTATAAGATTGAATACTAGTTTTTGTCAAGACTGAATATTAATAAGAATTTTTAGAAATTAGTCATCTTTTATTCAACCTGGTTTTATTTTAAGCGATTTAGAGAGTCACCAAATTCCACGATATCATAAAGAGTATGCCATTCTAAAACAACATGATGGATCGTTCAGATCAGACCGTTTCAAAATGTCAGCCATAAGCAAAATTCAAAGTGCTATAACTCAATCATTTTTTTAAGATATAGACAAAACAAAAAGTGTTCTGGAATCATTGTTTTAATTTTTAATACGTAAAAGAAAAATATTTTTCAACTTTTAATTTTTTCGCATTTAATTTTAAATTTTAATTTTTTTTAAAAAATTAAAATGGCTACCATTTTGAAACAAAATGGCGGATGATGCTGGCCTACGAACTCGGTCGAGACATTTGTATGTACTATGTACATACCAAGTTTCATTGAAATCGGTTCATAAATGCGCGTGTTATTACGTGACAAAAATCAGATCGTTTCAAAATGTCAGCCATAAGAAAAATTCAAAGTGCTATAACTCAATCCTTTTTTAAGATATAGACAAAATAAAAAGTGTTCTGGAATCTTTGTTTTAAGTTCTAACACGTAAAAGAAAAATATTTTTCAACTTTTAATTTTTTCGCATTTAATTTTAAATTTTAAATTTTTTAAAAAATTTAAAATGGCCGCCATTTTGAAACAAAATGGCGGATGATGCTGGCCAACGAACTCGGTCTAGACATTTGTATGTACTATGTACATACCAAGTTTCATTCAAATCGGTTCATAAATGCGCGTGTTTTTACATGATAAAAATCAGATCGTTTCAAAATGTCAGCCATAAGAAAAATTCAAAATGCTATAACTCAATTATTTTTTAAGATATAGACAAAATAAAAAGTGTTCTGGAATCTTTGTTTTAAGTTCTAACACGTAAAAGAAAAATATTTTTCAACTTTTAATTTTTCCGCATTTAATTTTAAATTTTAAATTTTTTTAAAAATTTAAAATGGCCGCCATTTCGAAACAAAATGGCGGATGATGCTGCCCAACGAACTCGGTCGAGACATTTGTATGTACTATGTACATACCAAGTTTCATTCAAATCGGTTCATAAATATGTTAGTTATCGCATGACAAAAATCAGATATATATATATATATATATATATGGTTATATATATATATATATATATATGTCAACATTTGAACGGAGGGTGGTTTTGGGGTCTGGGGGTCATGATCGTTGAAAATATACCAAAATTTTCCGGAAGTGCTTTCCTCCGGACGGCTGCAATAGGTAGCTTTTTACTTTTTGTAATGAAAGCTACCTAATATAAAGTAGTAAGATATATATAAAAGGATATACAGGGTCACGCAAAGAAACGGATACATAGTAGCCTTTGGATGATAATTTTTGGAATGATCATTTGAGTAGTTTAAAGAGTATTTTCGTTTGAACTAAATTTTAGCAAAATACTTTCGTGTATTAATGGTATTAGGTAAACTACTGCGCTGAACAAAAGTATTCAAGTATGTTTAAATCTATTAGTACAGTTGCTGAAATCAACACCAGTTAGTCATTTTCTTGCTAATTAAAATTTCCCCATTATATATTCTGTATATCAATCGACACATAAAATACAGGTTTGTTCAAAAATATTGGAGTACATATTTGGCTATGGACAGCAGTACTTTATTTTCTTGGACAACGAAGTTTTGTTAAAAATATTAAGAAGTGTTGGGAAGTGTTTCAAAATCTGTGCTTAACGCATGATTTTTCTTACTTGTTTTAAGTAGAATTGCTTCGGACACGATTACAGGGTATTCTCAAACTCTCTATTCGCATATTAAAGATATCAATATAAATTATTTATTGAATTTATAAGCTATAATGAAGGTTATAGTTTGGAGTACAATTAAGTTGCGCATTCTAAATTTACAAACTAAATCTTGAATAAATGCCTTATATAGTGCAGAAGAATTCATCGACGAATTGAGCACATACTACTTATTCACATCAATATATTCACATTCGATTGTTTTAGCAGAAAAATCTCGCCATGTATTTATTGATAAAGAAATCAGAAGACTGCAGCCTGATTTTTAAACGAGCAATGAAAGTAAAAAGAAAAAAAAAGAATTTTTCGATTTTTTTTTTTTTTTTTTTTTTTTTTTTGAAATTTAAAAGTTGCGTACTCGGAGTTATTATAAGATCGAAAACAACTCAAAAATGAATAAATTTTGCTTATTATTAAATATTCAGTTTTAATAGTTTGGTTCGCTTTTACCGAAAATTGTCTTAACACATAAGATTTCTTATTCCGAATGTCACCATTCTCATATCAAGGCAACACAAATGAAAAGCTAAGAAATATTAATTAGATGATAATACTATCTCGCCAAGCTATCTCTCCAAAATTCTCTGGGCCTATCATTTTTGTCTTCGCTGTTTTATTTATAAAAGTGTACTAGTTGCCTGTATCGCTCACATTTCTCAAGATGTGAAAAAGAAAAAAAAAATCACGTGTATCTATAAGAAAGCTAAATATAACATAGAGCTTATTTTTATCTTATAACTTTCCCGGTGTAATACACTTGTTGCAAATAGAGTTCAAATCCATCCAATAGTTGTTGGATAAACTGTGTATACATACATACATACATGCATAGTAAATATATAGCAGCACTATGTAAATACATAGCAGTACGAAAGCCGCTTAAAAAATAAAATATATTGTACTAACAATCCCATCAAACAAATATACGGGGTAGTCATAAAAAACTTTGTGGGTATATGGAGCTCTAGTGGCCAGTCCGTTCAACCGATCGAGGTGAAATTTCAGATACAGTTATTCGGAGATATTAGCTCAAGATTCTATGAATGGCAACAAAATGGCGCTCACGGTTACGGTTATAATTACAGAAACTCGAAATTTTTCAATGGCAACACCCATTTTTTTCCATCGCAAAATGCGCAGCGCATGCGAAAACCCTAAAGATCGTTGAAACCGTACATGCAAGAAACGGACACGTTATGCACGCACAAAAAACTGTTCTGTGAATCCCCCCCCCCTCATAAAAAACAAGATTGGGGCGCAAGGAGTAAATTTACACTAGACACAGAGTCAGTACACTAACCTCTGATTACAACACAGATCGGAGAAAACTTTTATTTTGATTACACATTTTCCACATGGGTGCCATCACAGGCATTTAGACATTGCATAGTGGCGACTGTGGGCAATACAGCCGAACGTTACATCGCATCAGGGATGTTTGCAATCTCACGTTTGATAGAACCTGAAATCCATAGGAGTGAGGTCGGGGGATCGCGGAGGGCATTGACGTTACCAGTTAAGGTGAAATGTGCCTCGTCCGTTCATAATATGCGAAGAGGTCGATCGTTATATCCATCATGTTGGATAAGAAATTCATTAACAAAGTGTATATGTTGTTGATGGTTTCTCATTTCCAAGATCTGGGCGCGCTGGTACCAGTAAAGAAACATGCGGATACATAAGAAACAATTGCTTGTTTATAAATTCAATGGATACATAAAAAATTTATTAAAAATGATTCAAAATAGTAAAATCTCGAATTACCCATTCAAGATAAATTGAAAATCAAGAAAATATCTCAAAAATCACTTCACGAATAAAACAAAATATTTTCATTTAAAATGTCATTTCATTTAATTAATCCTTGTTCTTTTATGCAGAAAACAATTTCTGTCAAAATGGATTAAACCAATGATCTTTGATAATGCTAATATAAACACTTTTACGCCAAAATGTCAGTTTTTTTATTAAAAGAAACAAACTGAAAGTATCTTTTAATCTCTAAGAAAATCTGCCTATTATGTATTTTCATTTAAAAAGAATGATTAAAATTTTAAAAAAGATAAATTCTGTAATTAATACTTTTTTCGTATGTATTCGTAATTTTCATCTGGAAAAATAAAAAAACAGATTATTTAATTTAAAAATGCATAAATAATTAGGTATTTTATGTTATCTTTATGCAATAAAATTCTTAAGGTAAATTTATGAAATTAAATATTTGAAAACTTAATGAGAATGGACAGGTAAGGTCAATAGAAAATAATTTATTCAGAAAAATGGATGCTTAAATGAAACAAAATGTCATGATTGTTAAAAAGAATGAAATGCAATTTCTTTTACGACAGTTTATTAAATAATGAAGCATCAAAAATTTGTTTGATTAGAAATAAGTTTTCATAGACGTACAAAAATAACTTGCTTCAAATAGGATTCATTCAGATTATAGGATTAGCCGGTATAAATTGTTATTATTATTATTATTATTATTATTATTATTATTATTCCATATTATTATAACATAGAACTTCGTAATTTAAATGATGATTTGCTTTGTTCATTTTAAATGGGAATTTAATTTTTTTATGTTGATTATACATGCTTCAAGAAAGTTAACCTCTTATTTCCACTGAATTTTAAATTTTGGTAAACATCTATGTTGCATTGGATTTATTTATTAAACATATGTGACTAAATTGTACCTAATTTTTAATAAATTGGAGACCTATAATACTATTCTAAACGTATAGGGTAATCTATTTTTAAATCTTAAATCATCTTATATTTAGAGTTGCAAAAAGTCGGTTTATTTCCGGGTTTATTTCCAACAGACCAGGTTTATTCTCAGGTTTATTCCCAAAAAACCGAATTATTCCAAAAAATCCCGGGTTTTTTCCAGGTTTATTCCTAAAAACCCGGTTTATTCCCGGGTTTAAACCGGGTTTTTTCTAACCTTTGCAACGCTACTTATATTAAGATATTAAGTTTAGCTTAGCATAGTCAAATTAAATGATTTTGTTCAAAATCTTGATAGGGTAAACTATGGTGTATGGTTTATTCTTTCTACTATCACATTACTCCGTTTTTAATTAATTAATTAATTATTATCATGTTGACAATATTTATTTTAATTTTTTCCCTTTTCATTTTGTTATCCAATTTAGTAATCTTGATGTACCTGTTTTTTGATGTTTTTTTCTTCATTTAATTTTGGTTTTATGTGTGTTGGTAATCTTAAATTCGTATTATTTTGCTTTTTCCAAGCAAACACGAAGATGAAACCACACACTCCATTTGTAGTTTCAAAGTATTTGGGACCCGAAGATTCTGCTTTGGTTCTACAAATTCCATTTGTATTCATTTTAATTATTTATTTTTTTCCTCCATGTTCAAAGCGGTATAATTTATAAAATTCACTGGTTCGTATATTGTAATACAGTTAATGAATATATATATATATATATGTGTGTGCGTGTGTGTGTGTGTGTGTGTAAAACTATTTAAGGTGAAGAAATAATTTTCTGTATTTTTTAATATCTTCCAATAACAATTATTATTCAATAACAAAAATGTGAAATTAATATAAACCGTAGATCAGGTTGAGTCTACCAATTAACGAAGTCATATTGCTGTTTCTAGGCATAACAGTTCAAAAGTTATTATTCTTTTTATTTATTTATTCACACTATTGCATACATGTAGTTCACGTTTCTTCAGAAAGATAACCATAGAGGGCAATCCCATGTAACGGCTGGTATTCCACTTTCAGATAATTATCAGTAGCAAAGCACCAACCACCACACTAACCATGTCCTTTTGAGAGCATCACACCTCTTCAGACCCCAGGGTTTATTTATGTATTTTTTAATTCAGTTATGTATTTCTATTAACAAACTGATACCTAAAATAGATTGAATACCGAAAAGATATATTTTTTGTACGTAAAATTTGATGATACATGTGGATTTAAAAAGTACATTTTTTGAAAATTCTTAGGATTTTTATTTTATTATTTTAAATTGCAAAAATATTGAAAATGATAAAATAGATGTATACTTAATAAGTTTTTTTATTGACTGACTTTAAAATTGATTTTTTAACGCACAGTAAAATTATTTACATTTTCATTTTTGTACATTTCGCAAATTTCTGCTACTAGCCATTTTGATATAACATGTAGCTCGCTAAAACAAAGCTATAAGAAACAAATGGATATTTTGTTTAGTTCTGTTAGGCTCCATTCACACTAATTTCTCTTTTATTAACATTATTTATATATCTGAAAAATATGTAATTGTAGTAATTTGTAATTGTATCCAATAGGATGCATAATGTCTGAAGAGGTCAAGGCAGTTCTGAAATGTACTGCTCAGTAAGCCCGAAATTTTCTGTCCAATTTACTGACTCATTTTTAAACGTAAAGCCGCTATCAGATCCACCAACATTTAGTAAGACTTTTGAGCCAACACGCGATTTCCTCCAACTTTTCGGGAAATATCCTCCCAACGTCCAGTGTAATAGCAAACTGCAATGTCTCCCAGACTTTTTTCCACACGTTCAAAAAAATCTGGCCTAGCTCAGATTTTTCATCCAACATCGAACGTTTCAACAAATCAGAGATAAGCGATTGATACGAGTAGGCGATAAATGTTAACGCCTGGCACGAGTGGAAACTGGTTTTACAGCTTTTCCTCCGAATTTTTCAAGGACAAATGCAAACCTTTGTCCCCCTTTGAACGGGAAAATGTTGGAGTTAAAATCCGCTGAAAAGTTTGTCTCGTCTAAAGTCCGTGTGTCTAATAGCAGCTTAAAGCAAAAAAATTGGCTGGGCTAACTGTGAAAGCAATTTAGAACTGAGAGGTTTTTTTAAATTATTATTATGAATAAATTATTTATCGTGTCATAAGCGTTCATGTATCACGTGATAACCAGTTTTTCTCCCTTTCCTGATAAATATTTCTTTTTTCATCCGGAAATTCTTTTCAAAACATCAACTTTGTCAATAGGTACTGAAAAATCTTTTACGTTTACCAAAAACATGGAAGTACTCTTTTATTAATATAGTTTATGTATAACAACACATGTCGATTTCTTGCGTTTCCGAACAAAAATGAATTAAAACATGCGTCATAAAGTTGCCCTTTTGGATTTGATAACACCATTAGTTTATCTCTTTTGGGCAGAAAATTTTAACAGCATTTCCGTTTTAAAAATTCCGATAAGTTTATCAATGATCTCATCATCACTTTTTCTTTCTTTAACTTACACATTATTTTTAAAATACATTCCACATCTTCTCTTTTGTCTTACCACCTGTTTTTTACCACCTTTTGTTTGTACACCATCTTTTTACTGAAGGGGGACATTGACTTAACAGTGTCAAGTAAACCTGTTTTTATTCCATACCTCGCACGTTTACCATCAGTTGTCAAACCCATATTTGACATTCCTGAAACATTTTGACAAATCAATTTTCTGTTCTTTAAAAAATTCCATAGTTCTCGTAAAAAAAAAAAAAAAAAAAAAAAAAAAAACATTTGAAGAAACACATTTCATTTTCCACAGAATCGCTGAACTCAAAATTAAGCAATGCTAATAAATTTACCTTGCTAGAAGCATCTGTTCTTTAAACAAATTTTCGTGAAAAATAATCACTTTGCTTCAAAGATGAAATCATTGCTTCATCGACCCATGCAGCCATTTCGTCCCATTGTCTTTACAGAAGTGTTTGGAATGATGATCACCTTTTCTTTATCAAATAATATACAATACTAGCGGAACCGACAGACGTTGTCCACGTTGTCCTGGCACAGACTCAAAAAAATCAAATAAATATGCGTAAATATAATAATATGTACGATAAATACTACACTCTTAATTTAATTTCTTATTACTATTATATAAGGAAATTCTTTTTCACTTTGCAGTAGTTTTTGAAGTCGGTTCAATTTTTGATAGAAAAGTTTATTTTTCTCTTTTTAGTTAAAGGTTAACGATTTTCTGAAGTTAGAAAAATTATTGCAAATCATACACGTATGTCAGGAGTGGGGTTCGAACGCACGATCTCTTTCTTTATAAACCAAAACTTAAAGCTGGCGCATTAGACCGCTTGGCCATTCCGTCCGCACTCTATTCAGCGAAATTATTCAACACTTTTAATAAGCGAAAAATCACTAACTATTAGTTTTTGCCTAGTTACTAAAAAAGTACTTAATCAATTTCGATGAAATGTGAATCTAAACCATTCTCGAATCCACTGGAACACACTCACAAAATTTCATTGAAATCAGTCCAGTCGTTTAGGAGGAGTTTAGTGACAAACACACGCACAGAAGATTTATATATATAAAGATATAATTTTTCCGCAAGTTCTTCGCCCACTGACTGAGTGGTTTCTTATTTTGCTGCTAAAAAGGATAGCTTGTAAGGCGGTATGGTAATAAGTTTGTCTTACATCTCTAACACCGACTTTTTATTACAGCTTAGGCGAAAAATATTTTTTTTTGAAAGATTTTATGAGGTTTACTTGTGTATACTCACGTTGCATTGTTGATGCTTTTCAAATTTTGATAGATTAATGTTTGTATAGCACAAGATTTTACAATAAATGGCGCACTGAAAAATTGGGCTTTACTTCAGCGCGTGAAAAAAACCCGTATTTTCAATAAACCTGAGAAAATTTCCGCAAACACGATTCTTTGATCTTTATCGTTGCCTGCATTGTAGTTACAAATACTTGATTGTGATTCAGTACTATTTCCGCATTTTCTATTAATGTTACTGAAAGGTGAAAGTTGCTCATCATTCGGATTTTCTCCTTTTACTGCATGGTCCAGTCTTAAACAACCACTCCAAAAAAGACACAAAATCTACACTCAATCAAAACAAAGCTTTAAAAGAAACATTCACTTTCACCGTCAAAGGAAGACGATTGACCATAGACCAATTCAAGACAAAAAAGTTATAAAATTGTAATTTAACAAACTACAACGACTATTTGGAAACTGATATTTTCAAAGACTCAAATTTTAAAGACTTATAAATAAATTCTATATTTATATTGATAATAAACATCATTTTTAGGATGATTATAAGGAGTCATATATTACTTACACGATGCATTAAGCATTAATATTCCTAGACAATTGATAAACAAGTTGGAAATTGCACGTGAAGCGTAGCAAATGAGGTGCGTTCGTACGATAACGAAGTTTTAAAATATTCAGATCTTGCTGATATAGTAGAGCGTACTTTGGATACAGTATAGTGGTCGAAATCTTTGTGTTCCTGTAAATATGCAGGGAGTAATTTTTATTATTCTTCATTAAGGTATATATTATTCATAAAATGTGAAGTAGTTTAATATAATTAAAACACGCCCCAAACAATGTCTCCCCGTACACTGTAAAAAATATCCGTTAATATACACAAACTTTTCCCTAAAATTTTAGGGAATAGTTTGATTTTTCCAAGAAGACAGCAGTATTTCCGTTTTTTGCTATTTTGAGATTAAAAATACAGTAACTGTTCCGTAAATCTCACCGCAAACAGAGCATCTTCCGTTTTAAACAGCACAAGTTATCAATATTTTAACTGATATGTGTCGTGGCGCCATCTGTATGACAAACATAGCAACATTTCTCTTATTTCTTTCTGTTTTAATTATAAAACGATGGCATATTTTTACAATATTAAAATAATAATAATAATTATTATTATTATTAATTCTTTTTAAGTTTCAGATAGTTAAGGAAAGTTTTTTGTTTTTTCAGTTTGATTTTGTTTAATTTATTTATATTATAATATAAAAAGTGCGTATGTTATTTAAAGTGGAAAAAAATCTACTTTTAATTTTAATATATATTTTTTTTAATCTATTCAAATTAAGAAGTTCGCACATAAAATTTAAAGTATATTAAAAAGATAGCATATTTTTACAAATTAAAAAATAATAATAAAGTTTGAGATAGCTAAGGAAATTTTTTTTCAGTATAATTTTAAATATGTTTAATTTATTTATATCATGATATAAAAAGTGCGAAAGATATTTTAAGTGGAAAAAAAATCTACTTTTAATTTTAATGTATACATATTTTAATATATTCAAATTAAGAAATTCGCTCTTAAAATTTAAAATATATCGAAATATATTACCGAAATTATTATCATTTTGGCGATTACCTAAGTTATAAAAATCAATAAATGTAATTAATTTTAATAACCCATAACCCATAGTAATTATCTTTATTGAGTTTACAATAGATCGTCATACATGTTTTTTTTTTTTTTTTTTTTTTTTTTAAGTGTGTTAGTATCCTTTTATAAAATAAATAAATAAATATGAATAAAAAAGCTTTAAAACTCTTCCAAAAAAGAAGGAAACAAAATTTTTTAATACTTTCATTTATGCATGTAATATTTTAAAGGTTAAACTTTTTTTTTTATAAAGCTAAAATTAAAAAGCTAACTATTAGAAATTATAGAAAGAAAATCTGTAAAATTTGATTTAGAACTGTCCGTTCAAAAACCTTGTCTTTACTTCATGAAATGCATCCGAAATAAGTAAAGGCATTTGAAATGTTGCTATATGAAATCATAGCGTAATGGTATTACACTACCGGCTACGACAGACAAGGTCGTGAGTTCAAACCCCATGGAAGGTTAGTAACATTTCTTCTCTGTTGTTTAAATTAAATGTATATAACGTGCCTTTGTAAAGTAAAGAATAAAAATCACAAAGATGTTAGTTTGTCCTTGAAAAATTCTTTTAACTTTTCAAACGAAAATTTTTATATAAGGAAATATTTAAAAAACGGAAATATTTTGTGAAAAAAACGGAACTATTCCTGGAAATTTTTTTCCGTTAAAAAACGGAAGTAGTACTGGCGTCTAGATTACCAGTACTATTTCCGTTTTTTAACGGCAAAATTTTTTACAGTGTATAACATTATTTAGTGGAATGCATTTGTGTGGCCCTGTAATTTAATAATAAACTAGATGGAACCCGTCAAAACTTGACGGCACCACAGAAATAAAAGGTATTTTCCAGCTATTAAAGGATTTTTTAATGACTAATCTTCAGCAAAAATTTCAATAAATAAAAGAAAAACCTGCATTTTACATCCAGGCAAATGACCTGCAATTGGCAGAGTTACATTCAAACATGCTGCTATAGAATTAGAATCTCTCTCATTCGATAATTTTCCATTTACAAATACAACACCAATAAATTGTACATGACATGAATAAACCATAAATTACCGTCATTTCTCATTTCATACAAAATATACATACTTCACTTACTTCGCAGCAAAATAAGACAAATTATAGTTTGCCATTTAGCAACAACTGTAACAATGATCCTCTCAGTGGTTAATTTGTTTTTACATTACCCACCCCGTTCAACAAATAAACATTTGCATTTTCAACTAACTTTTCTATTACATTTTCATAAATCAAAAATACATGTCGATTTCACATATTAAAAAAATTAATGATATTTATTCTGGCTAGGTGAAACCCGTCAAAACTTGACGGCAACAATATGAAAGAACTAAAGAAAAAAAAGTATTTTGCCGCTATAAAAAAAATTAATATTTCTTAAAAATTTCAATATGCTTTTCCATTTACCAACGTAACACCAACATGACATGATCCTGGGCACAGAATCGGTGCAATGCTGCGACACACGTCACAAACTCTTGAAAATGTTTGAAGATTATTTTTCTACTGTTAAAGTTTTTAAAAAAAAATGCTAGAAATCATTTACTATGTACAAAAATTTCTCTAGGTACCATAAAAAATGCAAATTTTGGCAAATAATCACAAAAAATAGCTATTTTCGTTAAAATACCCCCCCCCCCAAAAAAAAACAAACATCCGGAAATTTTGCAAATGGATGTGAAAAAAAAACAGCAAATTTCGTCAACAGATTGCAAAAAACAACAAATTTTATGAAAAGATCTCTAAAAAATTTGTCAAAAAAATGCAAAAAAAAAAAAAAATTGTCTAGGTATTCCAAACAAAACAAATTTCGTGAAAGTATTGCAAAAAATCAAAATTTTGCCAAAACGTCTAAAAAAAATTGGCAATTTTCATGAAAAAATTTCGAAAAATGAAGCCAAATTTGACAAAAAAAAAAAAAAAAAAAAAAAATCCCTAAAAAATGGCAAATTTGTAAACATAGTGTGAAAAAAAAATTCAAAATATTGTAAGAAAACAAAAAAATTTGACAAATGATTGTGAGTAAACAACAAATTTCGTCAAAGGATTAAAAAAAAAAAGCAAATTTCATCAAATAATCACAAAAAAAGTAAATTTCACAAAAAAACCCAAAAAATTTTGCAAAAAGATCTTCAATAAAACAGGAAATTACATCGAAAGATTGTGACAAAACGACAATTTCATCGAAAGAACTCGAGAAAAACGATAAACTTCTCCGAAACTGTCTAGGTATCATAAAAGACACAAATTTCGTCCAAAGATCTCAGAAGCACATAAATTTTGTCTAGGTAATCGCAAAAAAAGGTAAATTTTGCAAAAAATAGCAAAAAAAAAAAAAAAGAACAACAAATTTCTCAAAAAGATAACAAAAAACGACAATTTCTCAAAAAAGTCATGAAAAAAGGTTAAATTCGATAAAACGGCAAATTACATCAAAAGATTGTGAGAAAAAAACAACTTTCATTAATTGCAGGGGGAAAAGATGCAACATTTCTTTGTTTATCAGAAAAAAAAAAAAAAAATCACAAAATTTCTCGATCCATCACATGAAAAATAGAAAATTTGTCAATCAGTCGAAGAAAAAAATAAAAAAATCGACAGTTGGTCATGTGGGGTAAAAATTATAAAATTCATTAATGAATCATGGATAAAAAGTCATTTAGTTATGTAAAAAAGCGCACAAAAATTTTGTGATTGATCGAGACATTTCAGAATGTCTTTTCTGGGTAATCTTACGATGCGAATACTGCAGTTCAGTGTACCCATTGAACTGTGTGCTGAGTGACATATGTTTATTGACTCATTCTATAGGCAATTAAAAATATGTATGGAATTTTTTATCGCAATGTAATAAGTATATTTTTAACATAGGATCAGAGTAAATTAGTCTTTTCAACAAATAACCTGGTAAGTGAGAACTAACTTTTTTATTGATAGGCAATGTAACATCGGGTCGATCGAGTTTATTTTGATTTTGCCCTTGTTTTTGAAGGACATAATTTAACCGTTTTTTCTATTGCATAACACTTCTTATTTTGTTTTCAATCTTTTTTTTTTTTAGTAATTTCTTATTGTGATCTTCATTTCTGTCATACGAAAAATTCATTTCTATTTCGCCTATAGCATTTACATAATGTTGACAAATTTCTGAAAAAAAAAAAACAAAAAAAAAAAAAGAAAAAAAAAACCAACAAATTTTCAAAAAAAGGATAAATTCGATAAAACGGCAAATTGCATCGAAAGATGGCAAGAAAATACGACAAATTTCACCTAAAATCCCTGAGAAAACAAATAATTATTTCCTGGTATCATAAAAGACGTGAATTTCGTCAAAAGATCGTTAAAGTACTTTAAGTTTGTCTAAGTACTTCAAAAAATGCAAATATTGGTAAACAGATTGTGAGAAAACAACATATTTTGTCAAAAGATGAAAAAAAGAGGCACATTTCATCATAAGAACACAAAAAAGGTAAATTTTGCAAAAAAAAAAGGGAAAAAAATGACAAATTTCTGAAAATAACAAAAAAAACCCAACACATTTCACAAAAAAAAATCACGAAAAAAGGAATAATTTGATAAAACGGCAAATTACATTGAAAGATGGCAAGAAAAAACGACAAATTTCACCTAAAATCCCTGAGAAAACAAATAATTATTTCCTGGTATAATAAAAAACATGAATTTCGTCAAAAGATCGTGAAAATACTTTAAATTTGTCTAGGTACTTCAAAAAATGCAAATATTGGTAAACAGATTGTGAGAAAACAACACATTTTGTCAAAAGATGAAAAAAAGAGGTACATTTCATTAAAAGATCACAAAAAAGGTAAATTTTGCAAAAAAAAAAGGGTGAAAAAAAAGACAAATTTCTGAAAATATCAAAACAATGAGAAATTTCACAAAAAAAAAGATAATTTCGATAAAACAGCAAATTGCATCGAAAGATCGTGAGAAAATGACAAATTTCACCGAAAATCCCTGAGAAAACAAATAATTTTATCCAAGTATAAAAAAAAACATGAATTTTGGCAAATAATTACAAAAAATAACAAATTTTGGCAAAATACCCCCCCCCCCAAAAAAAAAAGAACACCTGGAAATTTTGTAAATAGATGTGAAAAAAAAAACAGCAAATTTCGTCAACAGATTGCAAAAAACAACAAATTTCTTCAAAAGATCTCTAAAAAATTTGTCAAAAAACTGCAGAAGAAAAAATTGTCCAGGTATCTCAAATAAAACAAATTTCATGAAAATATTGCAAAAAATCAAAATTTTGCCAAAACGTTTAAAAAAAATTTCGAAAAAAAAGCAAATTTTGACAAAAAAAAAAATCTCTAAAAAATGGCAAATTAAACATATTGTGAAAAAAAAATTCAAAATATTGTGAGAAAACAACAAATTTTGACAAATATTTGTGAGTAAACAGCAAATTTCGTCAAAGCATTGAAAAAAAAGCACATTTCGTCAAATAATCACAAAAAAGGTAATTTTGCAGAAAAAACAACAAATTTTGCAAAAAGATCTTCAATAAAACGGGAAATTACATCGAAAGATCATGACAAAACGACAATTTCATCGAAAGAACCCGAGAAAAACGATAAACTTCTTCGAAACTGTCCAGGTATCATAAAAGACACAAATTTCGTCCAAAGATCTCAAAAGCACAGAAATTTTGTCTAGGTAATCGAAAAAAAATGTAAATTTCGCAAAAAATAGCAAAAAAAGACAAATTTCTCAAAAAGATAACAAAAAACGACATTTTCTTTAAAAAAAAATCACGAAAGAAGGATAAATTCAATAAAACGGCAAATTACATCAAAAGATTGCAAGAAAAAAATAACAAATTTCAAAAAACAACTTCCATTAATTGCAGGGAGAAAAGATGCAACATTTCTTTGTTCATCAGAAAAAAAAAAATCACAAAATTTCTCGATCCATCACATGAAAAATAGAAAATTTGTCAATCAGTTTGACAGTTGGTCATGTGGGGTAAAAATTATAAAATTCATTAATCAATCATGGAAAAAAAGTCATTCAGTTATGTAAAAACCCCACAAAAATTATCAATCAGTAGAAGTCCCCACAAAAATCTTGTGATTGATTGAGACATTTCAGAATGTTTTTTGCATGTCCAATTTAAAAAAATATATGTATATATATTTTCTAGCTGCAGATTTAAAAAAGTAAGTTATTTATAAGGCATCTATTTTGATCTCTTATTATTTTGTTTATTTTTTGCAAGACCTACGTTTATTTAGTTAAGTAATACGAATTTAGAATTTGCAATGTTTTGTCTTTTGTTATTTTTTATCAATTTTCAAAATGATAATGCAACAAATGTAAATGCTATAGGCAAAATGGAAATGAAATTTTCATATGACAGAAATGAAGATCACAATAAGGAATCACTTTAGAAAAAAGAAAAAGATTGAAAACAAAATAAGAAGTGTTACGCAATAGAAAAAACGGTTAAATTATGTCCTTCAGTAAAAACGGGCAAAATCAAAATAAATAATATTATGAAATATAAAATTAAGCATCGATCAAAAAAATGCTCTCCGAGAAAAGTTTTTGCGAACATCGTAAGAGGGATGTTTTACTTCAGTGTACCCATGGCAAAATAGAAATGTATTTTTCATATGGCAGAAATGAAGATCACAATAAGGAATTACTTAAAAAAAAAAAAAAATTGAAAACAAAATAAGAAGTATTATGCAAAAGAAAAAACGGTTAAATTATGTCCTTCAATAAAAACGGGCAAAATCAAAATAAATAAACTCGATCGACCCGATGTTACATTGCCATTCAAAAAAAAGGTTCTCACTTACCAGGTTATATTGTTGAAACGACTAATCTAAGGTGTAATAAATTACTCTGATCCTATGTTAAAAACACACTAATTAAGTTGCGATAAAAAAATCCATACAGTTATTTAATTGCACATTTTAAACATATGTCACCTCAGCACACAGTAAATCCACAAACAATGTACGCGGGCATACCACGCTAACATTTAGAGACAGTAAGTATCTCTTCTCTCATTGGTTCTGTTGTCGGATCTGCGCAAGCACGAATCTGCGCAAGCGCAGAGAGCTGTTTGAGTGTGCTGACGAATCTGCGCAAGCGCAGAGAGCTGTTTGAGTGTGCTGAATAAAAATGGGGTTTCTTTTAATATATAGATATTCTTTGCATCACAGATTGTACAAAATGTATTTTTACTATATATTTGATAGATTCATGTCAGTTCTATTATATTCAAATGAGTGTAACACCATTAAAATGCATTTGAAACTTTTTTCCCATTGATCGTAATGTAACGGAATATTTTGATTGTCCCTGTAATTGATCTATTCATCCGATTTTCATAACATTTAAAATGACACGATATAATTATGTAATAATTTTACATTTTAAATTTCAAACGATTAAAATGCATTTGAAACTTTTTTCCCATTGACCGTAATGTAACGGAATCCTTTTGATTGTCCCTGTAATTGATCTATCCATCCGATTTTCATAAAATTTGAAATGACTCGACAAAATTATGTAAAAATTATACGTTTTAAATTTCAAACGATTAAAATGCATTTAAAATTTTTTCCCCATTGACCGTAATGTAACGGAAAACTTTTGATTGTCCCTGTAATTGATCTATGCATCCAATTTTCATAACATTTGAAATGACTCGACAAAATTATGTAATAAATATACGTTTTAAATTTCAGACGATTAAAATGCATTTGAAACCTTTTTCCCCATTGACCGTAATGTAATGGAATACTTTTGATTGTCCCTGTAATTGATCTATCCATCCGATTTTCATAAAATTTGAAATGACTCGACAAAATTATGTTATAATTATGTATTTTAAATTTCAAACGATTCGGTTGGGTAGTTTTTGCGTTGTTATATGCGGACAGACAGACGGACAGACAGACGGACGGACTGAGCGATATCAATAGGTGCTACGTATTTACATAATTACGAACGCACCTAAAAAAGAGTAGTTTATACATATACAATTTAAACTGTTTAAAATGTGCATTTTTATTATATAGAGTTAATCAGACTGACTTCTGAATGCCTCATATTACGTAAGACATCGATTAAACATTAATATTCCTGGACCCATCACAAATAAATTTTAAATGAAATTTCTGTTTTACACTTTTCGAAACTGCAAATTTTTAAACTTCTAAACATCACACATTTAAAATTTTTACACCGTTGTTTAGAGAAAACAAATGTATTTTTAAATAAAATTTGTTTGAAATCTCTATCACAATTTTTTTTTTAAATTATTATTATTTTTAAAGTTTTCATTACCTTTTTTATCATGGTGGCAACAGAAGTATTCTATTTTTCGACATTAAACATACACAATCAGAAAACGAATAAAATAAAAAGCAAAAGTATTCCATTTTTGGACATTAAACTTGGACCAATCAGAAAAGAAATAAAATAAAATAAGTTGCGAAATTCAACCAATAAAAATATTCAGACATACTTCAGATTTCCCATTTCTCTACCGAGGAGATTAACTATTTTCCAAAGAATTAAAAAATAGACTGTAAAGGTTTAGTAATTTTTGCGTATTCCCACATGAGAGTGGTGTCCAGGTTGCCTTAATGGCTGAGTGATTGCTCCCATTCCGTGAACGTGGCCATAACGTTACTAATAAGTAAATATATATATATATATATATATATGTATGTATATGTGTGTCGCATTTTCACAAAACAACAGACTTCAAGGGATTTGCATTAATTCTGAGATTTATTTAAATATTATAAAACATAGGAAAATCCTTTCACAGGTCATTACAGCATGGCTTCTCGATAGCAAGTGCGTAGATGTACATTTCAAATTTCTTATCTCCCTAGAGTTACCAGTTAAAAAGGGCCATGTGTTATAGTTAAATTAACACGATAAACTTATATTTCTAACTGCCCTATAAAACCCGTGACTATTAGTCATGGGGCTAGTATCCAAATTGAGGGGCGATTTAATAAAAAACTAATTAATAAGTCTGATTTTTATAAATTCTTACACACACACACACACACATATACATACATTTGGAAATTGAATTCTTAGAACTTTCTAAGAACGGCAACTAGGATTTTAGATAACATTTTAGTAAAATTATCATAATTTTAGTAGATTATCTTGCAAAGCTACAAATTTCTGTAGTTTTACTTACAATTTTTGTAGATTGCCATTTTTTGTGTGCAGTGTACAAATAAAATTTTAGTAAGCTTTTTTTTTGATAACTTAGATATGTAAAGTTGCAGATTTTTTTATTATTTTTTTTACAGTGTAAGGTATACTATTTTCGGAGCACTTTTTTTGAAAAGTATAAAATATATCTCGAACACATCTGTTTTTAGTTAAAACAGCAAATAAATCTAACAAGGAAGGTCTCCATACTGAGCATACTCAGAAACTTTTGAAAAATTACTAATTAAACTACTCATGTATGTAATAAAGTATCAGTCAAATTTAGCGGCGGAATTACAGAAGAAACTCAGTAAAAAATTAAAATACTCTCGAGTATTTAGCGCGAAAAGACGAAGGCTACACGCGATTTGGCGAGCAGCATTTTCCCTCGCCAAAAGCAAACGACTTTAATGCACCTGAAAATTTCTTGTCAACTAAATTTTAGAATACGTGTAATAGTATTTAATGAATTTAAATTTGAATAATGAGCGAATTTGACACATAGATGTATTTTACATTGCATATTTCAGTTGCTTTTGCTACAGTTATTTAATTTTATCACTTTAAAAATAATTTCTTACCTAAAAAATACTTTCATATTGAAAAGTGTTTTTTCTTATATTTAAGCGTATGACAAAATAAAGGCCAGATGAAGAATGCTGCAATAATGCATGTTAATATCAGAGAAGTTTTTGTTTCCATAGCAACAAAATTGAATCGATAGAGCTCAATTAGATAGGAGTTAATTTGAGATTGAAACAATTTTAATTAATTAAAATTTTGTTTTAGTTCATAAAATTTCACTGTTAATTTTCATTCTAAATGTATTATAACAAAAATATAGTTAAAAAAAATCTAAAATTGACAAAACTAACGTTGTATATATAAAATTTCTTTAAACAAGTCCAAGATGAAACATTTTTACCTTAAAAAGAATTTGACATAAAAAATTCTTTTTTGAAATTCTTTTTTCTCGCCAACCGATGATAAATCGCCAAATAAAAGAAATGGCCATTATTTTTTTACGAACTTTCTATTGCGGTTCCACCAAAAATTTTTTTACAAACATATATATCCACAAGAGAAGAATATTCTGTAATTTTTTCAGAATTTTCTGTGTATGCCCGTATGGAGACCTTCCTTGTAAGATTAAAATAAATTTTAAGTGGAATTTTAATTAACTTTTCACGTTTAGACAATATTTAGTAAAATTTTTTGAAGTATTGCTTTAAAAAACGACTCTTTTTGTGTCTTTTTTGTGAACATTGGTGTTTCTTGGCCGACAGAAACACCCACCACCCATCGACCATTAGACTGGAAATTGCTCGCCCAAGCGATTGTCAGGATGACGTAAAACTGACTTTTTAAAGAAATGTGTGAAAAGCCACCATAGTGGTTGGAGAGAAAAATCATGCGACTATTTTAAGAAAATTAATGTCATAGAATATCCTGCGCCAGAGTTATATCTAAGAAGGAACGTTATCTAGTAGAGTCAAAATTTTGCCAGGAAGGCAGAATTAATGCATAGAAATCAACAAAGCTTCTCTTAGAGTGTGACGGCCTTTTATAAACTTTCCTTAAATCTTTGAGTGGCAGGGAAAGTTTTCCCATAAAATGATGAAATACTTGTATGACACCAGATATTACAAACGATTTTTTTAGAAAATATAAATCTACTTTTTTACACATATTTTTGTAAAAAGAATTGTATTAAAATATTGTTGGTGCGAGTTGCCAGTTTATGAATTAAAATTAGGGGTCACGTCGCGTTATCACCGTCCTTCGATGGGTTAAGTAAATTGAGAAAATTGGCTGTAAGATTTGATACATTATAACAATCAATTAAAAAAGATATTTACAGAAATACATTGACATTTTTTTATTCTGCGTTACTTAATAATTATGTTTTATGTAATATTAATGTTACAAAAATATATTTTCTTAAATAATATTTCTTATTTAAGGATATATATTTTATAAAAAATTTCTGGGTGACCCTCTCTCGATGAATATTTTTAAATATTCATTTTCATTAACATTTAACGTGAAAAAATAATCAAGATTAAAGTTTATCAGAAGGCATAAACAATGTATATTTTATTTCAAATCCAAAACTTGTAATAAAAAAGTATGTTTTTAGGCAAATATACATCGTTTCAAAGTTTGTTCATTTTTATTAAATTTAAAAAGCAATAAAGATACACCTCAATATTTTTAGATCATGTCTATTGCTGAACTTTTCCACTTTCGATCATTAACAGCATCGCTATTTCTATTTGCTTCTTCTTCTATGAAATGATAGAAAATTGATAGCCTGAGGACATAAAAGGGAGTTTCGAGACGCTTCATTTCACATACGAATAAAAATATTTCCGGTTTATTTGAATAATATAATCCGCAACTTTCTACTGACTGCATGCCGTTTGCAAGGCTTCTCTGAACTACTTTTTCTGTTAACGAATTTCGAAATGTCATATGAGATCTCTTCCCAATTTTATTATTGTTATTGTTATTTTTATTATTAGTAATAGTAGTAGTAGTAGTAGTAGTAGTTGTAGTAGTAGCAGTAGTAGTAGTAGTAAGTAGTAGTAGTAGTAGTCATAGTATATTTTATATCATAATGAAATCCAGAATTTCAATTTTTTTTTTTTTTTTTTTTTTTTTTTGAGGCTAACATTTATTTTATTTACACATACATAAAAAAATGTATTTTCATAGATATTTTAAATTAATTCTTAATTCTGACTCCAGATTTTACAAATTTCTTAGAAAATACAAATCTATATTTTTCATACTTTCTTTATGAAAACAAAATTTTATTAAAACATTGTTTCGTTGAAATTGTCGTTTATCAATTAAAATTAGGTGATCACCGCCGTTCAGTAGGTTAATTAAATTAAATAAATTGGCTACATGATATGATACATTATAACAGTCAAATATGAAAAAATAATTACAGACATATATTTAACAATTTTTATTCTTCATTACTTAATAATTAGATAGTATGGAATATTAATTTTAAAAAAGTATATTTTTTAAATAATATTTTTTACTTAATAATATATATTTTATAAAATTTTAGCTCGGTAACACTATCGATGAATATTTTTAATTAAAAAAAATAACCTTACTTAAATGTTTAACGCGTAAAATATAATCAAAAACTTAATATAAACTAAATTAATATAAATTAAGTTAAACTAAATTAAACTTAATACAGGGTGATTCAAAAAAGATGGGAAAACTTTTAAGAGGTGATAGTACACATCGAGACAAATAGTATTAAATGGGAAACTAAGGGTCCCAAACGTCTTCCAAAGGAGATAGGTGCCATCAAAGTTTAGGGTCCAAAATTTGAAATGATTATAAAAAACGGAAAAATTGGTCGATTCGTTTGCGGTTTTCACGAAAACTATTCTTTATGTCAGTATTGTCTTGAAAATAAATTACACAGATAAATTTCAAAAAATGCCGACAGAGGGCGCTTTAGACTTTGGATTAACGTACAACTATTTTTTACCATTATTTTTTACATCTCATTAAGTTTTTTAAAAGCTTTGACATAAACTTAAAATTTGAGTTTAAAATTTAAATAGTTGAGAGTGTTTTAGTTGCGCAAACTGAACTGTGTTCAATGGGGGTGGGGAGGTTCAAATTTCAAATTATTATAAAAATCGGAAAAATTGGTCGATTCGTTTCCGGTTGTCTCTAAATCCATTCTTTATCTCACTATTTCCTTGAAAATAAATTTTAAAAATAAATTTCAGAAAATTCTGCTAAAGGGCGCCTTAAACTTTAGAGTAAACAACAGCTATTTTTAACCGTTATTTTTTTTTTTAAATCTAAATAAATGTTTTAAAAGCTTAGACTTAAATTTTGAGCTCAAAATCTGAATCGTTGTGAGTAATTAATTAGCAAAAAATTGAACCGTGTTCGTAGGGTGGGCAGGGTAACATTTCAACTCCTGAACACAGTTCAGTTTGCGCTATTTAACCACTCTCAACGATTCCGAGCTCAAAATTTGAGTTTATTTCAAAGCTTCTAAAAATACTTAATGAGATGCAAAAAATTACGGTATAAAATAGTTGTACGTTACTCCAAAGTCTAAAGCGCCCTCTATCGACATTTTTTGAAATTTATCTGTATAATTTATTTTCAAGATAATATTGACATAAAGAATAATTTTAGTGAAAACCGCAAATCAATTGACCAATTTTTCTGCTTTTTATAATCATTTGAAATTTGAACCTATCCATTCCCATTGAACACAGTTCACTTTGCGCTACTAAACCACAGATTTTCAACTCAAAATTTAAGTTTATGTCTAAACGTCTAAAAAATTTAATAAGATGCAAAAAATAACGGTAAAAAATAGTTGTTCGTTGCTTCAAAGTCTAAAACGTCCTCTATAGCCATTTTTTGAAATTTATATTTCTAATTTATTTTTAAAACAATACTGACATAAAGAATAGTTTTCGTGAAAACCGCAAACGAATCGGCCAATTTTTCCGTTTTTTATAATCATTTCAAATTTTGGACGCTAAACTTTGATGGCGCCTATCTCCTTCAGAAGGCGTTTGGGACCCTTAGTTTCCCATTTAATATTATTTGTCTTGATGTGTACTATCATCACTTAAAATTTTTCCCATCTTTTTTGAATCACCCTGTATAAATTAAATTAAACTAAAATATAATCAAAGAGGCACAAACAATGTATATTATATTTCAAATCCAAAATTTTTTATAAAAAAGTATGTTTTCTTGCAAATATACATCACTTGAAAGTTTGTTTTCATTTTTATTAAATTCATAAAGCAATATAAATACAGCTCACTATTTTTAGATAGTCTGTATTGCTGGACTTTTCCACTTTCGATCATCAACAGCGTCGCTATTTCTATTTGCTTCTTCTTTTATAAAATGATGGAAAATTGATAGCCTGAGGACATAAAAGGAAATTTCGAGACGCTTCATTTCACATATGAATAAAAATATTTTCGGTTTATTTGAATAACAGAATCCGTAACATCCTATTGATTGCATGCCGTTTGCAAAGATTCGTTGAACTACTTTTTCTGTTTACAAATTTCGAAATGTCATATGAAATCTTTCCACACTTTTATTATTATTATTATCATTATTATTATTATTATTATTAGTAGTAGTATATTTTATATCATAATGGAATCCAGAATTTCGAATTTAATTTAAAGATATCATTTATTTAATTTTATACAAATACAAAATATTGCATTTTTATAGATATTTTAAACTAATTATTGATTCTGACACCAGATTTTACAAACGAATTTCTCAGAAAATACAAATATATTTTTTCACACTACCTTTGTAAAAAGAAAATTTTATTAAAATACTGTTTGTTCAAATTGGCAGTTTATGAATGAAAATTAGGTGGACACGCCGCCTGATCAGCGTCCTTCAATGTGTTAATTAAATTGAATAAATTGGCTGTATGATATGATACATTAAAACAATCAATTATGAAAAAATATTTACAGACATGTACTGAATGATTTTTATTCTACATTACTTAATAATTATATATTATATAGTATCAATGTTACAAAAAACGTATATATTTTTAATTAATATTTTTTATTTAACAATGTACATTTATAAAATTTTAATTGGGTGACTCACTTTTGATGAATATTTTTAATTAAAAAAATATGCTTTCATTAACGTCTAGCGCATAACATATATTCAAAAATTTATCAGGAAGTAGAAACAATGTATATTCTTTTTCTAATCCAAAACTTGTAATAAAGTATGTTTTCTTGCAAATATACATCATTTCAAAGTTTGTTCATTTTTATTAAATTTAAAAAGCAATAAAAATACAGCTCACTACTTTTAGATCATTTCCATTGCTGAACTTTTCCACATTCGATGATCAACAGCGTCGCTATTTTTATTTGCTTCTTTTTTTATGAAGTGATGGAAAATTGATAGCCTGAGGACATAAAAGGAAGTTTCGACACGCTTCATTTCACATACGAATAAAAATACTTCCGGTTTATTTGAATAATAGAATCTGTGACTTTCTATTGATTCTGTACCATTTTCAAATTTTCTCAGAACTCGTTTTGCTGTTTACGAATTTCGAAACATCCTATGAAAACTTTTCACGCTTTTATTATTATTATTACTATTATTATTGTTATTATTATTATTATTATTATTATTATTATTATTATTATTATTATTATTATTATTATTATTATTTTATTTTAAATGAAATCCATCATTTCGAATTATCATAAAGTTAATTTTTTTCATTTATACAAATATAATAAAGCTGCTTTTTCATAGATAATCTAATTCACAATTACAAAGGACGCAAAATAGTTAAACTGAGTTTTAACTCGATTCCAGCTGTAACCCCAATCCTTGCTCTTTAAACCTATAACTTACAGATCATCTTTAAGAGGATGGGACAGCCTTAATATTTTATGCATTAGAACTAAAAGAATAGCAGTTTGCAACTTTTCTAGATTCCTAGGATCACAATAGTGGAGACAAATACAAGATGGTACAATTTAAATATCTCTTTTTGGAGGTATCTGAAGCTTGAAAAAATAACCCGAATGAAACCAAAATCGGTATACGTACTATTCTAAAAGCAAGGAGAAGTATGAAAAAAAGAAATAAATAATTGCCATAATTGCCGACAGATGGCGATTTTCAGTATGAAATGTAATGTGTAATACATTAACAAATAATTTAGTCCTAAAACCAGGTGACACGTTTAATTTATTGGAAAATGCCTCAATGAATGTGGTTACACTTTCACAGGATGATTGAATTCTCGTTTCATATGGGCATTGTGCTGAAGGGCATAATCCAAGCGGAGCACGGCATGCTCATCTGAGGAATGCGACGCGTAAGGAGGGATGTTTCGCACATGTTATGATATGTGGAGTTTTTTATCATTAAAGTTTGTATCACCTCAAGAATTTTATGGAACTCCGAAGGCAAAAATAACATATCGTCAGAGCAGGGTATCCAAAAGACCATATTATAAGAAAATGTCAGTTTAATTCTTAATCGCATCTAAAGATGAAATAAGAACATTTTTACTGTTCTCCCCTATATGGAAAAGGATCCATCTTGCAGCAGATTTGTACCTAAAGAACACTGTTTTTTTCTGAAGTTGAGAAACTACAAAAGTTTGCAACATGCGCAGACATCTTTGTGCAACAACCGAACATATTACAGACACTTTTGGCTATAAATCCTCAAAAAATGAGGAGCAAGAATGAAACTTGCAATAAATCCACACCACACAAGGATTTGGAGAGAATGGAGGAGTGTTTCGTAAATAAAACATTTAGTAGCACCGAAGCTAACATTCTGTAGCTTTATTTGCAAATTTCTTTTTACAGACTACACAGTACAATGGTACGTAAGATTTTTCCGTTTCAATTGCGATATATACGAATACATTGCAATCATAAAGCTTCCATTTATTTCTTTGTAAATCTTCCGCTTGGGAAGCTCCGGATTTTATTAATCCCTTGAAGGACAAGCAATAATGTCTCTAAAATACTGAATTCTCACCGTATTAATAAAAAAAATCTTTTAAATTAAGTAAAAGCAGTTTTTCAATATTTTGCCCCCAAAGTTAAAATTTATTTAAATATTTTGGTCGCGAATCTCGTTTAAATTGGGTGGGAAAATGTATATCCCACCACCTTTCAAGGAGTTAAATATTCGGTTATTATGCTTTCTTTCTTTTTTTTTCTTTTTTTTTTTTTTTTTTTTTTTTTTCATTTTTACCAATTTAGAGAAGTGAAATAAAAAATCTTATCTTGATCTTTTTTTCTTTTTTTTTTTTTTTTTTTTTAACAAAACTCTCTCTTCTCGACAGAAACTTCAGAATAAAAAAAGTGCACAGTGTCTAGCCTAACTAAATTCCAACCGAAAGTTGAAAAGATAAGTGCCTTCTTCCATGGTTAACGGAAAATTCATAGAGTAAAATGAAAGCTTGAATGGGTGGGTGAGGACATAGGCCGTGGGGCGATCGTTGAAAAGAGGCTTAGAAACAGATTTCCGTTGCAACTTTGGAGGGGCAACTTAACTTTACATTTTTATCCTATAAAATGTTCTCAAACATTGAAATTGTCAAAGTTCTGGACGTAAAAATTGCTCATTAATAAGAAAATAAACAAAATATATAACGAATTATTTTCTCATAACATCTAACAGTCGATTGGCTCAATCTCTCCCTTCGCTTACGTATTAACCAATCGGAAGCGTCCGTTTAGGAATTCGCCGTCGATAGCGTAAAAAATTAGCGAAAATTTCACTTTTTTTGTTTAAAAACTAACTTACAGTGCTCCAAAATGAAATATTTTGACAAAATAATTTTGAAATCATATGCTATGGCATATTTGCAATTTTAAAAGTATACCAAAGATGATTTTGTCAACATTTTACTCTAGATTTCCATCTCAATTTTATTTATTATGACTTCTTTAAGTACTAATATCAATCAAAACAGCCGTATGCCCCATTATGCAAACCGTACATCTGATTTTTTTTACATATATTCTTCACAATATTGCAGAAAAAAAGTATTTTTATATGAAAAAAATATTTTTTTTTTTTTTTTTTTTTACAAATCTTTAATATTTGATGGACAATTTTATTTAAAATATGCCAGTGATGGATACCCTTAAAAAATCTCTTAAAAATATTTTTTTAATTAATAATTATATTTCAGTTTTTTTTTTCAACATATTAATCTATTCATTCTCATAGTCTCATTACCAATATTAATCAAAATTTAATTTAAATAATAGAAATATATTGAAACAATTAAGATTCCAATAATGGATGCCCCCTCCCCCCCCACACACAAAAAAAGTAATAAATAAAATTGTTTTATAACTGTATTTAGTAACAGAATTTAATGAAAGATTACTAAGGAAACAAAACAGTTATTTTCAAATAAATTTAGCAATTAATTAGTTAGACATTTGTGAGAATTATTTATTGTTCAACTTAATTATTGTGATTATCACATTATGAATATTTCAATTATTTTAGATGTTTTAACTTACTAAATGTCAGGAAACTATAGAAATTAAATTGAGAGAGAGTTGAAGGAGGGATAATAATAATAAAAAAAATAGCAATAGTTAGTTTTGCATAGATTCATATATTTCCCACTATTTTTAATATTTGATCTCCTCAAAACTATTTGGTATATTAATAGTAGTGTTTAGTATTACAACTATAAAAGAAATGATACTGTGGTATAATAAATACATAAGGTTGAAATTAAAAAAAAATATATATTTAGCTTTTCGTATACTCATGCAGCATGAAAACTATAAATTTTATTCAACTTGACATCCATTTTTAAAAACTTTCAACACATTTTCTTATTACTTACCAAGATTTTAAAGTTGCTCAAAACCTTTTCATTATAAAATTTTTAATTTAACAGATTTTATAGTAAATTACTTCATTCGAAAATAAAGCACCATCTGTATAATTGTAAACAAGCATTAGTTTTAAAAAAATCTTATATACTGTGTACAACAAAAGCATAATTTAAGGCATGTTACATGAAGTGAATGATTTTTTTTTTTTCAGTTGCAAAGTATTTATTAGAAATTTAATTCTATCTTAAATATAATATTTCTCGGGCCATTTTTGCTTTCTGCTTAATATGGCATTAAGATAACATTAAAATCATAAAAAAAAGATTATTGTCAAGGAATTATTTGATCAGATTTATAATACAGACATTATAATACAGATTTATAATACAGAATTCTCAAAGCACGCTTGGATTGAGAATGCAATTCATTTTCACTATCTTTAACAGATACTGGCTTGTTTACAGATTCTTTCTGAAACCTCTTTTCAGCTGCCGAAATTCTTGTGATATCTGTAAATTTGCAATAACATATTTATGGTATCCAAAAGTATCCAGTGGCAAATTTGATGTTTCATCAAGTGGAATTTGATTCAAAAAATCTGTTAGGCTACCTTCAAAACCTCCAAGTGCTTTCCACTTATCTTTACAATCGGCTATTTTCTGCCAACTTTTCTGAGAAAAGGAAATTATCCTATCATTTTCTTCACCTCCAAAATGTATACAACATGTTTTCGGTTTCGACATGATGACACGATAACGTTTTTATAAATATAAGTATTAACTAAAAGTTAAGAATATCAATAAATTGTATAAAGATTTAAAGAGAAACGTATTGACAGTCGTTTTCGCTTTTCGGCTAATCGACGACAGTTTGTTTACGTTTTTCATCGGAGAAACATTTGTGAGATCGCTTTTTATTGGCTGTTGGGGTAAAAACGCGCCAATCGCAGATCGTTTTACAAAACCTACCAGAAAAAGAGTTCCCTGTTTTTATTGTAATTATTAATTAATAGACAACTTTCGGATCCAGAACTTTTGTGATTTCGAAAGTTTTAACGATTGTTATAATATTCATGCAGGAATTAAGTTGGCCCCCCAGTGTGGCAATGAAGTTCAACGATAATGCTCATCGCCCCACGGCCTAACAAGGAAGATAATATAAAGAAGTGGCGCTCCGGAAATGCAAAGTAGTGATGTAGGAACATTGCGCAATGGAATATTTCGTATTGTAGATGCGATTCCGATTAATTTTATTAATTTTTCAAAGAACCTCGCAGCGTATGGGACAATCTCTCCGACACACAAGTTGAGAAATACCGCTCTACGCTTAGAAGAATAGAATAATTAGAGGCAAGACATTAGACGTTTAAAATGTTTCGAGCTGTGTATAGACGATATTATATTAACGATTAGCTGAACCCGCAGATGTTTCCTGGGCTCGTAATAATATTCTTAAGTGAACCTTAAATTTGCATGTTTCTATATCTGTAACTCTACTTTATCTGAAATACATGCTCGCAGATTATTTAATAAATCAATCTTTAAAAAATATATCTACCGATAAAACACTCGAAAGAACTGAAATATGGAAAAAAAAACAGAAATACGTTTCTGGTGATTGTATCTTTTTTGTGCTGCAAAATTGATATTTAACAATCATTGTTTTACCATAAATAATTATTTAATTTTTTCCACATCTTAATCTTCAGTATAATTTTTCTTTAAACTGAGTACATCAGATTTAAATCTTATTTTGGTTTAAGGTATGAAAAGAGTTCAGTTCGTTCAATTGTCCGATATCTTAACCAAGCCAGTTGTCGATCATTAGCTAAAGCATCGGTATATAGTATTGAAATTTCAAAGTAATTCAACAAAATAAATTATATTTTAAAATCAAAATATGCAAAATGTTTATCCTTTGGCAAAATGTGGAAAACTAAAAGTAACTTTTGGAGATAAATGTTTCTCAAAGAGTTATTTTTTTTATTTTTTATAATAGTTTGTAAAAAGAAATTAAAATTTACGATTTTTTTTTTTTTCAGTGTCAATGAATATATTTGAAATTTACCGAAAAAAGGGAGATAGGGTTGTCATCTAGTATTTTAAATATTAAAAAAAAACACGATTGTCCAAACTCCTTGAAATTTTTAATAGTCAAAAAATAATATTTTCGTATCCTACGTGAGACAATCCAGAGAAAATATTGATATTTAATGACAAAATGTGTCGGAAAAAACGTTTTTTTTTTTTTTTTTTCATTTTCTTCTACATTAGTAGTTAAAAATATTAACCCTTCTTCTCTACACTCTTTGATATTTTTTAGCAGTAAAAAATATGATGATTATCCACCGCTTAAGAAAAAAAATCATGAAAAAAGTACGATATATATTGGCCTGATGTAATGTTTGTTTCGACTTTTTTTATTGAAATTCATTTGGTCATTCATTCACTTGCATTTCAAATTTACGCGTTATATACGAGATTTTAAAAACTCGCCATTTTTTGTAAAGTATGGGGTGCGCGGTATACACTAGTAAATAAAGTATATATAACTATTTATTTTCAAACTCTACCTAGATAACGCTTAAATTTTGCCTTATTTGAAGAGAGAATTTCTGTAAGAATATAAATGTACAGAAGAATTTCCTGGTCTGGAAATTTCCTGAAGCGAAGCAACCCTGGACATCTTTAGTGGTTGTCTAAATGTTTTTATTTCTTTTAGCATTTATTAGTCGAGGAAGTGCAAAGAGAAATAACAACTTACAAAATAACACTAAATAGGTCTGTTCAATTTCACTGCAAAAGTTTTGGGTTTTTATTGTATTTTAAATACTTTTTTGGTATTATAATATATTTTAAATCTTTTTTTATCGTATGTATATACATAAAAGCAATTTTAGTGCATTTTTTGTGACTTATATGAATTCTGAAAAAATATTCTTTGATTTGGGGGACGGGGGGGGGATTATATTCTCTCTCTGAGTAATATGAGTTAACACGACATATAATCGTATTTATTAATTCTTATGGATACTACAAATTTTAGATTTACTTACTTATTTATTGGTTTTATATAAAAAGTGTGTTATATTATAATGAATATATGGAAGTTTTGCATTTATTGCATTTTTTTAAAAGCTAAAAAAATATTAAAAAAAATTAATTATATTCAAATTATTTTAAGAGAATTTAAATATAACATTCATTAGCAAAAAAAAAAAAAAAAAAAAAAAAGAAAAAAAAAAGAAATACACGCTTTATATACTTTACTTGATTTATCCCTCTATTGATAACCTTCGTTCTTTAAAAAAAAATGCATTTTAGAATCTTTATTAATAAAATAAATAGATATAAATCTAAAGTCAATAATCCTAAATTTTGTGCTTGGTGGAATTATCTTTTATTGCTGCAAGTAGCTACACACATGCCAGATTTATGTATTTAATAAACAAAAGCTAAACTTAAATTTAATAAGCTTCGTTAGTTCTTGCATTTTTTCTTGAAAAAAATATTTATTTATGATTACAATAGTTTGATACAATGATTAGAATATTTTGATACAATGAATTTTTTATACTTTTGCAATGATTCTGCGAATGTACTGGCGTGTCGCGATGCGACCTTTATTCATTTGGTCAGAGGAAATTGAACTGTTAAAATGACCAATTTTCCCTATATTACTATTATTTATTTATTAAAAAATAGTTTATAGCCTGAAGTTTATAATTTATTGTCAGAAGACAACGGCGTGTTGCTGAAACTGTGGACGAAATAATTACTGTAAGATCCCATCGAAATAAAGCTTTCAAACTTAGGTAAATCACTGAAAATATAATCAACGACGAAATAGACTTATGAAGCGAAACCGCAAGCATAGCTATGGAAATATGACTGAGGTGTTCAATATCTAGAACAGATGCTGTGTGTGCGATCAGATAGTTTGAATGTTTTCTTTTTAAATCAAATTTTTGCAATCAATTACCCTATAATTATATCTGAGTTAGACAGTTGTAAATCTGATGGTTTTGTGAGAATCTGTTTTCGAAGTTAATGTTTTTCTGATCAAAGACTTATAAAGAAAGAGCAGTTATTTTTGCAGTAGTTTTTATTACACATGGTTATCTAAAATATTTTTACATTAATACAATGAGAAACATGATATAAAATCATAATAGAAAACATCATATTATGTTTTATTAATAAAAATTAAATTTATATTCAAATTACTTGCATTGACTTTAAATTATGCATACTTTTCTATTACCTTATACCCAAAATATTTAGAGAGCGGATACTGAGTGAAATATTTTGCATACCTTTTATAATGTATCAGTGATACCAATATTTAAAATGCAGTTTCATTGTTTACATATTAGTATAAAACTAAAACTCACAAAACAGTTTTCACTTTCGTTATGCTTATAAACCATGTTTTTGAAGTACGTATCATACTGTTTAAAAGATCTGTCTACATTTGATTTTATTTTAGTTACATAACAAAAGTAGTTTATTCTGATCTTCATTTTTGGGGAAAACATCCAAATACTCTATGTTGTTAGAAAAGTATTACACAAACTAGAAAACAAGAACAAATGGATAAACAAACGATAATAGTTTACAAGAAGTCGAAAATAAAATAAATTCTGATACTAGTTTTAAAATCAAAAGTTTGTTTAAAATCGTATTTCTTCAAGAATATTTGTTCAGCTTTTATAGCTTCTTGTAATAGGAATAAAATCGGTCGGCTAAGTTAAAATATGTTTGGGAATTGAAGCAAAAATAAAGATAGCTAAAGTGCTATTATATAAGACTTGTATTTTTTAAATTTAAATTGAAAAGATTATTTATAATTTATTTGTTTTTGAAAAAATCATCAGTTTTTAAAATTTTGTTAAACAAAATAGATGTTTTTAGGCAAAAAAGTACAGAATTTTTATTTTCCATTTTCCAGTTCCTTTTGTATTTTCTATTTTATACATTACTAGCTGATCCGCAAGGCGTTCCCCGGGACCATAAATGTTTTCAAACAAATTGCAAATATTCCAAGTCTTCATTTAAACAAAAACAGAAAAGAAATATAATTTTATCTGGAGAATATTTAAAATTTTAGAATATTGAAAATTTTACCTCAATGTATAAAAAATGGTTTTTTTCTGTTACGAAAACCATGTTTTGGAAGAATAAGGAAATATAGTCATTGATTAAAGCTGTTTTGAATCACAAAAATAATGCAATACTTGAATTATTTTAAAATACCTTTCTTCAGTGAGACCTACTCCAAGAAAAACCTCCTGAGCACGCGAGCAACGTGCGCTGCACATCTGAATAAACTTTAAGAAAATATAAACGGAGAAATTACCAAATTTACTACTCTTTTTGGAGGATGTTATGGATGAATTTTGAAGATCGATCGTAAATCAACCAGGAAAAACAAATTAATCAAAACAGGAAAAATTAACAAGTGTGTGAATTCGTTCCTAGCATTCAGCCGTAAAATGTAGTCGTTAAATCTCACTGTCCAAGAGCCGATCTCACAAACACTTAAATCATCGAGCACAAGAAAAAATCCTTTATGTTATGGTATAGTAGTCATATGGGAATCTAATGATCCATGTCTGCCGGAAGTGAAGTGGTGCATAAGCCAAAAAGCAATACCACTAGTGGCCCACTCATAGGTCTATCAATGTGTTTGCCATACAATCAAAAGTATGAAAACACGGAAAACTGGGTGCAGAAAATTATAATGCTATGTCTACGAGTCAAGCACTGGTGGTATTCATTTTTGGCTTATGCAACACTTCACTTCCGGCAGACATGGATCATTAGATTCCCCTATGACTTCTCTTCCATAATATAAAGGACTTTTTCTTGTGCTCGATGACTTAGGGTTTTGAGCGGTCGGCGCTTGGAGTAACCTATTTACCATCTGCTTTCTTTGGTTGTCTGATTCGTTGCTGCGGATTGATAGCTATCTGCAAATAGCACTAACGTGGCTGCTTCGTTGCCGTGGATTGATGGATAGCTACAAATGTGCTCTTACCTAGTAAATTTTAATTTTTAAAAGATCTAAAATGAAATTTAAAAATCCGGCTGCGAAGTGCACTTTCTAGTGTTAGCATCCACGCATAACAAAAATTTCAGAGACCTGGGTTTTATAATTTCGGCGTTATCCGCGGTCGGGCAGGCAAGCAGACAGACATCTCTTATTTTCTATGTATGCATAATTATTACACATACATTTTTCTAAATATAAGTCCTTAATTTCTTCACAATACTAATGGTAAAATTTAAAATGCATTTTAAACTTTAGTAAATTGCTGAAAGAGTCAAGATGACAGTTCGTCACCTGAGAATAATAAGGTTCTATCTATGTTTTTGAAAAAATCAACTTATCTATCTAAGAATGTTCTATTTTTACCTATAAAGACATTTCTGGATTAAAATAATGCTGTATTATGATTGTACGATCATACTATGTAAATTATATATAACATCATTTTGATGCAAAAATGTCTTCATAGATACAAATAGAACCTTTCTATATCGATAAGTCGATTTTTTCAAAAATACAGATGGAACCTTATTATTCTCAGGTGGAGAGTTGACTACAATGATCACGCTTTTTTTTCTTTTCTTTCTTATGGTATTCGAACATGGGTTCAAATACTGTAGAGCAGCCGATGAGGAGCGACCAACGCATACAGAATTCCTTGTCCTTTACATTGACAAGAGCATCACATTTTCTTTTACAAGAAAAGAAGTTTTTCAAATCCATATATAGTCTTTATAAATCTTTTTTTTTAAAAACGACAGAAGCATATTTAATTTGCAATTAATACCGTAATTTCGGGTGTATAAGCCGCGGATCAAACAATTCTTTTTGCACCCAGAAATCTTATTTAGTGATTGAAGACAAATATTTACGGCGATCTAACTAGTTATATCTATTTCTTAAAAAATTCTGGGTCGAAAAAGAATTGTTTGATCTGCGGCTTATACACCCGAAATTACGGTATATCGTTTCTTACAAACGATTTTTTATCTCGAAAAACATCTTTTTTTTTCTAATTTTCCAAGTCTTTGTCAGACATTTATTTATTTTTGTTTTCTGGATGTGGATGTAGATGCCTATTTTAAAAATGTAAACATTTATAGTGGTTATAGCAATCAGCTCGTTGCTCAGTGCACGAGCTGTTGTAAACATTTCACGAAACAATGATTTTTTTCTTTTATAAATACCCTAAATTTATGCCCGCAACGGATCCTGTCCTTCTTTTATTTATTTATTTATTTATAAAGAAAGCTTATATATATATATATATATATAATTTTACAAATAAAACCGAAGTAACTCAGATATTACCATAACAGCAATTCATTAAAACCTGTTTTTATATATAACGTGCTCTTAATCAAACTTATAATACTTAGTCATTTTTCTAGCGCGACCAAATTCCGAGATTGCTGCCAAACTTTGTAGGAAGTTTAAACAAGACGGGAGACGAATAATTCTGCGAAGACAAAATTAGTTACGAAAGTCAACAGTAGGAAGATATGTAGTGCTGTAAAATACTGTACTAATGTTATTACAACTAATAAAATTTATAACAATACTTTTCCTGGGCGTAATATCGTTAAAAATTTTTTTTATCAAAAGCATCTGTTTTTCTACCTCAGTAATTATAAAAAATTAAGTGCTGAATTCCCCTTTCGTAAATAAACTTGTGAAAATTCAGTTTTAGAAAATTATGACGGAAAATTGGTTTATTTTTGTAGTAAACTAGAACTTAAATTTTCGAAAATATACTTTACTGAAATCGTGGATAACTACAACGAAAGCTATTTGTTTTAAAGTGCATAGAAACTAGTAAATTCCTTTCAAAAGCAATCACAACATTACTATATTCATGTTTTGTCAATCTTCAATTCATATTGCGACCAAGTAATAAGTATAATGCAATGATACCGCGTTATATCGCATTTGCCCAGATACTGCCAAATAAACAATGTAAATCCAAAAGTAATGAATAATTATGAAAAATAATATAGAAGAATTTTGTTGTTGTTGTTATATTTCTCTAAAATGTTACACTAAGCTTATGTTACTCGTTATATCGACTTGAGAAATTCAATAATAATTTTCTGTTATAAAGTCGGAAGATAATAAATCTGTAAGTAAAGTAATTCCAAAAGCAGGGTTCGCAGCGTTTCTAAAATTTTCGCACTTTTCTACAAGTATTTTAAATCAAAGATCTTTGCCTCAGATTCCTTTAACATCTACAATGAAATTCTACAATAAATATTATGGTTTTAAAATTGTGGTAGGAAACTGCGAAAATTTTAGGGACGCTGCGACCCTTGCAAAAGGCGAAACACTGCATTAAAACACGAAGATCTAAATGAATAAGTATGCAAAGCGTTTTCTAAAACAGAAATCCTTTTTTTAATTCGAAATTCGGCACTTAGATAGCAAGTATAAAAAAGTTCATGATGTCATACGATTATTTTCTAAACTTGCAAGTCTGATCTTGGTTCAGAACACATTTAGCTATCCAGTTTCATTCGTAGCATATTTGTTATCACCAGAATTCCCGATTTATTGGAAAAAAAACTATTCAGATAATTCGTATTTAGACCAGAAATTTAAAAAAAGGAAGAGATTTTGCATTAAATTTCAAAGTTCTAAATAAGTAAGTACCGAAGCGTTTCCAGATGGGAAATCAATTTTTTTTATTCAAAATTTGCCACTGAAATAACAAGTGTCAATGAGAATGTTCATGATGTGTTCCCGATTTAGTGGATTTTTTAAATTCAAGTAATACGTATCTATGCCAGAAATTGTAAATAAGAATAAACGCCGCATTAAAATAAGAGGCTCTAAATGAGTAAGTATCGAAGCGTTTCCAGAAGGAAAATCAATTTCTTTTTATTCAAAATTTGGCACTTAGATAGCGAGTATCTATGAGAAAGTTCATGATATGTTCCTAATTTAGTGTATTTTTTTATTAAGATATTTCGTATTTAAAAGTAAGAGAAATTCCGCATTAAAAAACAAAGTTCTAAATGAGTAAGTACATAAGTGTTTTCAAAAGGGAAATCAATTTCTTTTATTCAAAATTTGGTACTTAGACAGCAAGTGACAATAAGAAAGTTCATGATATTTTCCCGATTTAGTGGATTTTCTTATTCAGATATTTCGTATTCACGCCAGAAATTTAAAGAAGAAAGCAATTACGCATTATAACACGAAGTTTTAAATGAGAAAATACCGAATCGTTTCCAGAAAGGAAATCAGTCTCTTTTATTCGAAATTTGACACTTATATAGCAAGTATCAATGAGAAAATCTATGATGTGCTTCCGATTTAGTGAATTTTTTTTTCAAATGTTTCATACCAACGCCAGAATTTTTAAATAGGAAGAAATACCGCATTAAAATACGAATCTTTAAATGAGTAATTATCGAAGCGTTTTCAAAAAGGAAATTATTTTTTTTCTTCAAACTTTGGCATTTAAATAGCAAGTTTCAATAAAAAAGTTCATGATGTCATACGATGCTTTGCTAGAATTTCCAAGAAGTCAGGTTGCAGTTCTTTTTAGTGCTCTAATTCCCATGGTAGGTTTCTTCTACTGTCATTGTTCCCGATTTAGAGGATTTTTGATTCAGTTTTTTAATATACACAACAGAAAATTAAAATAAGAATTTAAATTAGAAATTTTTGCTTTAACTAATTGTGCCATTTCGTTATTAAATTAACGAAATTTTTTTATTTAGATGTTTTTGTATGAATTTTGCTTCTCTGATATACGCAATTACTGTAATCCTTCTAACTTTGGAAAATGGAGGTTTAACACAAAAGGAACAAGTTACTCTCACAGAGCTAAAAGAATTTCACATCCCTCTGAAGTAATATTGAAAATAGCGTCACTGTTCTGTACAAACTGCATATTTTTTCTATCGCACTATTCGTTACACTATATTTTCTAAAAGGTAGAGCACAACGCTATAAACTATAGTGAAAAATAGAGACTACATAGTGCGCTACTTCGTTTTGGACATAACACAAACTACCAATACAAGAATAAAATCAACAGAAAAATATAATAATACCTTGCGAAAGAAAAGGGGAAATAAAAGAAATTGTAGATATTAGACCTAGTGTCAAAAGTTTGTTTAATATCATACTTCTTTTAAAGTATTTGTTCCGCAAGATTTCAACTTCTTTTAATCGAAATCAAAACTTTCGAACATATATCAAACAAAAGGGAAAATATTTCTACAAATATAAAAATAAATAACAAAACTGGAAAGAATTCGGAGAAAAATCTAAGATATTATTAAAAATATTTAAAATCCGTTATAAATAAGCAATAAATACATTAGTTATTTTAAACGAAGAAAACGATAGTTATTACTATCAAAATGCAAGTAAATATTGCAATTGCTACTGTAAAATTTCCCTTTATAGAGCAAAATATGTATCACATATGTATATCATAATGTATACATTATTAATATATTAATAACAAGGTTAAATGTATTTTTAATTTTCACTTCTGAGAACAAATCTAAAAATTTTGCTATGTATTTTCTCTTTTACAAATTTGTTCATGAAATGCCACTTTCACGTAAAATAAAACTAAAACAAATCAGAATTAAGGAAAAATAACTTTTTGTTACCTCTGTTAAGTTTTCTTTCTTTTTTTTAACAAGATTATGCTCATAAGTTTTATATTTATATTTTCTTAATTTTACTTTTGAGATACTTTTGAAATTTACTTTCTTAATTTACCTTAATTTTACTTTTGAAAATAAATATTCTATGTTTAAAGTGAAGTATTAAACAAACTAACAAAGCAGAAGATGTCGATAACAAATGATGCCTTACATTAGAAGTAAAAAGATAACAGAAATTCTGTTGGTGCATGAGAAATCTAAAATTTATTTAATATCGTACTTCACTTAAAGCATTTGTTCGCTGACATTAAGCTTATTTTAATAAAAGTAAAAATTGCATTGCATTATATCAGACAAATAAAAAATATTTTCTTTAATTGACATATGCATAAAATGCAAACGGGTTGCAAAAATATATATTTTTTAAACAGTAGACGAAAATGTTTACAGAATGTTTTTAAAGTAATCAATAATTTTGAGATTTCTGTTTCTGTAAATAAGTATCCAAATACTCTCTGTTTATAGTGAAGTATTAAACAAATTAGCAAAGCAAATGATGTCCATAACAAGTAATTCCTTGCATTAGAAGCAGAAAGTTAGCAAAACTCTGCTAGAAATCTAAAATTCATTTAATATCGTACTTCGTTTAAAGTATTTGTTACACTGACTTTCAACTTCTTTTAATAGAAGTCAAAATTGTATTGCATTTTATCCGACAAACAAAAATAATTCTTTAATCGAAATATACATAAAAAATAAATGGATAGCAAAAACATTTTGCTGTTATAAGTACTAGAAGAAAATGCTTATCGAATGCTTCTTTTTTAAAAATTAATAATTTAGAATTTTTTGCTTCTGTAAAAGTATGAAATTTCACCCATTTAGTTATATGTTTAAGCATTAAACGTAAAAACAAATGCTATATGCTTTTTCCTCAAAATATTATAGAATTTAAACTTACCATTGCTTGCAAATAAATATTTAACTACAAAATTTACATAATATGAATTCAACATTCAATGTTTACCACACTTATGAATTAGGGAAAAAATTATAACGAAAAATAATCTTTTTAAAATGTATTTACGGTTCCTAGTATCAATAGGATGTTGTTTATAAATTACATCTTTATATTTTCTTTTACTTGTGTAACTCAGTGAATTTTGCCAGAAATTCCCTTTTGTAATCCAAAAATTTTACAATTTTAAAAAAGTATAACGCAAACTCAAATGGTAAACATGGCGTCAATAAACGAAACATTACATTGAAACAAATGCGTAAAAATTATAGAGTTTCTGTTAGCAGACATGAAATAGATATTTCGTTATGTATCGCATTTCTTTCAAAACATATTTTCCGCAATCTTCCAGTTACTTCTAATCGAAGTTAAAACTGTATAACAAATATAAGGAAAACGAAAAATATTTTCGAAAACTGAAGTATAAATTAAAAACTGAAAAAGTTTAGGAACGATATAAAATTATTATTCGTAACGGTACTTAATATTTTAATCTTATAAAGATAATATGAGTCAGAAGAAGAAAGAAAAAAAATCTGACTAAAAAAATCACTGCTTTACCTATAAAATCAGTAAAAACTCTGTTCATATACCACTAAAACTCATCGAGTTACAATAATTTTGTGAGAGATCGGAGCTTTAAGGGAATAAAAACCGTAAAACCCCTCTTTATCGCAATGCGCCGAAAATTTATAATATTCCAAATATCACAACTCGTTTAAGTGTCTTCGTGAAACTGTGGACATTTTAGCTGTCAAAAGCTTAAAAAATATTTCTAACAGTACACTGAAGAGCCTAGGGTCGATATAAAAAAGTAAAAATGTAAAAATAAATAAATGGTGGGACTATTTCTTCAACATAATTTTAATTACTAACTTATCCTGAACTTTTTAATACCATATTTTATTTACGTATATATATGTATCTTATATTAATTTTATAAACAATGTAGTCAAATATGCATAGCTCAAAACTTTCTTGTATCTAATGCATGTTAATACTTCACAATTCACTAGCACAATACCAAAATAAAATGACAATCTATACCCATCGTGATTGATTTAAAGGTATAAAATTTCGTGCGTTAATTATTGAAATTGGATTATTCCGGATATTAGGGGAAAATGCTGCATAAATGCACCACTTGTTGAGCGATTTACGCTAAAATATAATTAGCAATAATATTTATCAAGGTAAAATTGAATGTTAAATTTGCTTTTAAAAAAGTCTTTCACTAGCTCTTAAGGGATCGGGAAAAATCCATCATAGCAGCGCCTCTGTTGGGCCGCTGACACCAAAACGGGAACCAAACTATATCAAGGATTAACTGATTCTGATGGTTAATGAAAATTTGTACATTGATCCTTGAGATAGAGTTATTGAGGAAATTGCAAAAAGTGCAGCAAAGCAGCACCACCTGCTCATCAATGTATTAAAAACTAAACAACATCAACCTCTATCATGCACTACCCGACTGTAATTTTTTATTAATTTCAGTACATTAGTTTTTGAGATAGAGCACCCACAAATTCTGTATCATGCACAGAAAAATAGACAGATAAACGGGTCACAAACTTATAGACACACATTTTGTAAAAATATTTTTTTGGAATCTCTGAATTTCGAACAGTGTAAATCAGTCCGTATAAAAACGAAATACAAAAATTTTTACGAATCCAATATTTCTTGGAAATATAGAAGAAAGTGAAAAATTAAAGTGCATTTCAATATATTTCAGCACCTTGTATCCATCATGATGCATAAATATATTTATTTTATAACATTCTGTTACATAGGTAATTTATCGTACTTTTTTGAAATGAACACTGATGTACATCAAATACATATTTTAAAATCAGGAAAAAAGAAAAACGAATTAAATTTACTTTGACCAATTTCGATCAGAAATTAATTTTAATAATGCTTAAAAACATTCAAATGATGACACGAGTTTCAAAACTCATCTTATGCAAAAAAAACCTGTTTTCCTTATTTATCAATACCGACAGAAAACCTGCTCAGGAAAAGAACTTCAGATTTCAGTAAAACTAATGTCATCATATATTTCTGCCTCAGAAGAGCATTGTTTACTTTGAAAACTTTATTTATGTACTAGACATTTGATAACAAAATTTGAGCTACTAAAATCTTTCTTTCTGAATAACAAGATTATTTGAAACTACCGTCTATATATGCTTTTAATTATTTCTAAAATGAAAATTATAAAAGATACACGACAGAGATACCAATAAAGAAACTTGTTTTCTGTATTCATCTATTCCGACAGAAAACCTACATAAAAAACTTTAGTCTCCAGTAAAACTAATTTCGTCATATATTTTTGCCTCATTAGAGCAATGTCTACTTTCAAAATTTATATACTAGACATTTGATAACAAATCTTGAGTTATTAAATTTTTTTCTGTATAACAATTTTTTTTTTAACTCAAGTTTTGAAATGCATTTAATTTTTTCCAAAATGAAAATTATAAAAGATATATAAAAAAATTTCAAAACAAACAGTCTTTAATAAAACTATTTTATACCATATAATAATTATCATGTATTTTTTGTCCATATTAAACATTATTTTTACTTTGAAACTTGATTTATATACTAGATATTAGATAACAAAACTTGGGCTTTTAAAAAACTTTAAAAACTTTAAAAAACTTTAGTCTTTAATAAAACTAATTTATATTATATAATAATTATCATATATTTTTGGCCATATTAAACCTTGTTTACTTTGAAAGCGTGATTTATATACTAGATATTTAATAACAAAACTTGAGTTACGAAAACTTTTGTTTCTGGATAGCAATATTTTTTTAAACTCACGTCTTTAAATGCATTTAATTATTTCTAAAATGCAAATTAAAAAAAATACAATCTATTTTTTGAAACTGCAGAAAAAATTTTAAATTACAAATTTATATATTATTTTTCTTTCTAGCTTTTAAATGCGCAATATTTTAAAGAAATAACTCGTAAAAGAAAATAAGACAGCAAGATTCAGTGGGATCCTGTTTTTCTGAGCATCTCGTACATCATTTAGAAAGAGATGTACACAAAACCAGAATTTTCACTCTTTTCTTTCGAACAAATTCTTGAAGATGAGATTTTTTTTTATTGCATCACATATCTTTTCAAAATCTCCCCAATTCAATAAATTATTTTTTTTACTTTCTTCTATTTTTATAAGAAAATATTGGATTCGTGAAAATTCCGGTTTTTGATGGTTTTACAAGTTTTAGGGATCGGAAATTCCAAAAAACACGTTTATTACAAAATGTTTGTCTCTGTATCTGTCTGTTTGTCTGCCAGTCTGTCAGTATGTCTGTGACAGAAATTTTGGGGGCGCTCTATCTCAAGAACTAATACGCAGAAATTCAAAAACTTTAGATTCTATTAGACCTTGATATAAACTGAATCTGACTAGTTTTTCGGTGTACATAGTCTAACAAGTGACGCTGCTATGCTGCCTTTTTCAGGATTTCCAGAAGAGGTAATTTCAGTAACTAATAGAAAATTTTTCATAAAAATTCTTATTCCTTTAGTACTTTATATAATATAGTTCTGATTAGGTTTTGGAGTAAATGGCCCAACAGGCGGCACTGATATGCGGTATTATGCATGATTATCGCAATATTTATCTCAAGAATTAACGCTTAAATTTTCCTCCAACTTCAAATTCGGTTAATCCCAGATATAAACCAGTTTTCATTAGCTATTAGAATACATCGCTCAACAGGTGTCGCTTCTATACAGTTATTTTTAGGATTTTCAACAAATTTCAGATTCAGATAGAATTTGAAATAAGTTGTCGCAGATTAGATTTTGGTGTAAATTTCCAAACCGATGACGTTGCTATGTTTTATTTTTCTGGAAGTATTAACGTGCATGAGATAAAAGAAAGTTTTGAAATTGCTATGTCCGACTATTTATATATATATTTAGACATTACTTGTTTCTTTCGACTATTCAGCTTAAGAGGTCGGGTACCTTAGAAAAAAAAACACTGATTTCATGAAAATAAAACACTTGAACAACTCCTAATCTGATTAACTTTCGGATATAAAATTTAAAACACACATCTTAAAACAGATGTCTGCTAATAGTTAATGTTCTGAAAAATTCCTAGGAGCATGGAAATTTGTATCTTAATTAAATTTTTATTTTAATGATTTTTAACACGTTCGCTGTCGCTCACGCGATAGCGCGTGATATGGCGCCAACGTTAAGGGGCCACTCATGCGCCAGCGCGTGATGTAGGGGGATGGCTAATAGCCAGTCACGCGTTGGCGCGGGAAAATTTTTCACTGATTCTTTGTTATAAAAAGTAAATCGGATTCTGGGAAAAACCCACTTCTACAGTGCGGCATTAACTATCATCACATCTTCACGTAAGCGGCAGCGAACGTGTTAAATCAACGTATCCACCTTATATGTCTTGCGGGCATGATATCTCAAAAGAGAATTGTCAAAATGAACCAAAATTGTTTTATTGAGCAAATATATAATTCTTGTTTTAAATGATTTACACTGGAAAAAATAAGAATAGCCATTTAAAAACAAATGTAAAAGAAAAAATCTTAAAATTTCGAATCTTATTTTATAAAAATCGACATAATTTTTAAACGTCTTACTTGATGACCATAATAGTTGGTCCTTTTGTGCATATACATTGTTTATATTTTTATCAAAAGCTTCATATGTTTCTATCTTGCCATTTCTTAGAAATCATGCGTGAAATGACCAAAATCAGTGTTTTGAGAAAATTGACTTTAAAGACAAAATTACTGCTGGATCATATAAATGAAGCTCAAACTGTGTTAAACATAACTTTCTTTCTAAAGCAAAATTTTGAATGAGGTTTTTTTTAAGAAAGTTTTTTTTTTATTGAAATTTTAATATAAGCTATAAAAAAAAATAATTTTTGGACACATCTAAAGGTCCCTGACCCCTTAAGAAATTGATTTATTTACTTACAAATGTATAATAATTTAAAGACTATACTATAACTAGCAAATTTTAAATTGTCTGAAATTATTAATTTTAAAATATAATAGAAATTGTGTTTAATTATTTCATTCTGCAAAGCTTTTAACAATTTCTATTTTATGCTATTTCTGTTTTTATTTAAAGTTTCCTATACTTTGCGTACAAAATTATTCTGTGTTAATGACAAAAAAATTAGTCAACTCCTAGAAGAGTTACAAAAAACCCGTCGAGAGATTACAATTATTTTCTTAACATCGAAATTTTATCGAAATAATCCGGAGTGTGGAGGGAAATTTGAAATTTCAAATGCATTTTGGAGGTATATAGAACCAGTCTTAAAACAAAAACAAAGAATTATGCATACTGCATCGGTTATGATGCACTTTACAACGCGTTCTGAATACTGTAAACTTATCAGTCATTCATGTGTAAAAATTTTACCCTCCTGTGCAAAAAACAACGCATGACGAGAACAAAAAAAATTATGTATAGCGGGGGTTATGATGCACATCCCAATACATTATGAATACTTTAAACCTATCATTTTCATCCATGTACAGTAATTTTACCATCCTGTGTAAACAGCAAAACATAACTAAACTAACAGGAATGTGAAGTTAAGCGTACAGAATACATTATGAAACACTTTTAAACACATTTTTAATATTGTAAACCTATCTTTTTAATCCATCTGCAGTAATCTTACCAATCTGTACAAAGAACAAAACATAACAAGAAAAAAATAACCTGTGTGCAGTATATATTATGAGACATTTTTCAGCATATTTTGAATAGTTTACACGTGTAATTTTAATCAAGCTGTAATATTACAGACCTGTGCGAAGAATGAAACATAACTAACAAACATAGATAATGAAACACTTGCCAACACATTATGAATACTGCAACCCCGATTATTTTAATCCATCTGTAGTAATGTACCACCGTGTCTAAAGAACATGCATAATTAACAAGAACGAAAAATGATTCTTACGGCACAGATTATGAAACACTTTCTAAAAAATACGGTGCTGAATGTACATTACCTTCATACCTTATACTAACATACCTTACTAAAAATATTTTTTAATATCAAATAGCGCAGCAGAATATTAAAATATGAGGTATCATTTCTTTTAAGTGGGGAGATTAAAGGTGAAAGGAAATCAGGAATATGAATTCATTGCATTGGTTTTTATTTTTTTTTTTATCATTAACCCTAAAAAAAAGAAATGATATCAGTACGAAAACCCTGAATGTGTTAGAAGCTTGTGACGCAGCATCTCTAAAAATTTTTAATTTGGAACTTAAACATGATGATATCAAAAGTTAAGTGACGCCATACTATTAATTAATATAGTATATATTAAAATTTATTCAGTGATGCTTCATCATTTACATCACTCATGAATTCGAAATATGAATCTTAAAAGATATGATATCAAAATTTAAGTGACGCCTTGATGTGGCTTAAAAAATTTGTTAAAAAATTCATTTTTTTTATTTTTTGGCTAAATACTTATACACATTTAAACAACTAATTTTCATTTCTCAATACACTGTTAAAGATATCACTTTCATTAAATCGAAATAATATATGGAAATGTATTTATTGGAATAAATCCAATAAATGTATTTATTCGATTTATATCTTGAGCCATGCTATCCAAAATCAAAAGTAAAATTTATGCCAATAGTATTTTTGCGTCATTGTATCCAAACTAAGTTAAATGTACGCAAATGAATGCATCAACAGCTGTCTTCACGGCACCGGTGTGACTGGTTTACAGTCTATTCCAGGTTCAATTCCTAATTTCCCCGTTTCTTAAAATCTCTCAATCATGGCCCAGATATCCTTAGTAGACACTGGTACACCCCCATAGGTTCTTAATACAATGAAATGCAGAAATTGCTGCATAAGCATTCCCCTTGTTTTCGTAAAACTGCTTCACTTATAACGCACGCTCAACTAAAAATAAGGTCATCATTACAGACAGAAATATCAGTATAAAACATGACAACGTCTGCAAACGTTTTATAATTTAACCTGCTTTGCATAAAGCTTACTCTTCTTCGCAAGCAAGCAAATATCGACATCCTCCCCTCCCACCCAAGAACTGACAGCTTTTTCTTGTTTAACATTTTATTATTCGTAAGTCTTCTTATGGATTGTTAATATTGTTTTTTTTATTCCATTTTGGTTATTTATTGTGTTACATTTAATGTTTTTTCCGGAAAAGGCTTCCTCTGGTGGACATTTCCGAATTATTTTTTTTTTCGAAATTTCGTAAACACACCTCGTCTATGTACCAAATTTCATTTACGCTGTAGGATGCTGATTATAGCGGAAGTTTAATTATAACCATCTTATATATTAAAAGTATGCACAAATATTATACAGACATGCATACAATAAATACAATAAATACAATTGGGGTGAAAAATTAGCCAGAGCCAGGAACCGAAGCTGGGACCACAGCGTACTAGGCTTATGTATATTTTCAACGTCGTCTATATTTATTTCCAACGATACACTAATTTAGCACATGTAAAAAATATCTAATTTTTTAGCTCATTTTTCATATAAACATTTTAACATTTTTTCCTTCTGCTTAGATATTTTTATTTCTGAATTGTAATTATTGCAACGGGTAAAGACATTTTGTAAAAAAATTCTTGCTTCAAAATTGAATCTGAATTGTTTATTGATTGCAAAATGGCCTACTGTATAGGAATTGCCTACTCTATACGAAATTATATAAATAGAATTAAATTTTGGAACTGGCAACAAAAAATAATTAATATAGAAAAAGGCGGCATGAAACTTTAAAGCGTTTTAAAATATTCCATTTTTAGTCTTCAATTTTTATTATTTTTATGCACAGCTTTAAATGTTACCAAACCAATTCCGTGTTCTAGTTATATCTTCTAATGAAATAAAGGGAACATTAATTTCAAATCCAAAAACATTTCAAAATATTTATTTTTATTTATTATAGCAATCTTTTATTTTACTTTTTCCGAAATAGAATTTATTTGAGTGTACAAATGCATATGTATGTATATTTCTTTCTTTTTCAACAAAATTGCCCGGCTGTCCATAGTAAAAAATAAAACAAGTACTTGGAAATCTTGCAAATACTTATGAATATTTGGATCACAAATAATACACGTCTTCGGTATGTGCAGATTTTACAAAGTTTAAAAATCTTAGTTTATTAGATATTGGTGTCATTTATGAACGCCATTTATTTATTGATTGATTGACTTTCAATTACCATTGGTGCACACAGTGCCGTGCGAAACAGGGGCGAAGGGGTGGTTGCCCTGGGCGTGGAAATTTAGAGGATAAAATTTATACTACCAACATCATTTTTTTGAATGTCACAAGAAAATTTGGGAAAAAAGGGGGTGCCAAATTCACACTTAGGACCTGGCGATATTTTCACTTCGCACGATCCTGGATGCACAAGTAATATCTAAATGTAAATAAGCGTAAGATTTAAAAACTTTTTTTTTTTTTCAAAAAATGCTTAAGTACAGTACAGTTATCAAAATGATAATAGTATGTTTAAAAATAGCAATTCACATAAATTATTAATTCTGCACAATTGCTTAGTAAACGTAAGCGTTTAAAATATAAATTTTGTTACACCAAAAATATTTTTTTAAATTAAAAATGGATTAAAAATTTATTTTTAAAAACATTTTTAGAGAAAATGTAAATTTTATGTCTCAGCAAAAAACATTGAAAAATAGAAATATTTTAACAAAATATTTCAATTGTCTTTAAAGCCTATATATTTTAATCTTCTTATCAGAAGCTGTCATGGAGAAGAAAGTTTAAAATAAGATTTAAAAGTATATTTTTTATCCGCTTTGCTAAAGATTAAGATAATCCCTTTGAAACCAAAGATATGACAATTCTCTCACGCAATTGCAAAAATAAATATCAATTCGTAAGAGTGCTGAAATGTTAAATAATTGTTTAAACATTATGTGCATTAAAGTACATCTTAAAAGTTAATATATATATATATTAATTGTTATTATTGTGACAAAAGCATTTCCTTCTGTAATAGAAATTCAATTCTTTTATGTTTCTATTCTTATATGAAACGTACTGATATCATTACAAGAAATAGCGTCAACTTTTGAAGAATTTTGGGTGGGATCAAAATTTTTGAATGAAATAGCATACACAATTTTCTCCCAATAGTGCATGTAGAGTCAGAAGCGGGTGGGCGGAAAAATGACTAAAGATGTTTATTGGAACGATCAAGATATGTTTTTTTCTAAACAGAATAAACAATTCTTATAATTTAATAAATACTTTCATGAAATTATATTCTTAAAAATTTTTCCTTATAAATATGTAAATATTTATTCTAAATAACATAAATTTTGTTAATTATTTAAACTAAAAGAAACTAAATGGCTAAGAAAATACATAGTTCAGTCACTTATTATTGCAAAATATTAAAACAGATGACAAAATATGGAAGAAATTTGTTTTTGAGAGGAATCTAGTATAGAAGTGATAAGGAGGTTTTATTTCTCCTATTTGTAGTTGATGTCTTTAAACTACTGTGGTGGTTAAAATTTTAAGAACAATTGAAAATTGCATAGAAAATATTTGTATTTTAACTAAATACAGTGAAATTAATACATAAAATGCTTTTTTATGGTAGAATTCATTGTAAAATGTAAAACATTGTAAAATGCAAAATATGAATATTTTGCCATACTTAACAAAATATGTCATTGTAAAATTTGGACAATATTATAAGGACAATGAATACTTTTCACTTGAAACGCACTAATAATTAATAATCTCCCCATTCTTCTCAATAACGTATATCTGTCTTGGTATCTTGGAGTTTGACAGTTCGCTAAGAATATTTTTTGGAAAATTTTGACTAGTGTTTTTCGATGGAGGACGTGAGCTCTTGCTTGTTTTCATAATGAATACCATTTTTGTATGATTTGTGTGCCAAAATACCCCACAGATTTTCCTTTGATTCAGATCAGGGCTTTTGGCCAGCCAATCAAGCAGGTTCACAAAATTAGCATCAAACCACGATTTTAAAGTTTAGGAAACATGTACCGAAACCATTGTCCTGCTGGAAAAAAAATAGTCAGCACTCGTTATTCATGGGGCTTCCGGTAAAAGGCTACTGCCCAATACATCAACATAACTCTCAGAATTCATTCTACCCTGCACAAAAAACTATTGGAGTAGTTCCACCAGTTACGAAACATCCCCAGACCATTACTAAGCCACTTCCAAATGAACGCTTTGAGAAAATTTACTTTTCTCTACGGAGATCTTAGCAGAAGTGGCGCAAAAAATATCTAGTTCATCCAAATTAAACTTTTCTTATCGGAGAAAACATCATCATCCCTTTTTCTTCCCATATTAATGCCATTTTTGGCAAACTCCATCCTCAGTCTCGTATGAGCTTTGGTAAAAGGCAGTCGTGACACGTGTTTACCATAGTGAACCTTTCTTTTTCTTTTTGTAAAAGACGTCAAAGAGTTTGAGCACTGCATTCTAAGTTCGATTCATGTTTTATTTCTGTTAACGTTCGTTTTATGGAGCAAGCTCGCCTTATTATCATCCTTTTTATCCGTACAGAAATAGAAGATAGCTTACCTCTGTGTCGTTCCCGTCCATATTTACAGGAATTTTTAAGATAATAGTAAATAACCGTTCTTAATCTATTAAGCTTTGTCACCATTTGGCATACAGAAGGCCCTAAACTTTTAAATGTATCCATTTCTCCTTTCTCATACTCTGAAAGCTTTGTGCCTAGCGGCGTGACTGAAAAACAATATGACGATCCCAAACGCTTACTACGCATTTATATCGTTCAGGAGTTCCGCGTGCAGAGCAAAAATCATGCAAGTTTTACTTTTTAGAACACACAAATGCAGTTGTTCTTATAATTTTGCCCATATCAGATGACTGTATAAAACTATAATACATTTTATGAAAGTGAATTTTCCGCTTATTTCCATAAAACTCATAAAATAGTCTTCATTTTTCATTGTTTTCCAACCATTAAATTTACATTAATTTCAGACTGAATGTAGCCAAGTTTTGGCGATTTTTGTCTTGTCCTTATAATTTTGACCACCACTGTACTATTCAGATTTTTTTTTTTTTTTTTTTGAAGAGCTTCAATAAAGCTAAATTTTATTTCAGCGATTAAATAAATAAATAAACAATGAATTAAATCAAACTAAATAGGATGAGTTAATGCCTCACGGACCGATATAAATTTAGCCACGGATTATAAGTAAAATTTCAAGCATACATTTTCATTAATTTCAGAAAGACAAACGAAGGTTATTTCTCTAATTGCTATTCTCAGCATATGCATAATGTGAAGTAAATGACTCTCAAATTCTGTACAGGCAGATTCCTCGATGGGAGATTATAAAAAATGCCCTAAGTACTATACCTATAAGATCCATAGTTTACGAGTAAAATACGAAAAACTATGTATGACTTCACAGGCGGTGCAAGGAAAAAAACGCCTTGTTTGACAGTAGTATTTGTAAATTATAAAGACAGTTTCAAGGCCAGTTCATAAGGCATTTTAACTACATTGGCCATACATCAAACACATATTGCAGTTATCATTTATATGATAACCATGTGTGGCTGCAAGATGTAGCAACAAGTTAAACGGCGGCGGCTTAACTACATTTTATGGTGCGGGGGTACATGACGTGATATGCGCAGCGAGCTTTTGGAACGTTATTGTCTGAAAAAATATGTAAATACTACTATTCATGCGTCCAATACGGTATTTTCCCTTGTACCGGATATGATGTCATACTTTGTTTTTCGCATTTTATTCGTAAACTATGAATCTTACAGGCAAAGCTCCCTGGGTATTTTTCATGTATTCCCAACAAAGAATGTGTCTATGAAGAGTTTGTGTGCCATTTTTAGGACACCTATATTTATATTTACAAAAATCTTGTTTAAGGATCAAGAAATTGTTGTCTTAAAGGTAGGTTAGTGGTTATAAATTAGCCCATCAAAATCTTACAAATCTTACAAATATAATTAAGTTCAATACAACCACTCATTTATCACCTATTTCAGGGTGGCGAGTGGTCAGGAAAACCGGGAAAAACGCAGTCGAGAAAAGAGAAAACTACCAGCATTTTCCTACAGAAAATACTTCAAATAATATAAAGATATTATATAAACTGAATTTATCTGCAAACAAACACTGGTATTTATCATCTACATTGACTTTGTTTTTATCTAATCACTCGCCATCCTGTATTTATATTATAGCAATCAATTCAAGCTGTTCCCTAAGCAAAATGAAAATAGGAATGAGATATTTTTCACAAATATACACACATTTTAATTACATAAATAGAGGTTAATCCGATTAATTCACACACAGGCACACAAAAGTCAATAACAATTTCAAAAGCATAAGCTGTATCTCCTTAGGGAAGACTAGAGAGGATTGACCCATTTTTTACAAAATTATTATTATTTTTTTTTTATTTAAGCTAGAATAAAGCTTTATATATCATTTTATTCATTATACAATGACTTATCGAAATAAAATTGCCACATAAGTGTAAGATATAAAAACTTGAAAAATAATTGATTTAAACCATGATAAAGAAATTCATCAAGTCTCAGAACATATGAGAATCTTGAGCCATTTTATTTTATACTGAAGTACTTGTTAAGAGAAATAAATCAGTTTTAAATAGGGCAAAAACTTTATGCTTCTCTGTGTAATTGCTATTAAACATTATGAAAGAAAATATTAAAAATTGCTATTGAAAATGTGACACGTAAAAAAAAAAAAAAAAAAAAAAAAAAAAAAAAAAAAAAAAAAAAAAAAAGCGGGTGCCTGCAGAAAAATATTGCCGGTGGAACTGCACTGCTAACCGTGTCTAGCGTCCACACACACCGTACAATAAGATTATTTCAAAATATGCATTTTAATAAAATCGCTCCATTATCTTCATCATATAACCTTAAGATTACACGTCTTTTATAGCTTTGTCAGATGAATAGGCATTACGTTTCTTGCGTATTTACATACTGCACAAATTTTGCACACAAATGGCGTTAAGTTGATACGTTTTGGGATATGAGTTTGCTCGATTTGCATTTTGTCTGTTCTTTGTAAAGACATTCAATCCAAGAATGTACCTCGCGGAGGTTTGAAACAGAATCCTCTCATTTGGGAATTGCATGCGATAGCCCGGGACTGTGATAAGGGCTCGTTTTTAGTCCGAAATATGATTTTTTTCTTTTCGTTTAATTTTCCCAACGTCACAATTTCGGAATCATGAACAAATATAGGCCCATTTTCAGCAGTCATGTTTATCAAGAGTCTTCTCTTAGAAATTTACGATACTCCACAACTTTGTAATTTTACTTTTTCCCATATCTCATAATGCTTCCGAGATAATAATGCTAAAACCTAAAAGTTTTTAAAACCTTCAATCCAAATAAAATTTACAATTACCCATTTTTACTTCTTAGTTTTTAATAGGAAACCTTAAACAAAAACTGTGAACTAAACAAGAAAGCAGAAATGCTGAAATTATATGCATTTTAACTGTTATTTTATTTAATACTAATAACAATTATTGAGAAAAGACTGTTTTATGATTTCTTCTGAATCTCTTTTCAGTAATAAGTTGGAAAAATGTATAAGAAATTTATAATACTTGCATGCTTTAAACCGTTTAAACACATTTTAATGCGATATTTTCAAATACTGAAGTATTTTGTAAATAAATGTGATGAAATTTATGAAAGATTAAATATGTAAAACTATATTCTATTTTTTAAATCATCAACCTCAACTCTTCAGATGAATGTATGAAGAAATGCACATATGTACCTAATTACAGAGAAATTGTATAATATTTAATAACATATAATAGTTTTTTAATGGCACATTCTTTATATTTATGATTTCCATAAGTTAAATAATTTTCAGTTTCCAAAAAATCTATTTATAACAGCGCCACAAATCCATTTACTAAAAGTCAATGCCTTATTTATTACGATACACTACTAATGATAGCCTTTCGCTTCTCATTAGAAGTTCAATAAATATTTATGGACGATTTAAGTTGCAAAATTAGCATAATTCAAACCAACTCTGGCTTAAATAATTATTTGTGCTACTTACTTAAAATATCATTAGCTTATGCTATTTCATTTATCACTAAAAGTCCTAAGAGATGTTGAAATCATGAAATGATTAATAAATTGAAAGTTTAGTTTTGAATGTATTTTTTTTAAACCGTCCTTTCTTATATACATTAACATACACTGGGGAATTCCATGTGAAATTTGCGCAAAATTGAGATGAATGTCAAAACTTTTATTTGTATTGTTTATTTGTAAGTATCTTTAAGTAGGCATTGATAATCTTTGTTTTCATCTGACTTTACAAGAGAAAAGTATTGTATTCGTAAAGAAATTCGACTTTCGGTTTTTGTCGGATTTACACATGTTAGGCATAAGCGAAACAAAAATACATGTTTTTACAAAATGTCCGTCTATAGGACTGTGAGTCTGTCTGTCTGTATATGAATAAACTTTGTGGGCACTCTATCTCAAGAACAAATTCAGGAAATTACAGAAAAATTATACTCAGAAAGTATAATTTTTATATCAGTAAATTTTTATATCAGTAAAGTTTATATCAGTACCCTGATATAAACTGGTGTTGACATTGATAATTTTTACTTTCATCTATTTTTACAAGAAAAATGTATTGTATTCGTAAAAAAAAATTGACTTCCGGTTTATACGGATTTACACGTGTCAGGCATTAGAGAAACTAAAATATATGTTTTAACAAAATGTCTGTCTGTAGGTCTGTGAATCTGTCTGTATATGACACAAATTTTGTGGGCGCTCTACCTGAATGCAGGGAATTTCAGAAAAATTTACTCACCAAGACCCTAATATAAATTGGTGCTGATTAGTTTTCAATGTAAATAGCTTAGATGAAACTGCTATGCAGTTTTTTTTTTTTCGATTTCCTTAGATCTTCAATATCTTAATCTCATGAATTTAAGCTCAGATTTTCATCAAATTCTAAATTCTGTTAGTCCATGACATTAATTGACTTTTTCTGTATTTTGGTGCAAATCTCTCAACAGATGGGGATGCTGTGCTGTATTTTTAATGATTTCCGTAATATCTCAACCTCCAGAACTAATACATGGATTTTCATCAAACTTCAAATTTTCAATCATTCGATGGCGCTATGCTGAATCATTCTATGCTGAATTTTTTACGGTATCTGTAATAACTCTAATTTAAGATATAATGCACGGATTTCCATCGAATTGCAGGTTCAGTCTTTCATTGACTTGAAGTGATGCTTTCTACATTTTGATGTAAATCGTCCAACAGGTGAAGCTACTATGCTGCTTTGCACAATTTCTGTAAGAGTTCTATTTCAAGAATTAATACGCGGATTTTCATCAAAATTCAGATGCAGTTAGTTGTAGATATAATTGGTTGCAGATTATATTTCGGTGCAAATCTCCGGGCAAGGGGACCTGCGATGCTGCATTTTGCATGATTTATGTGATATTAGCGATAGTTACATCGCAAAAACTTATGCACTGAACTTCATATCATTAGAATATCTGTAATGGACATAGATTGCCTTAAATTTTGGCACTGTAATGCCAAATTTTGAGTCATTAACGGATAGCTCTCTTCCGATTTTTTGGCCTGGAAAAATTAAATAGAAATTTTTGGATTACCTAATCAGCCGATTATAACGATATGAAATGGTAAAATTTTCTATAAAATTTTTCCGGGCCAAAAAAGCGGAAGATATTTGAAGCTATGTTGACGTCTATGAGATAGATGTCAGTTTTGGGATTGCTACATCCGACTAGTTTATTTTGAAATGAATAATATGTTGGCAGCAGCAACATGGTTCCGTAAATTATTTCTAATATCTTCTCACTAAAAAACTACAGCAGCCAGCAGGCAAACCGGAATCTTCCATTGTTATTGAAATTTGTATTGTTTGCTTACCTATTTTGCTTTGAACCTGTTTTGTATGTAAATTCATAACTTAGCGGCTTTTGTTTAATAATAAGACTATTTCGCAACAAATATTGTTAACCATGGAGGGGGGCGGTCTTCTGGTTAATGTAAATGGAAAAATCATATTCTAACACTACAGTAACAATATTCTCTGCATTCTCATCCACAAATCGTTAGAAAGACAATCAAAAATAATTTCATTTAAGTAACTTTGACAAAATCATAGTAAAATCCTTCAGATTTATACATGAGGGTCTCACAACCATACAAGATCAAGTCCTTTTTGAAAAAAAATATATAGTCTAATTAGAACATGGAAAAAAAACTGTTTTATAGATTTCTTTAGCGCACTAAATCAATTTTCACTTATTTTAAAATACATATAATCTATTTGGGTTATCGTGAAAATGTATAAAACAGATTTCATGCACTTTCTAAATGGACCATCTCTTTTTAACACTTTCCAACGAAGCTGAAAAGTGTTTATGCATTCAGTTTGTCTTTCCGACTGTCCGTCTCTCCATCTGACCACGCACACGCTATAACTCAGATAAATAGTAGAAATATGCTAATATTCTGACAATGATAATAACCTGGTGTTTAAGAGAAAAGAGGCATTTTCTTTCATGAAACTTTTAAATTTCAACATAGTGATGTTGAAATAATTTTCAACATTTTATATTTTTTTCAGGTGAGAGGAGGCTCATTTCATTGGAGGCAATAGATTAATAAACCAACGAATAGGGAAAAAAATCAATAAAGAATTACGAAGGTTTATCTATTTATAATAAATGTTTAAATTTTAAAAATTCAAATCCATGTTTCTAACCTCATTATTTATTGCTTCCTATATTCTGTATTTAAAGCCTTTGATTTCTTAGAGTAGGAAAATTATTTCCCATGTGAATGTCGCAGCACTTTCAACAAGAATCAAGCGTGTTCGTTTATAAATCTGAAATTTTTTGCGAATAGATCCAAATGACATCCAGTTGTTCCTTAGTTTGCCGGCTCTGAGATTTTGACATCAAAGAGCTCATGAAGTGCAAATTTAAAAATTGTTTAAGCGACGTTTTCGTGTTTTTACACAAAAATCTCGCCACAATTTTTGCTGGAAATATATTTAATAAACAAAAGCACGTTAATTTACACATTTATTTTCAATATAAAAAAATTTCTAAGTTGAAACGGATGTTATCTTAAGCCTGAAATGCGATTTTTAATGATTAAAAAAATATGTCAAAAGTTATAATTTTCATTGACTTTGCATTTAGGATTTCGAAATACTACAATGAATGTTTTTATCGCTCTTCCGTTAGGAAGATCTAGCGTTTCTATTCCTTTTACTGTTTACTGAACAAGTTTTTTATATTATTTTTTTATTAAAAAGTTTTTGCATGCAAAATATCGTTATCTATTCTATAAAAAAATTCTATTTCTAAAATTCCTTTCAGAGTTTTTTTCTTTTTTTTTTTTAAATAGTATTAATGATGTATTTCCAAATTTGCAAATTATGGTAAATAATGGAAAATAAAAATCTTTACAATTCTTAATTATCTATTGCATGTAGAAATATAAATGGATTAAAAATATAAAAAAAAAAGTTGTAAAAAATTTAAGCTGGAGGAAACGACTTTATGCTTAGATTGAAATGAATTTTTCATTAATAAAACTAAAAAAAAAAAAATAAATAAATAAAAGGCATGATTATATACAAATCACGTAATTTTGGCTATTTTTTCATTATTTAATTTAAAAAATAATAATTGGAACCTCATTGATTACTTTATCTTAATTATTTGCATCGAATACATGTCATATTGATTACTTTCTTTTTAGATAAACTATTGAGAAGATTAATATAGTTTTTTTTTAATAATGAATTTTAGAAAAGTAAGGATTTCAAGTTAAATTTAATAAAAATAATCTTGCGATAAAAAAATCGTAAAATAACATCTGTTTTTTTAATTAACCAACTGTAAGAATGTTTTTAGGAATTATTTTTGTACTTTTCTTACCGTTATTAAGTTTATTTAGCAGTTACTTATAAGCATCGTATTGCTTTTTTTATTGTGGAATTTTTTTGTCGTCGTCAGAAAATTTAGAACATTTTATAATGTCGGTAAAACCAAACATTTTTATTAAAAAGGTATAACCAATGGTGGCAACATTGGATGCTGGCGCTCTGGTTTTTATCGTTCTTATTCCACTTCTATATCGTACAATTTCATGTTTTACTTTACCGTATAGAGTACGGTGTACTTGGGTATGAAAGTATACTGGTATACGGTGTACTTGGGTATATATACTGTAGCTATATATAATGATTTTTAAAAAAGTCAAGCATGAATATTTTTTTTCAGTTTACTTTAAAAACGAGCATTTAAAAATTCAAATATGCTGCTTAAGCTAAAGATATGGAAATTATCTGTTAGTCAACGGCAATTTAATACATCCAGGATATATAAGGAATTCTGAAAAACAGCTAAAATGTGAAATTATATATAAAGATAGGGCAAAAAGCTAATGCGATTTGATGATTATTTTTAATGTCATGTGGCAAGGAACTAAGAAAAATGTATTACTTGTACCAAGATCTTAATGTTGTTATCTGTTTATAGAAAAATTCTCTTTTTATTCCAAAAATTGGTATCGTAATTGAGAACATGAAAATAACAAGATTAAAAGATTAAACTATCAGAAATATTAAAAATGACTAATAAGTTAACAAGATTTGGATGACAATGCCATTCGAGAGGATTTAACTCGGTTTTTGTTATATTTTGAAGAATGACATCTAGTATACAGAGAATAATAAGTATAAACATTAATAATCGAAGAAAATATATAGATGAAAAACTAGTAATAATTTTAAAAGATATATTAAAACAAAATCCAGCTAATATTTAAAATGCAATTTGAAATCACTATGCTATGGCAACAAAAGTATAGGGGAGAGTGGGGATACTTGAGCATAAGAGATACTTGAGCCACCCGTATTATTTCTACAGTTGGTTAATTTTTCTTTCTAAAACTTGCAGTATGGTAAGAAATTTATAGTTCTGAACATGTAAAAAAGAAATCACATACCTTGGTACCCTTTTGAAAGTATGGTGATTAATAGTTGTTTTTCCCTATCTAAAATGAATATTTAGGTGCATGCTTTTTTATATTTTTTTGAATTAAACGTTTTGTTTGAAGTTGCAATCATATGGATAAATTTAATAAGTATAATTTCAATTGTATTTTGAATCTAAACTAGTTCAAAAAGCTGCATGCTTTACTTAGTAAAACTCTGATAAACAAAAATGGTGGTAATGGGGATACTTGAGCCAGTGAGAATGGCGTACTTGAGCCATGGCTCAACCATCCCCACTAGGAAATTAGACATGGGTGAAACAAACAAAAAATAAAATTGCGTCCTTATATTCACTAATTGATATTTTTTCTTTAAAAAATAAGGACTTAGAAAAAAAAGTTTAAAAATGTATATTTTTTAATGAAAATATCCATTTTATTTTTCATTTTGACTAAAAAAATAGCCTGTTTAAATAAATGTAAACATAGTTTTCAATTTAATTTTTATTATGTAAAAAAATTTTTAAATTATTTTAAAAATCATAATCTCTAATACTTCAATTAGTCAAATCCAACATATTAAAATATTTATTTTTTTAATATAATATATTAAGATTAATATTTTATAGTGAAATTGTAACATCATCTGTTACTGTAATTTTTTTAATCAAACAAATGATTATTGTCACCAACAGAGGGCCCTACTGTGTTACCATGTAGCTAAAAGTAAAAAGATTTTGCAATGATCCTTCGATCACAGCTATAACGACAAAAAAATATCGTATTACTAGCTTTGTTTTCTCATTTGGTTTTGAACGATTTTATGTATCATAATTTATCATTCTATAAAATATTTGTGCAAAAAAAATCGAAAAAAAAATGCTTTTGTAGGTTTTTTTCTGTACTGGATCAAGCATCCCTTCACCATGGCTCAAGTATCCCCTCCATGGGGATACTTGAGCCACGATGTAAAAAAAAGTACAAATTAATTAGACATAGAAAAATAGTTCAAAATTAATTGAAAGTGCGTTTCAGTTGAAGAAAAATTATCAAATTTTCATGTTCAATATTTTATTTTGTTCTAAGAAAATATAAAAAATTTAAAAAAATTAAAATTTAAAAAGTGGCTCAAGTATCCCCATCTTCCCCTAATGATAACGATTAAATACGAAATAATGTTCAACGTTTCAATATTTACAATGTTGCCAGAATGTCAATTGTTTCACTTTTAGAATCTACACTTTTTTCTTCATGAAACAAGATTTAAGAAAAAAAAAATTCTATTATAATCCGAACCAAGAAACTTTTAGTGACAAGAAATAGTTTATTCAAAAGCTTTTAAGTGTGTGTTTTTCGAAGGTCGGATAAAAAAATATCCAATATTAAGGAAATAGCCCCCATTTAAAATTTATATAGTGCTATACTTTCCATAATTTAACACAACAGATTTTTTTAAGTGATAATTCAACTATTTATTTCGAGTTGCCACCTACTAAAAAACAGCACAATAATTTAAAAAAGAAATGATAACATGTGCTCTTTTCTTGTATAGAGTAATAAAATTTTTGAATTATCTTGATAGATTTTTGTAGATTTGAAATTGAGGTCATTCGAAACAGACAATACATATTTCTTCATAAATGTATATATATATATAAACTCTAACAAAATTTAAAAACAGCATCGCACCATTATTTTAATGTTTTTGAAGTTTTAACAGTTATTATAATGCAGATATTTCAAAAAGAGATAATTTAGAAAAAAAATCCTTCTGTGTATAAAATAAAGATTTAGAAATGCACCTATGAAAATCATCGGCGTAGATAAATATGGACAAATGTAAATATGTGTAGATATTGCGAAACCACAAGGGGAGGGAAGGCCAAAATTTTTTTCAAAGCTTTCCATATTTTTAAATTTTTTAACATAACAGTTTTTTCTTGAAAATAGCAAGGCAACCATAGCAACCATAGTTTTACAATAACTTTTATTACTTTAAATTGTAAATTCAGGTTTGGCGAATTGAGCAACATTGTATAAACCGTATAAAACAACAATTTAATTAAACTAGAGTGTTATTTTACTTGGATATATTAGTATTAATAAAAGCTCATTTCAAATTTTATTCAATGTACCAATATTTTAATAATCAAGTTTTAATAGGAAATCTTGTTTTACATCTCACATAACATATAATTAAATTTACAGAATAACGCATACTTCAAAAAATAAAATTAAGGTTAAATTTATTATTTTTGTTTATAAAAAATAATAAAAAATAATAAAAAAAGAAGAAGGGCAGTATTTAATTTTAATCTAAATTCTTGTATATATTAATTTTTAAAATACCAAATATTATAAGTTGGGAAAAGAACTAAGTATACATATAGAGATTCTTTAAAAATATCGAAAAAATATAGAACCCGTTACCAATTACTTTTTACCTTTTATATATTGTGAAAAGAAAAAAAATATTATCATCAGTTCTGTTAACGTCTAATGAATATGAAATGTTAGTTTTAAGTCTTTAAGGTACTTTTCGGTTAGCGAGGCGCAAGTATTATATATAAATATATATGCATACATATGTACATATAAATGCATTTATGATACATACACACACAGAGATATAGGTATATATACATAAATATGTATAGCTACATATGTATGCATAACACTCACTCCCGGCTAATTGAAAAGTACCCATTTTACAACATAGTTAAATGTTTATTATGAATTCAGATTAATCTGTCTGTCGTCTGTCCGTGGTCTAACTCTTTGAAATGTACTCGGTTTCCATTAAAATTTTAAATGTTATTTCGATTTACTAAAGAATGTTCAGTATTAAAAATGAAGTATGTAGCATTAACAGCTCTTTTAGAGAGACACACAAAATATTTACTTTACATTATAGTCTATGGGGAAATATAGTTGAATTTTATTAATGTTTAATTATTTGAAACATAATGATTACTATACGAATGTGCATCACTGAAATAGACCACAAGTTTTATCAGGAAATATAATAAGTAGCATTTATGGCTTATTTACAGGGATATAAGCAAATCAACGTATTTAAAGTATGATTCATGGTAGGGGGAAGTAATGTTCCACGGTGCAATTTAATGGTGTTATAGTACTTCAAGATGAAAATTCAAGATTAAATTAAAAAAAATCACTGAAACTTATTGCAAGATGTTTTCTTTGTGTTTGGAATGCATAGAATTTATAGCTCATTTACAGAGATACACTAAAAAAATCGATTAAAGGATTAGTCAATGTCAATAATCAGTAATGCGAGTCTGCTAGTTTTATTAAAAATTGGATTTTCTTATTGTTTTTAGACTTTTTTGAATAAAATGTTTCTCTTGCTTTTTACCTTATTTAAATTGGCATTAAATAAAGCGAACGTTACTATTTAAAAAATTATTATAATTAATCAATCTGAATTTTAAGAAAGTAGCATACTGTCGATAATTGATGGAATAGCACTTTCCAGTGTACTGTATATTTATAACCTCATCAAAATTTGAGTGTTTCAGGAAGTACGCATAACTTAAATCAATCGCTTACATACCTACACGAAAGAATTCACAAACATGGAGGAAGACTTAATTAAGTGGTTTAATTAATTATGTGGTTTATAAGTTGCTTATTTAGATATCTTATTTCACCTTTAAAAAATGACTTTTTTTAATAATATTCTGTTACAGTTGGAAATATTTCATAATATATGTATGACGCATCATTTTTTCTTTCTTGTTTCGAATGCAGTCCTCGCGTAATTATTTTTATCAGTGAAATTTCATACATCTAAAAGTAACGCGAAAAACAGTCTGTGTGCAATGTTCTCTCTGATCTTTTTATCCACGGTTATATCAGTTAATAGTCATATAAAACAAACTTTAATTTCTTCTTATTTTTTACATATTCCTTATTTACAGATTTAAAAATATTATTCAGTGTGTGTTTTTAAATTTTTGATTTCTGTAATTATACTTTGTTCTGTTTAACAACTTTTATTTTATGAAATGTTTGTTGTAGAACATTATGAAAATTTTACTTTTGAAGCATTGTTTTTAAATAATGTTTTCATTTATATAATAACAGTTATTCAAAAAAATAACACACAAAAGAATAAAGATATTAACAAAATTCGTATTTATTACTATATCATATTATGTTTTAATAAACAAAATGTTTTTCAAAATACATAATTTTTTTCATGTGTCTCTTCCAATTTAACAGGACGCTTTTTTTCGAAAAATGGAAATTTTCGTACTTTATTTTTTTTTATACAAATGTTTACATTTCTATTTTGTTTTTGATTTATTAAAGCACACATAAAAATATATTTGCTTACATCTTTTCTCAAAATCAATGATGCACACTCTATTTCATTCAAATACAAAGGAACAAATAGTATTTCATAATTTGTTTGTATATAATAATGTTTTTGTTTCTATATTCAAACTCATACTTTTAATTATACTTACTGTTATTTATTTTATGGCGGCATCACTTGCTGTTCATCATATTTTTGTTACACATTGTACCTCGGTAATATTTTCTCTTTATCATAAGTGACGGCTTTGTCGAAAACGTCCCGTAATTTATGAGATGTCCTAAGGGTTTATGTAGCCTTCCATTAATTGGATACGACATATGGCCTTAAGAGAAAAGCCATCAGTCATGAAAGCGTTTGCGGTATTTACGTAAAATATAAGATAATAAAGCCCTTATTACATGGTTATTAATGACATAAAGACGCACATTACGTATATAATTATTGGAGTTAACTATACATTTTAAAAGCTGGCATAAATGCTAATAAGTAAGACTAAATAGATTAGAGACAGATAAGATGTAAGAAAAATTATTAGAATTAAAGAAAATGTTTGGTCTTATATTAAAATATCCGTGTAAAAAGAAATGCGTTGATTAATAGTAGAATTTCTTTATTTTTAGGGATTTATTTTTTTGTCCGATGTGAATGGTTTTTTAAAGTGTCAGAAAGTTTGGATTTTATATTGTATTTAAGAGACAATACTAATTTTTTATTTTCTCTAAAGCTATAAGAAATACATTATTATCAAATTTCAAAAGAAAAACTCCGTTATCCTTACAAAATTCATATTGACTTTTAACATATTATTCAGTATTATTCAGCAATAAGCATCTTTTGAAATCAAAGTGCCACTCCTAAGGTATTGAAAATTAAAAAAAAACTCCTAAAAAATTTCCAAATCATCAATTTTTTAGAAATTTACAAGCATTATATTGGCTTGCAAACAGTGAATGTATGTTTACTTCAAATATTGCCAATCAATTTTATCCCCTTTTTATTATCCAATTGAGCCGAACCATTGGATACATGTGTGCTAGTTTCATTGTCGATACAATATTATTATAATATAAAGAACGTAGAATTTATACTGTTTCTACAGGTTTCCATGAAAACTTAGATGAAAACTTGACAAACAATTTTAAATTACTCATAATTATCCGATTGAGCTAAAGGTTTGCCTATATGTATTTTTTTTCCGATGACAATTCTAATAAATTATAATTTGAAAAACGTAGAAATCATGCCTTTTTTACAGGACCTAACAAAAGATTGTTGCTGAAAAGCAGAAATTATAACTATGTTTCAATAAAATTGCTATAGGATAGAGACACACAATAGCATTTTTTAAGCTGAAATGCATAGCAGTTGTATTTCTTTTACAGTGGCACACAAAAAATTTGGATAAATTACCGTCTCTATGCAAAATTTTAATTTCAATTTAATAAAAATTATATAAATATTATATTCACACAACAGCACTTTACAACCGAAAATAATTTGGGTAAAATTTATATATTTTTTTTTCAGGGTAAACCAAAACATAAACAGTTTTGTTATTATTGTTGTTTAAAAAAGTTTTTTTTTTCAGGTTGACTACACAAACTTCTACAGCGAATGTGAGTAAATAAATAAATAAATAAATAAATGTTGACTTACATGTGTGCATTAATTTATTTTTCTTAATTAAACTTATATTATTACAAATAACACATTTTGGAGAAAAAGTGCACAGCGTTTGTTGTTCACTACAGATAAAGGTATTTATGCAGCCATATCTCGCAAATCAATCCTCATAAGATATGACTGCAAAAATATATATACAGTAAAACCTCTAAATAACGGACACCTCGGGAACGCAAAAATTGTCTACTCTTCGGAGGTGTCCGCTATTGGGAAAACCTCAGAAATTCAAAAATCGCTAAGAAATGCTTAATATTTCATTAATTTACTTTTATATGTCCTAAAACCTATATTATATAATTAATATGAAATTAAAAATATTTTTTAATCAATAAAATTGACATAAATTTGTGCACACTTTTATCCTCTGTTTATTATATTCTCTTGAAATAATCTGTTACAAAAGTTTACTTTTGCATGTGATTGCATGCAATTTGTTTTTCTACGTTACGTTATTGGACATTGTAGAATTCCGGGTGGTAAGGGAAGGATTGCACTTTTTGACCTTTAAAAACATAAAATCTCAAAATATTCTTGGGCGATATTTGAATGCTCTGGGAGATATTCCTCCCGGGCAACACCCTAAATTTAGCACTGAACGTGGGTGGGGTGGGGGGAGGATTTTCCCCAGCTCTTTATCTACAATTATCTGTGATCACAAAATGTCGTGATAAATTCAGAGGCCTTTTTGCTTTTTTTTTAATTTTTTTCTCTTTAAAAAATATTTTTATCGCCGTAAATAGCGTCCGCTATTCGGAATGTCCGTTATTCAGAGGTTAAACATACAAAAATATAAGTTTTGGGAGTGGGGATTGGGAAACTGTCCGTTAAATAGAGGTGTCCGCTATTCGGGAGTGTCCGTTATGGAGGTTTTACTGTAAATAGGAAAAATATAGTTTTATAACGTCGGGAAAAAATAAATAAGACGATAGAACACAACAGAATTTGGCCCTGCCTTTCTCGACGCTTTTTAATTTTTAACATATACGTGATAGGTTTTACTAGTGAAAGTCTCAAACCGAACATTTCTCAATGATATTAAAAAAATATTAATAAACAATTAAAAACTGTTCGGGGAATGTGTTTTATGAATAGCAATAACTTTTTCTACTATTATAAAACTATTAATATTTACATTTTTTAAATTGTTAATGTGATTTCATTCGAATAGTGGCCATTTTTTAAAACATGAGACCGACATTTTATGATATTTTAATAATTCCCAAAGTTACAGCAAATTTTCTAAAGTGGATTTGAAATTCCATTACTTTTTTTTTTTAATTTTTCTATTTAAATGCGTCTTGCAACTAGAATTTCGAATAGTTCATTGCACTAAGTAAATGTTTGTAGAGGATTGAGACCGATAATTAGATTATTATAACCACCCATCTTCACTATAAAGCGAATATGTTAAAGTGTCATAGGCAGTTGATGCATGAAATAAATCATATCGCGTATCAATTGATATCAAATTTATGACTTCAATTGCTCATTAAATAGAAAGTGTCATATATAGATGGGTGTGCATATCTTACGTAGAACTGAAATCTAAATGCAAAAATGAATTAGAGCATCAGCCAAAAAGCAGGTTTTATAAATATACAGGATGATTCTAAAGTCTTGGAAAATAAATTAAGGGGTGATAGTACACATCAAGACAAACAATATTGGTTCCAAACGTCTTCCGAAGGAGATAGGCGCCATTAAAGTTCAGGTTCCAAAACTTTCCTCAAAATTTAAGTTTAAAATTTTGAAAGCATTTTATGAAACACAAAAAAAATGCTAAAAAATAGTTGTTTGTTACTACAAAGTCTTAAGCGCCCTCTATTGGTATTTATCAAAGTTATCCTTAAAATTTATTTTAAAGAAAATATTGACATAAAGCATAATTTTGGCGAAAACCGCAAACGAATCGACCAATTTTTTCGTTTTTTATAATCATTTGGAATTTTGTAGCCTAAACTTTATTGGCCCCTATATCCCATGGAAAACGTTTGGGACCTTTAAAATTGGGACACTTAAAATTGTTTGTCTAGATTTGTGCTATAACCAGTAAAGTTTTGGTCAAGAGTTTACATTCACCCTGTATATGTAAACTCTTGATACATCATAATTAATCATCTTGGTTCATCATAACCATATTATGATGAACTCAAATAATTTCCTTAATATGATAGTTTAAGAAAAGTCCTTAGTAAAAAAAAAGAGGTTGAATTACTAATGGACTACATGGAAAATTTTATTTATGCACTAGATTGGCAAAGGTGAATTATAAGATTTGAATTTTGAAATATTCTTTATTTTCTAAAAATTTTAAATTTTTCTTTTTGCGTAAACCTGGCTGAAACATATACATATAAGTGAATACGCCTGTTTGTTTGTTATTAAGCATGATAATGATGGGTACAAAGAATTCTATCAATTAAACTTATTTTGCTTGTTTAAAAAAAATATTTACATACATAGAAAAAAATAGAAATGGGACATTCAAAAAGAAATTGAATTGACAACTATGTGCATATTTACAAAACATAAATTAATTTTACCTTGCAGTCGGATCTTCATACTAATTCACCAAAAAAGGTGGCCCTAATGCATCTTTACAGTCTGCCGTCTCCTGATTCACTTCATGCTGCGTCAGGAAAATCGACGGAATTCTAAATAACATTCATGTAAACAGACGATAAAAAACATATAAATCTACCAAAAAATGTTTTTTAATTAACCCAATAAAAGCAGATGCCAACTTTTCCCCCTTAAATTTTACTTCTTCTCGTGATACAAAAAATGTAAAAGAAAGGGAAAGAAAAATATTTTCATTGCTATAGCAATGAGTCGCGTTTAAGGAATAAAATAAAATGTCACAACAGCATTTGTCGAAGCCTTGTGTATAAATAAAATAATTATTTTTCAATTAATTACATATCCCATCTGACTAAGTAGATAAATTTGATATTTAAGCATCATCAAAAATAAATTACTAACTGATTCTTTCGGCTTTTATCGGGTGAGTCAGAACATTAAACAGCTAAATTATAAACTCATTAAATTTAACAAGGGAAGTGTCCGAAGTGTGAGTCACCGATTTTCACAAAAGTGGTATCATTGGAAAGATCTCACCCAGAGCAGCAAAAAACTCAAATGAAACTACCCGTCGCAAATGAGTCGTTATCTAGATATCCGACAATATATGTGACGCAACTAGCGCATACTTAATGGGACACTGTAAAAAATTTTAGTCTCGATTTTAACTAAAGTGGTATCGTTGAAAAGATATCATCGTGAGGATTAAAAAACTCAATGGAATCACCCGTCGGAAATGAATTGTTTTCGAGATATCCGACAATTTGTGTCACATTTTTAATACACACATCTAGGAAACTGCATTAACTAGAAAAGTGCAAAAAGTATAAGTCACCCATTTTGACAAAAGTAATATCGTTGGAAAGATCTCATCGAGAGCAGTAAAAAACGCAATGTAACTACACGTCGCAAATGAGCCGTTATCGAGGTATCCGGCAATTTATGTCACTTAACTATTGCACACTTAATAACTGGGGGGGGGGGGGGGCGCAAAAAATTTTAGTCTAGTTTTTAACGAAAGTGATATCTTTAAAAAGATATCATCATGAGGGAGAAAAAACTCATTAGAACTACCCGTCGGAAATGAGTCGTTTTCGAGATATCCGATAATTTATGTCATGTAGCTTGTGCCTACTGTTCTAGTGCACACTTAATGGAGGACCGCAAAAAAATGTTTTCTCGATTATAATGAAAATGGTGTCGTTGCAAAGCTATCATTCTGAGAAGTAAAAAACTCAAAGGAACAAACCATCTGAAATGAGCGATTTTCGAGATATCCGACAATTTCTGTCACTTAATGCAGTTTCCTAGAAGTGTGTATTAAAAATGTGACACAAATTGTCGGATATCTCGAAAACGATTCATTTCCGACGGGTGATTCCATTGCGTTTTTTAATCCTCACGATGATATCTTTTCAACGATACCACTTTAGTTAAAATCGAGACTAACATTTTTTACGGTCCCCCATTAAGTATGTGCTAGTTGCGTCACATATATTGTCGGATATCTCGATAACGATTCATTTGCGGCGGGTAGTTCCATTGAGTTTTTTTCTGCTCAAGATGAGATCTTTCCAACGATACCACTTTTGTCAAAATCGGTGACTCACACTTCGTGCACTTCCCTAGTAAATAAAGAAGACATTATGTATGCCTAAAAAACATTAAATATAACAGGAATCAGTGTTGACTGATTTTGTAATTTTAAGGAAAATTTTTCCAATCTAATCTTATGTTGTGTCTCACAACTTTCATCAACGTACGCCTTTAAATTTTTAAATAAAAATTAATTTGAATTAAACTATACACAGGAACCCTACTGCCTTTGGTAGCATACACGCTCGAATTTGTATCATTTAACCTATTCTAATGAAAATATTTCTTAATGAACTTAGTTATTTATAAAGAACTTAAAGTTACTTACCACTGCCTTAGGCGGTGTATATCCTCCAGCTTGTATTGTTTTATATATTTAAAGGAAAATCTATCTGATAAAACTTACGGTTGTTCACTCTCCTTTCTACACATTCATACACACATTGCGCTCGGCTGTTTACAAAGGCAGTGAGTTGCATACTCCGACCGTACTTTGCAAAGAAACCTTGCATTTTTATGAATTTATATTTATTAGACATAAATCTTTCCAAGTGAGCTATAATGTCCTTCTTACAGTGATTTTCGATTTAATTTTTTACATCTATGCTAATAATAGAAATGCTTTTTTCGTGCATGTATGTATCTGTGTGTGATGGCTATAGAAAATCTACCACTTATATAAGGCTAAAAATTTTTGCCAACCATAGTCCATGGTTGCCCTGTACACCTGACGTTCAGAATTTTTATTTCTGTTAATTTAGTCAATAAATTAATTTAAAAAAACACAAACTCTCATCAGTAGCTCAGCTTTTTTCATTTCATGATAACAAAAGAGCAAACACATAATCAGAATCCAAATTTTACACCGGGAGAAAAATAAAGAACGGAATACGCAGTTTTTTTTTTATCTTTTCATTGTTTTGCTTAACCTAAATCGGCCAAACCGTTCAATACAGTTAAATTAAGAGGATATAGTCGGAAAGGTCGTACTCTTACGTCTCCAATATTTTAATCAGAGCAAGAGAAAACGTTTTTCTGCATTATGACATCATCCCTTTAGGGAATAATTTTAGAAGTATCAGTATCACCAACCAAAAGTATGCCCTTAAAGAATAAACTCTTCTAATCCGTGGTGTAATCGGTTTAACAAAATACGGATTTTAATTCTTTTGAAAAATACTTCCGGGCGCAAGTCATTTAGCACCTCATGGATGCTGTCTTTTTTCCACAGTATAAATACCTACAAGCACGTTTTTTAACAACAACTGTTTAAGGCATCTTGATCGACTAGATTCACATCACCTACAAAAATCTCGAAATGTTTGGAGGGGTAGAGGTATTTTACGAAAATAAAATGTATAAAATTTCGAGAGAAACAGTAAAACACTCACTGTTCCGGAGAAGTATCACTCATTTCCGACTCACGTTTTTTTTTCTATTAAATACATATATTTTTATACGGAATTATATAAAACTCTCCGGTACAGTTATATTTATCACCTATTAAACTTTAAGAAAATTCGGATGGTAAGAATGAATTTTTTTCTTATTCTAACGAGGCGAAAACAAGAATAACAACAAGAAAAAAACTCATTTCTTTTTCAATTAGACATCAATACTTTTTTACAAAAATTTTCGTCATGAGGTGCGTAAACATCACATTTTTCACATCTGAAAATTTTGAAGAATCAGGAGGTCAAAAACTATTTTTTTTAATTATTGAAATAGACCAACTATTTAAATAGACTAATCGCTTAGAAAGTTCATATTTATGTACAGATTTGTTCTTATAGAGGTCTAACTTTCGTGGAATTCGTAGAAATAATAAACGCGCCTTAAAATCTGCACTACGTACTAATCGTAATTGCTTTCAAATACTTTTCTTTTTTAAAAGAGCCATTGTACTACTGAATTATTTCGCCGATTAAATACAAATTTTTTTTTAAACTTTTAGGTATTCCAAGGGGCATCCAAAAACCCCTTGAAGAGAAGCCTCCTCAAAGTTCGATTTAATTTTTTTTAATAAGTTTTGAAAGATTTTTATTGGATTTTTCCTCCAGGCTATTTTTTCTTTTGGCTTTTTTCACCATTCGCATCTTTTGTTCTAAATATCGCATTTTTTTAGTATTGAGACAAAAAGTAATAATTAAAATGCACTTTTTGATAAGTTTATCTCAAATTTGTAGAGTAATTAAAAAAATTACTTACTTACATGGTCGGAATCATAAGTAATGATCCTCACTATTTTATGACATTAGTTGTACATCGGCTAACACAGCTGTTGCTACGGACGATGGGGGGAGTAGTTGACTTATATATTCATATAAAGGCTGAAAGAAAGCGTTGCGCAGAAGTGAAGGGACATCAAGCTTATCTGGAAGATTCACCACGATAACGCGCCCAGCACAATCTCCTTCATTGTGAGTGCTTACCTGGCTCAGCTGAACGTTCCAATTGTCCCACATCCTCAATACACACTGTAAAAAATTTGACCCTTTTGCTGCACCGTCATTCCACCGCTTATATAGAAAACGATTACTTCACCCTATTATGAAGCATTCTCATGGGTCAAAAGAGAGATATTCTATAAAAGCGGGGAAGTGACGATGCAGCAAAAGGGACAATTTTTTTACAATGTACACTGTTAAAAATCTGCTGCATTTTACTGCAACGCCCTCCACCACTTGTATATAATATCTCTATTCCAACCAATGAGAAAGCGCCATTTCACGGCCAAGTAACCGTTTTCTATACAAGCAGGGGAGTGCGTTGCAGCAAAATGCAGCAGATTTTTAACAGTGTAGTCCATACTTGTACCGTCCTGACTTCGCCATATTCCCGCGCTTAAAATCAACGCTGAAAGGTAAAAACTTCTTGATTGAGGACATCCAAGAAAATGTCAAGACAGCCCTTGAAGCCATCCCGGAACATGCCTATGTGGACGCCTTTGAGTCATGGAAATGCCGCCTACAAAAGTATATTGATGCAGGAGTTAACTATTTTGAAGAATACTAGGCAATTATACCACTTCGTTCAATAAATCTGTTCCTTTGAACAAAGGCTCATTAATTATGCATCCGACCATATATATATAAAGTTGTTGCTGATTAGATTTTGATGTTATTCATTTAATCTGGTGGTGCTATCCACCATGATTCAGGAAGTATTAACATGCATGCAATATAAGAAGTTTTGGGATTGCCACATCTGACTAGTTTTCTTTTAAAATCAATAAATGAGGAATTGCAAACGATTATTTTATTGCTTTTCACATCACTGAAACACTGTTAATACTTTTTTTCTTCAATTTTGGGGAAAATATAAAGTAATAAACCGTATTTGCGAGATTTTATTTTTTGGAGGACTAATCCTGAGACTTAAAAGAAAATGCTTTTTTTTCTTTTTTCAATCGTACATTATAAAATTCTTTAAACTGATGTACAAAAATACAGGTTTCTTTAAAGTGGTTTGGTTTCAATGACAAAATTTTGCCACTTATCCCTTTTAAAGGTTATACTGTTACATTTATGTATAAAAAAAAAAAAACTGTCTTTGAGATGAGGATTTCATATTCTAATCTTACTCTAGGTTGAAAATAAAGGGGGAAAATTTTATATTCTTTACTCTATTATGTTCCGTTGATAATTTTAAGTACCATTAAATAACTTTTATGACTTTAACTACTTTTATGATTTTAAGTGTCATTTATTTTAAGTACCAAGCATATATATATATATATATAAACACATATATATATATGTAATAATAAATCGATTATCGTGGAATAACACGGTTTTTATCAAGTTTTAGCGGCCGTAGTTGGAAGCAATGAAGTTGTAATCTATGGAAATTTCTCCAGAAAAAATGCAAGGAAATGAGTTTTAGTCCTTTATTATTTTTTAGCAGTTCCAGCAGTTATTCCACATCTCTCCAGTTTTCACAAATTCATAATAGACAACTTGGTATAAGTCTGCATCACCACAACATTCCAAATTATTCCGAAGATGAGACGGGAATCCCGGCACTTCAAAAATCAAAAGCATTCTAACGCTCTTCCAAGTCAAAATTCTAAGCCAACCTAGCCCCACCCCTTTTTACGTAACGCTTTTAAAGATCCATTAGGATCGTTTTCAACGCAAAGATAATAAAACCCGTTCTCTACCATTGGCCGATAGGCGTGACTAGAAACACGGACTCTTTTACGAACCGCGTAAAAGAGCAATTTGCCCACGCGAAAAGCGTATGAATCCCTAACAGACGATTAATTAAATAATACAACAAAATTAAAGTTTAGATAAATGTTTTTAATTATAAAAAGGAAAATGGATTTGTGTAATGAATGTAAGATTTCACAATAAGATATTGGCATTCAAGAAACATTCTAGCTCTTTTTAAGAAAATAATCAATAGATTATGCTAAGTTAAATAAAATAAAATAAAAGAACTTTAGTCGTTAAAAATATTAATGCACTGCGGAAACTGAGAATAAAAGTATGTTCCATAAAACGTTAGATTAAACTAAGGGCGGGCAAAATGGCGAATTTTTTTATTTATTACACACACACACACACATATATATATATACATATTCAATTCATCTTCTATTAAATGTAGATCGTACTTTGCATACGAAATACTTGCTGGATCACATTCAGTAAACACAGTGAAACGGTTGATGCTAACTACTTTTTAATGTGATTATTTCCTTAACCATTTACACAAATTTAGCGTTTCTTCCATTAAAAGAAACGTTTTATTAAAACTTTGAATCTACAAAACAATTATCAGTTACAGATATGATCTCAATACATTTATCTATATTGTTCTTGTAAGAATTGTGAAGTTCTTATAATAGTATTTTCTTTAATTAATCTACTTACTGTTCCAATAATTTCTTACAAAAAAATTCTAACTATCGATTTATTGGATCATTTTTATTTTAGCATCTTTCTAAAAAGTAATTGTTGTCACATAAAATGTCTTATTATCATCAGACATTAATGAAGATAATTACTGAAGGAAAGCAAATTCTCAATTCCTAATTTATGACGTAAGGGGCTGTTCGAAAATGATTTCACATTTTAACAAAAAATATTTCTTACTTCATTTCCCTCCCCTCCTTTGTTACAAAGTATCATACTTCACCATAATCCATCCATCCTCCTTGTGATATATTACGCTATATTACTAAACATATGCTTACAGTTGAGAAACAAAGCTTTCATTATGCATCTTAGATCATATTTCTTATTTATTTATTTATTTATTTTTCTTTAAGTATGTGTTTTAATGACATTTGTGAGTATAACAATAAAAATATTCATGTACTTACTTTGTATGAAATACAATTAAGATTTACAAAAGAAAAATAACAATATAGAATAAATATTAATACAGTAATATAATACTGATATGAAAATGTTGAAAACAGTAGTATTTTGGAATTTGAAATGGAATTTAATATATTTGGCTTTAAATCAATCTTTACTTAATGAACACAAAGTACTTTAATTTCAAAGTAACTTGAAAATTTAATCCGCTGATTTTTAATTCTCTTTATTTTAAACAAAATATTTGATGTCATTACTTGTTTTCACCCCCTTGTTACAAAATGTCACAATTTCATGAACTCCCTCCCTTCCTCAAAGCGTGTCATCGTTTGTGTACGGCCCCTAAAGGATAAAACAACCTATGCAATATATTTCGTTTTTATGGTTAAAGTTGCTGGTACATGTTTACGTATTTATCGATAGAAGCTTTAAATATCTCTGTGTTAAAGATTGATAAATACTTTTAAATAATTTTTTATCCTTTTCATCTATTAGAAATTGTTTTCTATGAATTGTCAGTAGATAATTAACTTAAAGCAATAACATTTTTTTTTTGAAGAACAATTCCGGAGAGAAAGCACTTTGTTATTTCAAAAAATCTTTAACAATTGTTATCCACAAGCAATACTTATCAGTACAGATGTGTATTTAATAAAAAAACAATGTATTATTTTGTCTTTATTAGAACTTTTTTTATAAAAACCCGATGCATAATAAACACAAATGTTCTTTTTATATTTTTATCTGATAATTTTTTTGTCATTTTTGTTCAAATTATTCACCTTTTTCGAGACCCTTATTTCTTATCTACCATACCCTAACGTCGACAAAAAGAATTTCATAATAGTTTTTTAGCTTTAATGAAACAGCTCATTAAACTTTTCCTGAGATTTCTTGTTTACATTCTTCTTATAAACATTTTGTCTGACACAACACATTGCAAGTTAAAAAACTACGAAAATAGCACTACCTTAGTAGATATAATTATTTAAAATGCTTCAAATAAACTCAAAAAAGTTCAAAAAATAAGAAAAATATATTCATGTACTGAAACTTGAGTGGTGCCTAGTTTTTCTTTGAACTAGATAATAAATTTGAGGACGCGAGTTTCAAAAGTCATTTTATCCGAAATTTAAAAATATTATTTTCTGTTCCAATCTATTCTATTGTTGAACCTGCATAAAAAACAATATTATCTAAAAAAATGGTTTTGTTGTGTATTTTTGGCATTGTAAAAGCTTGTTTTACAATGAAAATCAATGGACGCAGTCAGAGGTTTTTAGCGATTTCCCAAAATTTAATTTTTTGGATAAGACTCGTTTTGAAATTCACATCCACATTTGTAGACTCTATTAACAATATTTAGACGGCCTTTAAAACTAAAAAATTATTTTTAATAGATTAAAAAAGTGCAATAATTAAAAAGCAATTCGCTGTATTTCTAAAATATTTTCTGATATAATTTTTGTTTACTTTACTTAAAAATATTCTGTTCTTTATTAAAAAAATGCACAATGCTTGTGAAGGAAAATATTAAAAGAAATATAATGTAATGAAAAAATCTATAGGAAATGTATAGATATCATTAATTAATCAAAAGTTTCTAGTTAAAATTAAATTCCAATCTTAAAAATGAATGAAATTAACATTACAGAAACTTAATTTCTTAAAAATTGTTTAACCTTTCTTATACCAAAAGTTATCACTTTCAATCTTTTGATTTAATTTTTCTTTGCACAAAATACATTGTTGCTTTTGATAAAAGATACTTCGAGATAGTTTTTTAAAATTAGTAAAATTAATTAATCATTTATTTTAAATAAAAAGATTTTAAAAAGCTTATAGAAATTTTGTGGCGAAAGTTTTAATTCCATGAATTAATAAGTTTTTTTTTTCTCAAATTTACTATAAATTAGGATAATGAAAATAAATAAAAGTAATGTTAGATAAATAATAAAAAACTAAACTTCTTTATAGTCCTTCTTAAATCAAAAGCGATTACACTTTCAATCTTTTGATTTAAAAAATTTTATCCATGCAACGTTGTACTATTTAATAAGAGATACTTCGAGAAAAATTTTTAAAGTTAAGTAAAATTAATTAGCAGTAAATGTAAAAGAAAACCCACAAAATTCTACAGATATGAGTTTCTATTAAAGATATCCTAATTAAAAACCTTTTTGTAAGACAGTTTATAAAAGTTTTTAGAATCCCTGGCGATAAAGGATTATAATGGTATTCGTTAATATGTTCTTCTTTCCCGTATAATTATAGAGAAATTTGTAGATTTCTGAAATTTAATGTACGGATTATGTAGTTCATTGTTTCTTTACAACTTAATATTTTACTTTCTTTTTATCGAATAACTGAATAACTTTTTTTTTATTTTTTTGTTTAACACGATTAAATATTCGACTAAGAGATCAAAAAATAAATATTCGACTACATATTCTTTTTAGTACATATATATATATACATATATATATATATATATATATATATATATATATTATACCATTATTTTTTCATTGCAATAAAATTCTTCAAAACATCAATACAATATTATGATACTATGTTTTATATTTGATAAATATTGGAGTTTTGTTCTATTTTTTTCTATCTTTCATTGATATCATATTATTGAATAGCTTGATTAAATTCAGTTATTAGTTTTTAAGGCATCTCTAATTTGAAGAGAAAAACACAACAATTACGTGAATTTCATCACACCATGATTTTAGCGATGTTAAGGTGGAACTTGGTGAAAAACAGTTTGGAAACAATGCATTAGAGATTGCTTTTGCTGGATGCACTATTGATAGTGATATCTTTAGATATATATATATATATTCTGTGTTTAACCCTTTATCTATAGACGGTATTTATAAGTACCATAAAAATTACTTATTATAAATTCTTTTTATACGTCAATTAGCTGTGATATTGTTTAGAATGAGTTACAGATACAAAATTTTGTTTTGATCCAAAAGAATTATTGGTTATACAAAACAAAAATATTTTTGAAAGGATGATTTATTTTGCCTTTGAATCTTTTTTGTTTTGTTTGAAATATAGCAATGTCTGCTAAAACAATTGTTAAAAGAAATGTAATGTCATGAAAAATCTATGTCAAATGTATAAATTTTAGGAATTAATCCAAATTTTCTATTTAAAATTTAATTTAGTCTTAAAAATGAATAAAATTAACGTTACAGAAACATAATTTAAAAAAAATTGTTTAACCTTTCTTATACCAAAAGTTATCGCTTTCAATCTTTTGATTTAATTTTTCTTTACACAAACTACATTGTTGTATTTGATAAAAGGTACTTCAAGGTAGATTTTTTAAATTAAATAAAATTAATGAACCATAAAATTAAAATAAAACAATTTGCAAAATGTAATAAAAATTCTATGGCGAAAGTTTTAGGTTAGGCCATGAATTAATCATTTTTTTCTTAAATTTACTATAAATTGGGATAATGGAATTAAATAAAAGTAATGTTAGATAATTAAAAAAATTAAACTTCTTTAAAGTCCTTCTTAAATCAAAATCGATTACACTTTCAATCATTTGATTTAAAAATTTTTATTCATGCTACATTGTTGTATTTAATATGGCATACTTCGAAAAAAAAATTTTTAAGTTAAGTAAAATTAATTAGCAGTAAATGTAAAAGAAAACCCACGAAACTCCAGAGATATGTTTTTTATTAAAGATATCCTAATTAAAAACCTTTTTTGTAAGACAGTTTATAAAAGTTTTTTGAAATCCCTGGCGATAAAGGATTATAATGGCTTTCGTTAACATGTACTTTTTTTCGTATAATTATAGAGAAATTTCAGTTTTCTGAAATTCAAAGTACGGATTATGTAGTTCGGCGATTCTTTACAACTGAATATTTTACTTTCTTTTTACCGAATAACTTTCTTTATTTTTTTTTGTAATAACGATTAAATATTCGACTAGAGATCAAAAATTAAATATTCGACTATATGTGCTTTTTAGTATATATACATTAAACTACTCTCATTTCCTTGCAATAAAACTCTTCAAATCATCAATACAATATTATGATATTATTTTTATACTTAATAAATCTTAGAGTTTTCTCTATTGTTTTTATCTTTCATTGATATCATGTTATATAACAGCCTGATTAAATTTAGCTATTAATTTTTAAGGAATCACTAATTTGAAAAGAAAAACTTTTTAAATAACAACAATTGCGTAAATTTCAGCAAACCCTGATTTTAGCGATGTTAAGGTGAAGCTTGGCGAAAAATGGTTTGGGAACAATGCATTAGAGATTGCTTTTGTTGGTTCACTATGCATATATTCTGCGCTTAATATTAATTTATGATCTTCTATATGACAACAAATCACTTCAGGAAATTTTCTTCAAAATATCCTGTTTGGCAGCCTTTCTTGAAATAAATCCTGCCTTTATTAAAAATCTGGCCAATGCGTCACATTATATAGTTCCTGAATAAGAGGATCTGCCATTTGGATGCTTTTAAAATAAAAAATGAATTTAAAAGTGAGTCAGAATAGAAGCAGTTTGGATTTGAGGTTTTTTCTCTAACTCCTATATTTGTTTAATTTATTTTTGCCATAAGAATTGGTCCTATCAAAATGTTGTGAGATTAAAAGTTGTATATATTATTGAGAAGATGTAAAAAAAAAATTAATTAGATTTGATAGTTTAAGAATTGACGAAGTTATGGATTTTCGTCTTTTTTTACCCCAATTCTGTTTTTGTGTTTATTTTTTTATCGGTAAGAATTAATCTTATGAAAAAACTTGTAAGTACAAAAGTTTTAGATAATTGTGAGCTAATTTATAAAAAATTTAGTTGGATTTGATATCTTGTGAATTGACGAAGTTATAATTTTTTTTTTCTCTTAAAAACCCTGTTTTTTTTTTTTTTTTTTTTTTTTTTTTTTTTTTTTTTTTTTCTTGAGCTCATTTTTAATTTTATCAAAAGTCTGTCATGCGTAAACTTTTGGCCTATTTTTTACAAGTAATATAAACTTTATCTATTTTAATTAAGAAGTCATGGCGTTTTTTCGGTTTTCACAAAAACTCTCCTTATTTCAGCCCCCTTTGTCCGATATTGCCCATTAACGGACTTAGCCGAGATTTTATAGCACTTGATTTCATGTATATGTTTGGAAGAGATTGGAGCAGAATTACAGAAGTTATCATGTCCAGAAGAGAGTGATATATATAGATATATAGAAATACAGAGTGCGTCATAAATTCGTGCAAACTTTTAAACTCCCTAATAAAAGAAATAATGCTCGGAAAATTTTTCGGTTTGCGCGAGTATGACTAATTTTGGATTATTTTTCCACTTGTAATAAAAAGGGATTCCAAAAATAGCCGATAGGGGGCTCCGACACTTAATATTGAGACGTTTTATGAAATTTAGGCAAACACAAGCAGATAATAAAACAAATCACCATAACATGACTCTGTGTTTAATTTAAGGAGGTAAAAGCTGCTTAACATGATCACCACCAGCAGATATTAGGCGCATCTATGCACCTGTTACAGCTGTGTGTAGCATGTCGGCATCGACGCCTTCGACGACCCGTCGAATGGCATCTTTCAGTTCCATTCATAGTATCACATTCAATAAAATAAAGCTTTTTTGCAACTTAAGTCCTTTCTTCGTGTGAAACTTTCGTGGTGCAATAGTTGTGGATTCACTATTCTTGTAGAAAAGTTTAACTATGAATGGTCGATTTGGTAACGATAGCATATTGCTGAAATCGAATGAAGAATCCATTTCTAACCAGGTATTTTATTTCTAGCCTAATTTACATAAAACACCTCAGTGTGATGTGAGAGCGCCCTCTATCGGTTACTTCGGGAATCATTTTTTATCATACATGGAAAAAAAATCCAAAAGTCGTCTGATGACACTCAAGCAAACTGAAAAATTTTCGGAGCATTACTTCTTTTATTATGAATTTTTAAATTTTTCACGGATTTATGACTCACCCTGTATGTAAATATAAACTTTTTTAGTGGTGGTAGTTTTTGGGAATAGAGGACATGACCGGCGTAGATCTGCAAAATTTTTTCAGGAATTCCAACGTAGGAGCGACCGCAATAGGTAGTATTTCATACAAAATTTACCTAAAAGGGTTGGGAAGCACTAAGTGAGGCGATTTATTTATAGAATACATTTAACAACTTAAACGATACAATTGAACAAATTTCTTCGCACATCTATGTTTTGTATTCTGAACACAACAAGTTAATTAGGTTATGCATATTGTCAAAATATCTTAATTATTCTTCATATTAGTACCAATAATCTGAGCTCAGATTGAAGTGAAGCAAACTACAATTTTAACTAAATGAATGGCATGCGAGAATGGTTTCTTTTATAAAAATCATACTTCATCATGCATTATATAGCTTCGTAAATTTGAAAGCATTATATTTAAAACAAACTGTGTATATCACTTGAAAATCATCATAAAATTCTATACAGCATTTAATAATACAAACACATGTAAGGTATAAAATTCTTTATCGAGATATTTTTTATTTAAAATATTAAAAGGTGCCCGAAAATGAATTTTCATTCGATTTTTTCGCTTTTTTTTTGTCATCTATGTATAACAGCGCATATTTTATTATTTGAAATCTTTGGAGTTAAATAATCGATAGGTGCACATCAAACAATGTTTAAAAATTTGTAAAAATACAAAATATAAATGACTGAAAATATCAGATCATTTTTAAGGTTTCAAAAATTTGGTGCACAAAAGATGACTAAAAACGATCTAAATAATAATCCACAAAATTTCTTTAAAAGGTATACCAAGATTTTGAGTAGTTGATAAATTAATATTAAAAACAAACCATACATACCTTAATAAATTTAATAATGAGGAATGTTCAATAATATGTGCATCGTTTTGCCTATGTTTCCATTGATTGAAATTGAGAACCCCACACTGTAAAAAAAAAGTGTCGATCTACTAAAAAAACTTTAGTGATCCTTGTAATTACTAAAAAATTTTTAGTAATCTTAGTCGGTTACAAGAAAATCTGTCAGAATTACTAGAAAAAAGTTAGCAACGAATAGAGTTAATAATTTTATATTTTTAATAGCTAATACTAAAACTCACTTGGTGTGGCCTTGATAGCATAGTGGCTATAGTAACGGACTCCAGGCTAAAAGGTCCCGGGTTTGATACTGGCCACTGCCAAATACGCCCCGAATGTATTCAGTGTAAGTAGTCGTTAATAAAGGGATTATGAATAACCTGACGGAGCAGTAGCAATGTTTGGTGCTGCCATCTATTGCGGTTTTGCCGAAAATCTTCCGCTCCAGAAGTCTGGATGCAGCTCGAAGGAAGCTCCTGCCCTTCGAGCCCACGTAATGGTTATTAAAAATACTTTTGGAGCTATTACTAAAATTTGCTTGGTGGCTCATACTAAAAAGTTTTAAGTTAGTTATACAAAAAATTCTTTTGTTCAGTTTACAAAAGAAATGCTTGTTTCGCTTGCGAAAAAAAGTTTGTAATGGTTACTAAGAATTCTGTGGAATACAAATTTACTAAAAAACTTTTAGTAACCTCTTGAATTTTTTTTTACAGTGCAGATGCCAAGGGGTATAAGGGACAAAATTGAAAAAAAAAATGAATTAAGTGCACAGATGACCTGGAAATATGTTCTTTTTCTTTTCCGATAATTAAATATAAGTTACTTTTTAATTATATGCTGCGTTCTAAAGATCAACCACTTTTGCTGAATAATAATTAATGTTGATTAATTATAAATTTAAAGAAAATTGTTCTCTACTTTTTTTACAGTTATTTACATAAGTGTTCAAAAACCACAATGCAACAAGCGGCAGTTTCCTATTTCAATTCAATCAATTATTATTGATGTTCAAATGTAACTTACATTATCTTTGAACTCAATTTACTCCAAATCGAAATTTTGTCACTTGTAACCCTTGGTTTCTGAGGTTCTCATTTATTCGCTTATAATACATATTAAAACAGTAGGCTTATTCTTTAAGATCAATTCAAAAATTCAGGCATTTGCGCATGCGTGAAGTTGAATTTACTAGCCCTTCCAATTAGAAAAAAGTCGAAGAATGTCTGGTTAGCTCAGTGGTTTAAGACACGAATTTAAAGCTCTGAGCTTTTGTAGAGGACTCGGGATCGATCTCAACGCTCGGCAAAAATATTTATTTGAATAATGATGCGTTTTGCTACGAGGAAAAGTTATATGATTTTTATTCTTTTGTTAGTATTATTTTGATGCTTTATAATTAAATAATATTTAACACTCAACAATGATTTTTTAAATAACAATTTTATTTTAAAAATATTTCAAGTAATTAAAACATAGTAATTATTCTGTATAAACAGCCAATTTCCAGTTCAGGGCTTTAGATGTATATTTGTAAGAATAAAATTATTGAAAATCCTTAGAAATCGCATTCTTAAAAAAAGATAAACAAAAACAAATACAACACACACAAATAAAAATTGTATTCGTTGAATTAATTTTAGTTATCCTTCTATTAAAAAAAAGCGCTGTTAAAATTCTTAAAATTCTGCTTAAAATTCTTGCAGTTGATTACTTGAGTAGGTTAGACTAACAGAACCATGAGACGCTTTGAATCTGTCGGAATCACATAGATAACATGAAAATAAATCAAGTTTTCAAAACTTTATTTACAAGTAAATAATTAAGAAAATATAACATTATTCTAATTAATCTTTTAAAATATTTATTGTCAAATCTTGACGGTTACCATCTAGTTTATTTCTTAAATTCGTGATACGGCATTCTAGTCTTTAAAAGAATAGTTTAAAAAATCTTTCAAAAGTAAAAAAGCTCAATGTTTCTTTTTATATAATGGTCAAACGGAAAATTTAAAACTCACCCTACTTCCTTGTTACTTGAAATACTTTCGCATCGTAAGTTATCAAGGAGTTAAAAAGATGAGGAAATTGACAACTGGACTTTAAGAAAAAGGTAACAACAATCTACAAAAGAAGATTACTCGAAGAGATCAGAAACTTTTCTTAAAACTCAAGAAAAAGGAGTTACTGTAAAATATTTCGTTACTTTTTTAGTTCCACAGTTTGTAAAGTTTTTAGGGACATATTAGGGAACATATATGATTGTTAGGAAGGAAAAATAAAAAAATAGAATAAAAAAGCTCCATTTTTCAATGTAAGCATTTGCCAAGTTTTAACATTTTTTTTTCAATAAATACTTAATTTTTTGATCAGTCGAATTTCATACGAGATTTCAGATACTGTTGAGACTTTCATATACATAATACATGTGCATCATTTATATACAAAAATTACAAATGTAAATATGCGTAAAAAAATGATAAAATTTTCAGGAGTTAATGTTTCAGTAAAATCTACATAATGTATTTTTATTGAAATATTTCTAAAAAAAGGGTAAATTTTGTAATCCTGTTACATCTCAAAAATTTAAAGCATTAGCGAGAAATTATTGTGCCTTTTTAATTTAATTTTTTATATAAATTTCCTGTAAAACAAAGATTATTGACAAAAACTTAAAATTTTGTGTTATAAAATGGTTTGTTCATATTGACTCATAATCAATGCACTATCTACTAAACATAGAAGCAGGAAAATCGAGTAAAAAATACTTCTTATGCCATAACCGTGTACTAAGACAATTTTTTAAAAATCCATCTCCCCTAAAGAAATCAAACGGCGAACAAAAATTATAGAACATCTTGCTGTATCTCAGCCTTCTTAGAGAAGAGCGTGAAATTCAAAGTAATAAAGCTACTAAAAAAATGTAACTAAAAAAATTAAAAACTAACTACTAAAAAAACATGCATTTCAGAGATTTTAAAATGCTCCCTCTGATGGAATTAATAGGAGGGTTGAAAAATTTTGAACATTTGGCAGATCTTATAAAAGTCTCAGCAGCAGTTTTATGTAGGCACGTGAAATTTAAGAAAATAAATTTACTTAAAAACTAATTAAACACACGTTTCAGCAATTTTAGAATTTCCACCTCTAATGGGATTAAAATTTTTATAACATCTGACATATCTCTGCAGCCGTTTTACATAGGCGTGTAATTTTTCAGAAAATAAATCTATTAATAATATAATTAAATATGCATTTCAGAAATTTTAATCATTCCACTCCTTCTAAGTGGGTTAAATGTGACTTTGATTATTTTAAACATTTAGAATATTTCAGCTGCATTTTAGGTAGTGGCGTGAAATTTTAGAAAAGAAAAAATTGAAAAATAATTAATCATGTATTTCCACGACTTTAGAAATTCTTCTCGACGAGGGTTATAATGGGACAAAAAATTGTAGAACATTTTACCGTATGTGAGTAGGCGTTTTACAGTAGGAGTTGAGATGCGAGAAAAACAAATACATTACAAAACAATTAAACATGTATTTTAGCAATTTTAGAAACTTCCCCCTAAAGGGTTTAGAGAGAGGATGTAGAAAATGTTGAGCAATTGCATTTTTTAGCAGCCTTTTTAGGTGGGAGTGGGAAATTCCAAAAAAGAAATAGACTAAAAAATGGTTAAACAAGCATTTTAGTGATATTTGAGAATCCCCCCCCCCCCCTAAGACTCTTAAAGAGAGCGGGGCTTTAAATTTTAGAACATTTTTAGAAATTCATTTTCTACAGGCAAATAAAGGGGGGAACCGAAAGTTTTAGGTTATTTGGCCATATCTTAGAGTCGTTTTTGAACGAGAAAAAAAAAATCAGGATAAGAAATTTATTAAAGAAATAAATATATATATATTTCAGCGATTTTAGAAATTGCCCCATAAGAGTGCTAAAGGGATGGGTTATTAAAACTTTTTAAAACATTTTACCATACCTAAGCACTGGTTAAAGGTAGAAATGTGAAATGGATGATAACAAATCTGTTAAAAAATCTATTAAACAATTATTTCAGTGTTTTTCGATATCACCACCTATTCCGAAAGGATTAGAGGGAGATGCGAAACTTTTTTGCTATTTCTCCAAACCTCAGCTGTAATTTAGAGATTGCGGCATTGATTTGAGGATAAGTAATTTACTAAAGCAAACTTAAACACATATTTCATCTATTTTAGAAATTCATACTTAAGAGGGCTTAATGGAATGGTTGCACTTTTAGGACACTTCGTACAAATTTCTGCAACAGTTTTAGAGAGAAGCGGCAAATTCAAGATAACAAATCCATTAAAATATAGCAAAGTATAGGGATTTTAGCGATTTTAGATTTATTTTATCTGATATGTTATTGAGATTGATTTGCACCGGACAATGTAAGATTATATGTAGAAAAAGACAATTATAAATTTTTGATTAAAAATTAAGTTTTTTCTTCTTTACTTTTTTTTTTCTTGCTAGATACATATTTTTGATTCAAGATTTTTGTAGAAAACGGATTGAGGCTGCTAGTTCATTAAAAAAGCTAATTTGGTGTTCAATATTGGTTGTTGGACACAATTCAGAAGTGCCTACAAAATATAACTCGGGGTTAAAATTTTCCTCCACAGACATTTGTATAGTTCTTCCATTTAGTAACTGATTTTTTGTGCATATGCATGTTTATTTAAGTTAAAAAAAATCTATTAACAACACAATACACTGTTTCTAGTGTGACAATAGCTAATATTTAAAAAAAAATAGAATAAATAGTTAAACATAATAAAAAAATTACATACAAAAGGAATGCAAATTATTATTTGATAATAAAATACATTGTACCTTTTTTCTGAAATGTAGATTTTTTATTAAGTTGCATTCAAAATTTTAAGTAAAAAATTAAAATCATATTAAATCTGCTATGATAATTTTTGTGGCTTTCTAAATGGAAGATTATATTTACTGAATTTTTAAATACCAGTACAGTGAACATTTAACATTTATTACTCTGCGTGGCATTCGAAATGAAACATCAAGAAAAAGTGCACGGAAAGTGATGGAATTCGACAAGCAGAGAGAGACAGCAACGAACAATAAGTATTCTATATTTTGCAATGATTTTCAAAATACATATCGAGAGCAGCATCCGATCAGCAGAATGTTGGACTACTTTGAATAGTGATACGAAAACCACTGAGCAAATCAACGCACAGATTAAATAAGAGTATAGATGGTGGCCTAAGAACTTTCTTTCGATACTCTGTCAACTATTTGTTACAATTCGTCTTGTGAACGCGGCTGTGGTAGTGTCTGCAAATGACGTCCAACCACATCCCAAATGTGTTCGATTTGTGAGAGATCAGGAGAGTATGCTGACAAGGTGAAAAAATCTGTGTAACTTTTCGCGCACGTTGGTTGATGCGAGAAGTGTGGTCGGGCTTTATCTTGTTGATAAATGACATTGGACACCACCTGAAAGTAGGAGAGTGCAACAGGCCGCAGTACATCTTTCACGTATCGTTGGATGGGATCTAGAGGTGACCTGGAATCACACGCAATTGCAACTGCGCCGAATTGCAGTTACCCCGAATCATGATGCCGTATTGTCGCATTCACATTTGTTCGTTCATTTGAAAGTTCTTCAGCTGCTAACGGATTGGACCTGTCTTCATGTCTACGCTACACTCGTGCGTGTGACTATTATTGAAGAAACATGAGCGTGGCTTATCTGAGAATAAGAACCTGTGCCATTCCATCGTGTACATATCACCCTAACCCAGCTGCACCGCGGCAGACGTTCGTGCATCTGCTATGGGGTCAATTATAGTCTTCTCAACAGACGCCATCAGTGAAGGTCATTAGCAACTAATCAACAAGAAATGGCTCTGGTCGATATGAGAACATCCAGGATGCCTTGAACATGCTCCAGAATGGAGGTAGCAATAGCTTGCGGGTTCAAAATCGCTTGTCGACAGATGCGTTGATTTACGTTAGCTGAAGTCACACTGTCTGTACCGGCACCCCTCAAACTTTCCGCATTTTATCGTTCCAACCATCTTCGCAAAGCCGCTGTACTGAGTAGATCCATCCGTGTCTCAGCTGCAATTTGTCGAATGGACCAATCTGCTCTTTTCAGCCCAACCACCATCGCTCTCATATAATAATCTGACTGGTGAAATTGTCACTATGGATAGAGAACTCGCATTTGCTGCTATTACACGCATCCTCAGACACAAGAACAAAATTTCTACGATTATTTTCCTAGCAGATATATCGGAATGAATATTGCCCATTCTTCAGGTCCCTTCTATTAAAGTGTGCTGGATAGCTGAACATTTCCCATAGCTTGAATAACTCGGTGACGGGCGTCTGCTTTGCAATTTCCATAAATTTCTGGGCACTCCTTCTTGGTGTTACATTTTCAATGTCAATTGTGTAATTTTGAAAATTTTGAAAATCAAATTCGGTAAATGTAACAGTTATTAAATAAAAACAATCTCTCTGTATATATATATATATAAGTTCAATTTTTTAAGCTCATTTTTTAAAAATTCATATTTTTGTATTTTCAATTTTATGAAGAAAAAATAAACTTTTTTTATGCTATACAGTTAACTGATAACAGGTTATGTCAATCTAAAAAAGTCAAATTCTGTTTAAAGTAGATTTTCTGTAAAAATAATTTTTTTTTTTTGGAAATATTTGCTTTGCTTGCTACAAGGAGCATGAAACACCAATAAGTTACGCCAATAAAATTTATATTTTAACAATCTACAGAAATAAAAAAAGGTAGCTTTATGCATTTGGTCAGAGAATTAAGCTTTAGGGATTCAAGCGGTTTAGGTATATTGTATTCTTTCAGATGTTAAAAAAGGTTGTCCGGATTGACATCTATCCTTTACTGATTCGTCGGCTGAGCATTTGCTACTTTGGCAGTCAAACGTGTTAAATACAAACTGAAGAGAAGATAGTATAACTGGTTAAATATAAGTTTATTTATGAAATATTTTCTGCATTTAAATATTAAATAATTCATGAAATAGATGAAAATAAAATTGATTTTTATATAAAAAAATGCATATTTAAAATTCTTCATTAAAAAGAGTCATATTTAATATTTTCTATTTAAAAAGAACATTATGGATTAACTGATTATTATTGATTCAATTATTAAAATTATTATTGTCTTTAAATAAGTATGCAATTTTTAAAAAACAAGACGCTTACAGAGATAAGTATACAAAGCATTTTTTCCTTTGTAACATTATTGGAAATTGGTTAAAAGTTAACCTGTTGCTATACACTGTGCGTTCGAAATCAGTATCGGTACAAAGCGGTTTTTCAGGTTGCAGTTGCAATACATCTTAGTCATAAAAATTATTGCTTTAAATTTATTTTATTATTTATTTATTTTTATTTTATTTATTTATTTACTTTGGCGTATGTATCCGTATATTCTGCCAATTCCATTTTGTACTGTATCATATATTACATTGATATTTTTTCTTAGCAAACAGAAATTTACATAAGAAATATTTTCTCTTAATACAATCTGATAAGCACTTTGATTGGGGATTATTTTTGTTTTTCAAGCAGATATGACTTATTAAAAATCATAACTTTTCTATACGTAACGCGTAAGTAACATCTTAATGTATCATAACTAATTGCCTTGACGAATACGCTCATTAATTCATAATACCTCTTTAGAAGGATTTATAGAGCATTCCATTAAATTGGATTTGACATGTATGACTTTAGGACAAAAGCTATTACTCATGAAAATGTCTTCGGTATTTACATGACATACAAAGCTCTAAAGCTATCATCATACAGTTATTAATGATGTAAACATGTGCTCTTCGTATACTCTGTTTTGAGTAATTATATTTCAAACATTTTGTAATAAATGAAATATAAATAAAATAAAAATGGCAAATTAAATAAGATAACAAATTTAAATCTGATTTAAAATTTTTCAGCCTATTTTGGCAATTTGACAACGAGCCTATTGTTATTAAGTGACAGCTAACATGATCCAAACATGGTCCTGTCGTTAGTTGTGGATTGTCGAAAAATTCTACTCACACTCCTTGAATTAAAGGAAGAGGTTTTGTTGGGTATGCAGTGTGTTTATTGGAGTAAAAATGTGCATCATAACTCAATGATGAAAAGATTTTACATGATCATCTATGCTTAAAATAAGATGTAAAATCACACAAGATATTGAAAACACCAAATATTTACGTTATATACGTTTATTCATTTCAGTGATACAAACATTAAACTTTTATAATAATTATTGCAATAAACATCGCTTGTATATGAAATTATGAATTCAATCCACTTATCTGAATGTGAAGTGTATTCCTCCAAACAGAATTTCGTTCAAAACTTTATCATTAATTAAAATATTTTAACAATATTTTTAACAGATTAACTTTACCTTTGCATATATAACTTCCCAAGAACTGATAGAAATGTCTACGATCTGCATTTAAACAATACTGATCTAAATACCTTTTTATTGAAATAAAGTTAATAATTGTTACAGAAATATCCTTGATATAATAACAGTATACTTTGTCTTCCAAAGGTATCTAAATAAATTTCTTTAAATTATCGATTAAATTTTTTCATTGAGGTTTACGAAAATTCGGAAAATACGAAATCGGAATTACGAAAATTCGGGTTTTTGCTTAAAAGAACTGTAACCCAAGTTTTCTATACATAAAATGCTTGTTGCAATGAGCTCCTAAAGTTTATCGCCCTAGTAGAAAAGCACTCTGAATGCAAAAATTAAATAGTGTACATGTCGGAATATAAACAATTGTATTCTAAATTTTGTATTATTAGAGGTGTTTGGAAAAGGTACGAAACGTCATAAAAGCGAAACCGGTTGAAATTTAAATATGCCGCTTTGGGATTACATAGTCAGACATCGAGGGACAAGATGGGAATATCCGGCGTGGTTGTCCACAAGCATTTCGGACCGCACATGAAGTAGGAGGCGAAGCAGGCAATTATGTGTTCCGTCCAGTTGACCACTCGCACTGGGCGGACTTCGCAATGTTTCTCACATGCATTGCTGTATTTGATTGGCTTTTGGCTAGCACTTATAGGATAATCAAGAAGCTCATTAGATATAATCCAGCATGATGTTCTTTGATGCCAGTAATGCATGTCTCCATTGACGTAGCAGTGCGTATGATTACATCATGGCAATCCCATTTCAAAATTCCACGATTGAGAAGCAGCGAGGTGTTATCAGAGTTAAAGCTCGGCATAATCAGACACCTCGCTGCACCTCAATCATCGAATTTTTCAATAGGAAAGCCACGATGTCCTCACACACGTTACCGTATCAATTGGACGGAATACATAACTGTCTGCTTCTCCTCTCCTTCATGCACCGGCGCACAAGCATTCGCACAATCACGTCAGATATTCCAATCGCGTCCCACTATGTCTGACTACGTAATCCCAAAGCGGCATATTTAAATTTCAACAGATTTCATTTTTACGATGTTTTGTGTATTTTTTAGATATTTTTTAGATTATTAAACATCAAGGAAAGGTATTTTTACGCACCGTCAAATGAGTGGTACTTATGTTGTCCTTCGGTGAATAAGCAGAAAATTTCCGACACAAAAAAAAAGAAGAAAGAAAGAAAGAAAGAAAGAATGCAACAACCCTGGAAAAATTAATTTTTCATATATTCTTAAGGACCAAAAATAAATAGTGAACGTTTGACATAATGACATAATAAAAAAACGAAAGAAAGTTTTTAAAGAAAGTTTGAAAAATAAACAAAGTTTCCTACGTTATTTTAAGACAATTCTCTATTTTTAGCTAAAAAACCACTGTAGTTACGTTGGATTTTATACTTGTTTCTTTATCTTTTCCCACCAATTTACGATGGCAAAATCTCGGAAATGTTTATTTTCAGATTGAGAAAGAATTCACTAGAGTAAACTTGTTTTCAAATACAGTTAAACAATTCTGATTTTGAATAAAAATGTTACAATGCACGGAAAATATGTGCTTAAATATAACAAAAAATGTCTCTACAACTTGAAATGTAACAACTTAGAATGATGTTTAATTAAAGCTTGGTACTTTCATTCTAAAATAGAAAATTAAAGTACAACTGAAAGGATACAGGATTCTATTGCTTGAATCCGAGCTCATCTGCTTATATCAGATTTTCCTTCAGGGTAACGCTTTTTTAACTAACAATTTAAATTAATATAAACGTTTGTTTAATACCGTCACAAACACATTTCTAATAAAATACCTCCATAGTTAACAAAAGAAGTACTTATACCAAAAGTTTTGATCTTAATTCATTAAATTTATCTCTGTGTTTGGTGTTGAATAGCATATAAAACATTATGATTTACTTTTACGTGCTTTGTGCACTTTTTACCTTTAAAGAAATCAATCAACAAAATCTCTCTCTCAAGATTCTTCTTTTTTATATAAGTTATTTGACAGATTAAACACGTTCCCCTTTAGAAAGGAATTCTTAATTAAGTTGAGAGAGGAAAAGGAATTGTTAATTATAATATGCAGTTGCTAAAGGTGTTAAGTAACTCTGCGGGTTCGTAAACCGAATGAAATGTATTATTTTTTTATGAACATTAAGGAAATGTATTTTTATGCGCCGTCAAATAAGTGGTACTTATATAGTCCTTCAGTGAATAAATAGAAAAGTTTCCGACATAATAAAAAAGAATGCAAAAACATTGAAAAAAATATTTTTTGTAATTATTAAAGGCCAAAAATAAATTGCACACGTTTGGCACAGTAAAAAAAGGAAGAAAAGGTTTAAAAAGTTTCAAAATAAATGTAGTAACTTAAATTTCTTTCAATCAGTACACAATTATTTTCAGTTGGGTTCAGTATAATTTTTTAAAATTCATTATTATTATTGAAATAAGGAGTAAGAGCGAATTGTAGCAAAAATAAATTATGAAATACATTATATTTAAAAATGGAAAATATGTCGTAAATAAAGTGTGTCTTTTTTCCTAATAACATAACATAATTTTACAAATTAGGATTATTTTTATTTTTATTTTTAGGTTCATGATCAACTTTATGTAAATGTACGTTATTTCTATTGATAATTAATCAAATATTGGCTATAGACTTTTTAAACAATTTAACAGAGTAGATTTTTCGTGTTTTTCTTTTTTTTTTCATTCATAACTATCTTTTTAGACATCTCTTTTCATATAATCCTAATGCTTATAAAAACTCATCATTTTTTTTATAATTCTTCATTAATTACAATCTATTGTTTATTATTCTTTATTAAATTTCATATTTTCTCTGTAATTTTGTTTCTCCAAATAATTTGTATCAAATACAAATAAAACTGACTTTTCTAATAGACTTCAAATTTGTATTATTTTCTAATGTTAGAAATCATCTGTTACCATTGTTATACGGAAACAAAATTGTTATTAGTAATCATTTTTCATGTTTTAATACAAAAAAAAAGGTTCATGAATGCATTTCATTTTCCCCAAACCAATAAACATTTCAGACTGTAGATAAGAAATAATATAACTATTTAATAAAAAAATATGTTTTTATTAAATCGATTTTATTAAACTTATAAATTAAATAATTAAAATTTAAAAATAGTTTTCCATAAAATACCCGCATGTTCAATCGATTAATTTTGAAAAAGAAGTATTACACAAATATTTCGTATCGTTGTGTCAAGGAAAAATGTTTTTAAAAGCAAAAAATTTTTAAATAATCAAGTTAAAATAATAAATGAAGTAATTTGGAAATAAAACTTTTTGGCCCAAAATTAGACCATAAAATTAATTACGAAAATAGTGGACGAAATTGTTTATTTGTTATCTTCATACTGTTTTTTAAACTTTCCAGAAAATTCTATAGTGCAAATTTTAAATTTCCTCATTGAAATTTTGAAAAATAATTGACATTAGCATAAATTTTGTTATATCATATACAGGATGTTCCAATAAAGTTGAAACGCGTTTTTAGATTAAACTTTTGAAGATAAGTAGGTACTATAGAATATAAAAGTGTTGCAGATAGTATCATTCTGAAGTGCGCAGAATAAGATAAGAAATGAGATTAGATTTATGAAACAATTATTCAATCAATTTTCAAAATATATCTACCTTTTTCAAAATAAATTATACAATCTCCCTAAACAAAAAATGTCCATGAAAATATTTTACTAAGAAGATTATTACTAAAAAGCTTGTATTTATTAAAAAACACCTGATTAAAATAATGGTAAAAAAGCACATCAATACCACTTTTACATATAATTTAAAACACTCTGTTTAATCAGTGATAGAAGAGGAATTTACAAACGTTCAAAAATTTATTAGAAATTTAATCATAAATTGTGTTACATTAACATGGATTTAACTCATCCATTCATCGTTATTTTGTTTATAAAATAAATGTATGTACTTTACATCTATACCATGTTATACATTTAAGCTAACCTTATATATTTGCATGCATTTTGTAACATATATAGATACAGTGATTCAAATTAACTTTGCCTAATTTGAAATTTAAATAATGTATACCAAAAAAAATAACAATAATGCATAAAATTAGCATAGGAATACTCGCAAACACCCTCCGCGATCACTTGAAGGGGTTGCAAATTATATTTAATGCTCGAAAAGTAAACAAAAATTTATCTACACCATTTTAATATACTGTTGTTCCATACATGTTAACATTTACGATCAACAATAATACAAGAGGAGCCCAAAAATTTATCCAGACGCTTGGAGATATGCATCGTTACAATGAAGCTGCATGGACTGGGTCACCTTCTTAAAAATTTCTCGTACATTTCGAATAAACCTTGCTGTCTCAAATATTCTTCTCAAAAAGTCTTCCTACGATAGTATAGTGTTACGTAAATTAATCCCAAAAAAAAAAAAAAAAAAAAAAAAAAAACGAGAAAAATCTATTGAATTCAAATTTCGCGGGGGCTATGCGATTGGTCTTCTTCAACGAATCTAGTACATGGGGTGGGTAGTCTGCAGACGTGCTCTGACGTGTCTCAAAAAATGTGCGTGAACTCATCTTTCCGAAGTTATACACCTCAACGCCCACAATTTACTCAACTCTTGTTTTCATGAAAACGCAGAGAAAGGTGGTGTACGTCGGTCCTATTTTGACTTTTTAATTCTTAATTTAAAAAAAAAAATTGCCAAAACTAAAAAAAGAAAATTTTTAAAAATTTAAGATGTTATACACTACACATATTTATCCTAAATTTTTATATAAGTAATTTCCATGAAAAAAATTTTAATTAAAAATAAAATGAAAATAGGACCGAGTTACACCACTAGTAGTGTATCTTGGTCCCATTATTATGAATGGAAAAAAAACTTGTTTTTGATGGAAAAGACTCTTTTTTTCTCTTCATTAAAAACTGTTTGTTTTCAAATCACTCGCCAGATGGAAGCACCATGAAACTCTTGTCCTGAAACCAAGAAAAGAACTCTCTAAAAACTTTCTTTGACGTCACATTTTTTCTGCGAAGCTACTCTCAGTCAAAAATGATTCTAAGCTGGTGATGTTTACATTTTCCTGAAACTGTTAAATCGGAAGCAAAGTATTCAGCTCCGATAACATTTCTTTTTAAAAAACTTTAAGATTACAAACATTCAAAACTGTTCTTAATTGTGTAATTACGTATGCTGTTCAGTGATTTTTTTTATTTATGTAATTAAAGAAGTCATCTTTCCCAAAACGGAAGTGAACAAATTATTTGTTCCATAATACACAGTAATAAAATAATAATATATTATTATTCCAGTAAATTCTACGCAGGCCTAAAGAAGAAGAAAGTTATGTCCGAAGAAGATTCCTAGAAAGGTAGGCCTGAACTTATATACTTTCTTTTTATTGAAATATCACTTAACCGAAACAGAACTCACGACCTATAGATTATGAGTTCTGAGATGTTCTTATATATAAATAAAAGAGCTTGCCCATGATTATATTATTTGAAAGTATTAAAATATAAACAGTCTTTTGAAAATATATATATGATTGTTAAATAAACGATTGAATTAATATAATTGAATAACGATTGAATTGATGTTGATTTGAATTAATATAATGGCTACCAGTAATATAGCCCTTATTGAAAAGCTGAATGAACAAAATTATAGTAATTGGGCATTTAAGATTGAAAATCTTCTCCAAAAGGAAAACGTTTTTTCAGTAATCAAAGATCCTCCACCGGATCCTGTCACTGCCCAATGGACCAAAGATAATGTTAAAGCGAAATCTATTATCAATCTGTGTATTGAAGATTCGCAAATAATTCATGTGAAACATCTAGTAAATGCTAAAGATATTTGGGAGGCTCTCTCTTCCAAAGGGAGTTTTGGGAGTACTCTTTCTTCCAAACTTTTTCTTTTAAGAAAATTATATTCTCAAAAATTGAATGAGGGGAGAGACATGATCTCCCATATCAATAATATTTTATCCATCAAAGATAAATTATTTGCAATTGGCGAGGAAATCCCTGACTCGCATATATGTGCCCTCTTGCTTTGCTCACTGCCTAGGTCTTATGACCCAATGGTTACCGCGTTAGAAGCTAGCGAGACGGATCTAACTTTAAATTACGTAAAAAATAAATTGATTGATGAATATAAACATAGATGTGAAAACAGAGACGCGAGTTCAAATTCGCGAGATTCGGCTTACAAAGCAATAAATAAATCTGAGAATCGTGAAGCTGTTTCGAGCTCACGCGACTCAGCATATAAGGTAGTAAATAAAAATGCTAGAAATAAGAAATTTTGCACGTTTTGCAAACGAGACAACCATGTACGCGAAAATTGTTATCATTTAAAGAATAAAATGCAAAATGATAACCCGAGAAATAATCCAAATCGAAATAAGTTTTATAATAATTCAAACTCTTTCAGAAATAATTCGGGAAATTACAAAGGTAGGTAATGCAAGGGATACTTCCAACTTCTGTTTTAAAGGTAATGTTGACGCAGAAATAGGTACGAATAATTTTTCTACCTCAACGAATTCGGAAGAAAACATTTATAAGTTCTCCGAACAAAATTATCCCGCGTGCGATTTAATGTCTGCTAATAACGCACAAGAACTTAATGTGAATAAATTCGTTATCGATTCCGGGTGCACAAGACATGTAGCATTCGCAAAAGAAAATTTCATAAACTTTAAAACCGGAAATTTTGGTAGCATAATGATAGCGGATGGAAATAAACTAGATTCACATGGTATGGGTGATATTAAACTTTGTACAAATTCACCACATCAAATTATACTTAAAGATGTTCTTTATTGTCCTGAATTACAAAGTAATTTATTATCAGTTAAGAGAGCAACAGAAAACGACTTTAAAGTCATTTTTGAAAAAGATTCTTGTAACTTTGTTATAGACAAAAACATAGTTTTGACAGCGGAGTTAAATAATAATCTATATGAAATTTCTCCTAAAGATGAGTACGGATATGCTGTCAAAACACAAATGTTTTGTGATAATCCGAATTGTATTACAAGTTGGCATAAACGCCTGGGACACAAAAATTTTGAATCAATCAAATATCTTGTGAATCATAAGTTAGCGGATGGTATAACTTTAAGTAAGTGTAAACATGATAATATATGTACTAAATTTATCGAAGGGAAAATGTCACAATTACCTTATCCAAAGGTAGCATCAAATAGATTTAACGAAGTCCTTTCACTAATCCACAGTGATAGCTGCGGTCCCATGAAGACGGAAACATTCTCAGGTAAAAGGTACTTTATTACTTTCATTGATGATTTTAGCAGGTTTACTATGGTTTACTTACTTTCGCACAAATCGGAAGCCCTAGAAAAATTTAAAGATTTTTCTGCACTAGTAAAAAATAAATTTGGTAAATAAATAAAGGCATTTAGATCGGATAATGCAGGGGAATATCTTGGGGGAAAATTTTGAAGATTATTTAACCCTTAACGGTATCGAACGCCAATTAAGTGTCCATTTTGCTCACCTCAAAATGGTGTTGCTGAAAGAAAAAACCGTACCCTTGTAGATATGGCGCGCACAATGCTGTCAGACGCAAATCTACCAAGACAGTTTTGGGGTGAAGCAATTCTCACTGCCACTTATTTAACAAATAGGCTGCCAACCAAAGCAAACAATAACATAACCCCATTTGAACTTTGGAATAATCGTAAACCAAATTTGTCACACATAAAAACATTTGGTTGCAAGGCATACGCCTATGTAGAAAAATCTAAAAGGGCTAAATTCGATGAGAAAGCCATTGAAGGCATTTTCTTGGGATATGACCAAAGGAGCAAGGGATATAGAATATATATCGGGGATAATAGAGTAATGATATCTAGATCAGTAAAATTTCTAGAAAATGTAAAATATGATACTAAACAAGACGAAAATAACATTTCGACCCCAACCGAAGTTGCTCAAATTGAATTAGATGGTGATAAACATGACGCGGACGCAATTCCACATCAGAGTCAAATACAGCTTAGAAGATCGGGAAGAGAAAACAGGGGAGTACCTCCCGATAGGTATGGAATTAGCGCAAACATGTGTCAGGTTGAGGAACCCAAAACTTGGGAAGATATAGAAAATATGAAAGACCCAAAAATTAAAAATAATTGGCTAGCAGCTACAGATGAGGAATTCAATTCACTTATGCAAAATAAAACTTGGGAATTAGTCGACCCACCTCCGGGAAAGCATATTATAGGTTGTAAATGGACTTTTAAAACAAAACGCAATGCACGTGGAGAAATAGAACGCTACAAGGCGAGACTTGTTGCGAAGGGTTATTCGCAAAAATTCGGGTGAGATTATGATGAAACTTTTGCCCCTGTCGTGGCGCACACCACAATAAGAAGTTTCCTAAATGCTGCTGTATATAAAAATTTAGATATAATTCATTTAGATGTAAAAACAGCATTTTTGCACGGAAACTTAGACGAAGAGGTATTCATGAAACAACCCGAGGGATATATAGTAGAAGATCAAAAGGAAAAGGTGTGTAAACTGAATAAGGCTATTTACGGGCTAAAACAGGCTGCTAGAGCCTGGCACCTAAAAATTAGTCAAACACTCAAAAACATGGGATTTAAACAGTGCACATCAGATTTATGCTTGTTCAAACGAAATAAAAACGGAAACTTGTCTTATATTATAGTGTATGTCGACGATATTTTAGTAGCAGGAAAGAAAAGGGATACCGAAGAGATATACAAAGAGTTATCAAGGGAATATGAAATAAAATCGTTATGTAAAGTATCGCATTATTTGGGGATAAATATCAAACAAACAGAAGATGGAAGTCTAATGTTAGATCAAGAAAATAAAATTGACGAAATTGTTAGGAAATTTAACTTAGTAAATTCTAAACCAACTTATACTCCCATGAATACGGATTATTTTAATTTAGATCCTGATAGTAAACTAATGAGTGATAATACCCTTTATCGACAAGCAGTGGGGGCACTCTTATATATCTCCACCATCACCAGACCTGATATATCTGCCTGTGTGAACATATTAGGTAGAAGAAACGAAAAACCTAGAGAAGTAGATTGGTTAGCAGTTGAAAAGGTTATTCGATACTTAAAAACGACCAAAGATCTCAAACTACTAATTGATAAAAATAAAAAGCCCGTCTTAACAGCATATTGTGATGCTGATTGGGCATCAGATAAAAGTGACCGGAAGTCCACTACCGGCAATATCTTCAAATTGGGCAACAACTTGTTAAGCTGGACAAGCAGAAAACAGTCCAGTGTCGCACTCTCCTCCACTGAGGCAGAATACATTTCTGTCTCAAACACCTGTCAAGAAATGAAGTGGTTACTGGCATTATTAACAGATTTAGACCTATCACAAACCTTACCGATTTCGATCTATGAAGATAATATTCCATGCATAAAAATCTCAAAGAATGAGAAACATCTATCAAGGAGCAAACACGTAAGTGTCAAATACTACAACGTAAAGACTATGATAGAAAACGGAACAATGTGTCTATACTATTGTCCTTGAAAGCAAATGATTGCTGATATCATGACAAAACCCCTTGCGAAACCTCAGTTTGAAACTTTGAGATCTCAGCTGCAACTGAGGCTAGCACTTTGAAAACAAAAGTGGGGGTGATGGAAAAGACTCTTTTTTTCTCTTCATTAAAAACTGTTTGTTTTCAAATCACTCGCCAAATGGAAGCACCATGAAACTCTTGTCCTGAAACCAAGAAAAGAACTCTCTAAAAACTTTCTTTGACGTCACATTTTTTCTGCGAAGCTACTCTCAGTCAAAAATGATTCTAAGCTGGTGATGTTTACATTTTCCTGAAACTGTTAAATCGGAAGCAAAGTATTCAGCTCCGATAACATTTCTTTTTAAAAAACTTTAAGATTACAAACATTCAAAACTGTTCTTAATTGTGTAATTACGTATGCTGTTCAGTGATTTTTTTTTATTTATGTAATTAAAGAAGTCATCTTTCCCAAAACGGAAGTGAACAAATTATTTGTTCCATAATACACAGTAATAAAATAATAATATATTATTATTCCAGTAAATTCTACGCAGGCCTAAAGAAGAAGAAAGTTATGTCCGAAGAAGATTCCTAGAAAGGTAGGCCTGAACTTATATACTTTCTTTTTATTGAAATGTCACTTAACCGAAACAGAACTCACGACCTATAGTTTTTAGTTAATAAAATCACCATTTATGAATTAAGAAGCTATATAGATAAATTTTTGATACATTTCATTGTTTATTAGGTTTTAAAAATAAGAAATTCTAAATAGATAAAACTTCAGAACATTTTCACTTGCTATAATCACAAAAGACATTAAAACATATATATATTAGTAATTATATTTATTTTCAGCCAGATTGTAATTAAGTAACTTCCAAATGTTAATTTCTTGAGCTGCCTTTCAGATCCATTAGAGAATACCCAGTATACCTTGGACATAGACCAAGGCACACCACTTTTATTAGGTTCAAGGTACACCACTTGACACTTGAAATCAAAACTGCAAAGCACGGTGTTAAGGTTATGCCTAACTTTTTTTAAAGCACATGGTGTAGTAGTTAGAGCATTGCTTCATTGTGCATAATCCTCATTTTAAGAAAATTATATGTTTTCGTATAAAAATAACATAGAAATATCTAAGATATATTTACTTTTGAAAAGTGAATTTCCTTTTTTAAAAATTATTAAATTAGTTGAGATTCTAAACAAATGCCAAGAACTCAAATGAGACCTCTACTGGCAAATATTTAATATACGAATATCCTTGTTTAATGATCTAAACAAGTAAAGCTAGAATTAGCATAACTCCGAGGTACACATATGTCCAAGGTACATCACTCTTCCCTACTTTAGCGGCCCAGGATAGCGTTTGCAATTCCATTTTTGCTATGCGATTTTTCAATCTCTTTGTATGCCCGCTTTGCTGTTTTATTTTAGCCACGTTATTTTGATTCATTCTGTATACATCTACATACTTATTTATAACAAAACTGCAATGCTTAAGATATATGTAACAAATGAAGATATCAGAGAGTAAAAAATAACTACTTCCGTTACTACTAATCCATAAGATAACAATTGCTACAGCAATTTTTTTTCAGGTGATCAGAATGTTTCTAATTATCAAGTAACTGCTTGGTGACGAGCGCCTTTTACAGTATTTTTTTTTTTTTTTTTTTTTTTTTTTTTTTATCTCCAGTTTTTTAAAATCGCAGATTTTACGTTATTTACCTTTTATTGTAAAAATAATTTGATTATAAAAAGCAAATTTTCTATTTGAAATTACTGTTAGAGATAATTACACTTCCTTTCACCCTCCTTCCTTTCCTAACAAAATCTTTTGTGTATTTGTTTTGTATTGTCAGGAAAATCGTATATTTTTCTGTTGCACACAAAAAAGAAAACGCATGTTCTGCGTTGAAACTCAGGAATTTTATTTTCGTTGCAAGATAATAAAATTGAGCTTCAATTGTGTTCTAAGTTTGATTGCCATTTTAACGATTTATGGACAAGAATGCACAAATCTCAGTTATTGCCGTATTATTTCATTGCAATTTATTTTACCCGAGAGGTCCCTGATAATTAACACGGGCGACACCAGGTAGTTCCGTTTATTCCCCCAATTTGAAGTTTCTACATTCCATAGTTTACGAGTAAAATTGCTGGGCAGACAGTCACAAAAGTGATTTTGTAATGGTTTTGTTTTCACTTTTTAAGTACGGAATCCTAATAAAAAATCTTATATCTTAAACGTAAATTACCCTTCAAAATTTTATATACCTTAGCTAATAAATTCATTATTGTCATTATAAATTATAAATATCTCAAATTTTCTCTTGTACTTAAAATACTGTATTTAGCACTATACAGTTTGACTGTATTTTTTATGAGAAATAATAATAGAGACTTGTACTTCATCGCAAAATTTCTACATTTTTAAAGACAAGCAGCAATACAATTTCCGGTTATTTATATTTACTCGAATAATTTAAATTTTGATCACAAAATAAATAAATAAATAAATAAATAAATAAATAAATAAAATACAACCTAATTTTACATCTACGAAGAAGTTATTTTCATTTCAATCTGGGTACCTTCATAGCGCAAATAATAAGTTTTAGAATTTAGAATTTTTTTAAAAATCTAATCCATAATAAGAAATACATCATTATTAATAAATATACAAAGTAATTGGCCACATTTTCTTCAATTTAAAAAAAAATACTTTTAAATTGATTTTTTTATAGGCTTGTTCCTATTTAAAAAAAAAGAATAAAAAGTAACAATCGCAAATGTTGCCTTTCTACAAAATTTAACTCTCCGAAAAATAAAGCACATTGCAATTTTTTTCTTCGCTTTATTAGAATAACTCAAAAATTATTAGCCTGAGGTTCAAGTGAAAGTCTACATGAAAATTTCACTTTCTCTATGAATACATTATTTACGTTTGTAAGGACCGAAATTTCTAAAAATGGCGGTCCAAACGAAATCTATCTTGGCCCGGCACCGTGTAAAAGTTAAAGTCTCTCCGCGGCACCGGTAGTATAAAATATGAGTGAAAACTTGCCTAGCTCGTTCAAAAATCAATTAAATCAAGCAAGATCCGGCGTGACTTAATTTATACAATAAATACCGATTTTTCTTAACATACAATTATAATTATTTTAAATAATAATGCATACATGTTTAAAAGAAAATATTTCAGTATATTTTAGATTTACTATGCGTTTGAATGACATAAAATAGGTGGAAGTAACATAAATAAAAACCTAACTCACAGATTTTTAAACATTAAAATAAAATTTCATTATAAAATGTTAATAGAGATTAGAATAAAAGAAAAAAATATTGTTAAAAACATCATAACTTTGGACGTTGTATAATAAAAAGCAAATTTTTGAAGATATTTCTCTGTAATTTATTAAAATTGTTTCTTTTGAAGTCCAAATAAGCTACTTTTAAACACATTTTTGGATTTTTTTTTTTATTCAGTAACTATATAATCGGAATAATGCTTTCTGGTTTCTTATAAATATAAAAGATATTTCAGAATAAAACGGCAAATATGGAGTTTAGAATAAATAGAATTTAGAAATATAGAATTTCAGGACGTGATAGGACAGAAAAGGTGAAACCTGAAAAGAATAACCTGGTATCATTTGATAATAATAATTTATAACCCGATAACTAATTTATTAATAAAAAATGGAAAACGCTTTTCGATTTGAAGTCGCATAAATGGTAAGGCCTGCCAATTTTACACCTTTAAATTTAATAACGTGTGAGAAAATCTGTTAAAAAATTTCGCGTTGTTGAGCAAGGAATTTGAGGATCTAGTACGGTACATTTTGAACGATTGCGTCAACAGAAGTTCATTATCTCTACTAATATTCTTGCAGAACATGTTGTCTTCCAAAGAAATCGTAGGTGCCAGTTTCAGCCCGGCTAAACCATGTAGAAAAAATTGTAAGCTTTATCCCCGCCCAGTCCGAATCTGCTGAAAAATCCGGGTTCAGACACGGTGTAACTGTCGGTTGCCGATTTCTGTGCTGTACATGTTATATTTCAGTATTGATGTTCTCGAACTAGCATCAATTTGTGCAGAATTTTTATATTTATTCTCGAAAATGTCATATCCATTGAAAATGTCTCATATCTTATCGGTTTCGTTTAAATTTTATATCGGGAGGCGTCAGCCTTCTCACTTTTTTTATCGTCCCGGCTAATCATTTTAATTTTTCAACGGTCAATCCGGTCCATTTAGTTTGTTTATTGGCATGGCTCGTAAAAAAATTGTCCTAATTATGCTGGCGCGACTTGGTCTATCAAAAGTTTTACTTCATTTTGGCTGGCTGGGTACGGGTCTCGAACTCCTTGCGCCCGTCCCTGACCAAGTCTCTAGTAGCATGCAAAGCAAATTAGTATTATAATTAAATTTTTCTTTTATAGTTTATATTTAATTTCTTTACTAAAGAAAAAAAAAGCAATAAATATTTTAATATAAATAACATCACCAAAAATATAATACACGTTGTAATTTTCCCTATAAATGAGACTTGAATAGTTCCTATTTTACAGTACAACTGTTTCTAAATAGTAATACAGTCGAGTCTCTCTATAACGGAACTCCATACATCGAATTTCTCTATATAACGAATTTTTAGTAGGAACGGTCCCCTTTTCGCATGATTACATTAAAAACAGTCTCTATATAGTGAAATATCTATCTCCATATAACGAATATTTTCATAAATTGGTCTTAATTTATTCAGTTTTAAGCTTCGAAATCATATGGAATCAATTTTCCATCACTTATTTTTGATTTATCGTCAGTGCTGAGTTTTTTTTATATTATTTCTCTCCTGGTTCTTTAAATCCAACGAATTCATCCCACCTCCCACACACCTTTCCACATCTTTCTCAAAACAAAGTCAATTGGATTGATACACACCTAAGAGAGGAATCAATGAGAGTCACATAAGAGAAGCCTTCAAATGGAGGAAAATGTTAACTACAATTTTTCATTCTTTGCTAAAATTTGAGCCTTTTTTGAGAGCGTAACAATTTTAAAGTCAAAACAACAAAAAATTACAGATTTCTTCGTCTGAAATTAATGCAAATCTTCCTTATTTGATTTTCACTAAGCTTTCAAAGAAATGTCTATTCTTTTTTTTTTTTTTTTTTTTTTTTTTTTTGAAACAATTTAAATAATTAAGAAATAAAATATTCGGTTAATATTTACTTTTAAACATTGCAAATTCTTAATTCAAAAGATCAAAAATAATATTTGTTTGAATTTAACACATTAAATACGATTTTTATCATCATTCTCTATACATCGAATTTCTCTATATAACGAATTTTTTACTGGAACGGTGGATTTCGTTATATAGAGACTCGACTGTATTTACTTTATGAATTGCAGAATTTCTGTAATTAAGTCAGGCTTATAATATTTACAGCATTAACGGTACATAAAAGAAAAAACACGAAAAATATGGTGTGAAACTTTTCGGTTTAGTTATACTATTTTTAAATGAAATTTAGTAGAATCTGTCTAAATTCGCGCCTTGCTACAAACATCAATGTCCTTAGAGATAAGATGTATTAATTTTTTTTCTATGAGAAAAAACTCTAAAATTAATAATGTAATGATGTAAAAAAAATCGGAATTTTTTAATTTATTTGAAATAAAAAATGTGGCATCATTAACAAAACATATCTTGAGGTTTTCTTAAAAAATAATTTTGTAAGACACTAATTTATTAACAAATATTCTTGAAAGTGAGGTAATATTAAATTTTAATCTTTTTAATTTCTTCTATCTATACAAGAAAAAAGTATTAGTTTTATGAAAATTTTTCGAATTTGTTTTCATCGGATTAACATGTTTTAGGGATCAGAGTCCCCAAAAGCATATTTTTTCCAAATGTTTTTCTTTAAACAGTAACTCAATCTGTCTTTATATGACATAAATTTTGTAAGCGCTCTATCTCAAGAAATAATGCACGGAATTTAATAAAAATATAGATTCTGTTAGTCCCTAATATAAATTTTTGCTGATTATTTAATTTCTAATATAAATCGTTCAACAGGTGCGGTGTTGCTATGCAATCCTTTTCATAATTTTCGTTGTAGCAATAACTCAATAACTAATGCACGAGTTTTCATATAATTTCAGGTTTGGTTAGACCGTGCTATATTTTACTGCTGATTACTTTAACGTGCATGTCGCCTTAAATGTGAACGCTTCTTTACTGCTTTATTCACGATTATCTGAAGAAACTACTGCACTAATTTTCATTAAATTTGAGATTCAGCTAATTCCTGATATAAATTAGTATTTTTTTTAAGATTTATATAAATCATCCGGCAAGTGGATTGATTTTCCAAGATTTCCGCAATAGCTGTATCTCAAGAAATGAAGTATGAATTCTAGTCAAACTTCAGATTGAGTTAGCCGTGGGTATGAATCGGTCTTGTTTAATTTTTGTGGTAAATTGCCCAACAGACTATGTATAATTAGCTACAATTTTCCAATAGCTCTATTCCAAAAACAGATAAACGAATTTTCTTCAAACTTCAGATTCAGAAAGAAGTTGATGTAAGTTGTTTCTGATTATATTTTGGCCTAAATCACCTTACTGATGGCACTGTTATGCTGCATTTTTCGGGAAGTATTTACATGTATGAGATAGACGAAAATTTTGGGATTGCTCATTAATAATAATTACGCAAAACGAATGTCATTCTTTTTTATTTTACATAACAAAATTTCGTCTTTGTTGCTTTTTTCTTATGAAAAATAGTACCAACATTTCCAAATTATGTCGTTCCACAAATTTTACCACACTTGAAGATAAGCTACGTTATAAAATTTGTTCTGCTACTTTCTTTACTGCAATAATTTAACATATGATATACTGAATACGCAAAGGAATATTTTATCGATGATTTCTCTTACTTCAAAAGGAAAACAGTTTTTTCAATAACAGAAAATATCTTGACATTTTCCTTATACAGAGTTTTCCTTGGGTTAATTTATGTATGAATGTTTGTCCAAATGAATTGATATTAAGTTTTCAATATTTTTTTTTAATTAAAAGCGAAAATTTTTTTATTTACATAACTACTAACTGTTCCATTAAAAACAAATATACTAAATAAATGGCACCATTTTTGTATATCTAAAGAATCTTCGGCTTGATTCTTTTTTGCGACGAATGATAGCGCCGATATCTTAAGATTTAGCCACACAAGAAAATAAATAAAATGAAGGGAAAGTGGAAGGTAAGAAATCTCTTTTTCTATTTTTTTTTTAATTTTAAATCTTTTATTTTCTTTCTAAAATGGCATATTGTTTTTATATTTGCAATGTGTCAAATTAAATATTTTTAGCTAATTCAGTTTTCTTTTAATCATACTTAAAGAAAATACATTTGACAAATTGTTTTTTGAATTTCGATATTCCTCATTCTAGAAACTTCTACGCATTATTTTTGTGATCTTGTCTGAATATTTTACACATATCCCTAGATCAATCTAAAGTAAAGTTCTGCTACTAAATTATCATTTAAAAGTTCTTCAAAAAAATTCATTTTTTTTTCGTCACTTAAAAGGGGTTTTTATACTAGGTTAAAAAAATAATTGAAGACTATATGCTTATACATTTGACTTATTTTTATTAGAAATTATTTATAGTATGTATGTAAAATTTCTGAAGAAAAATGTCTTTTGTAGTTTGTGAGAAAAAGTACATTAATTTAATATGCTAGATATACAGCCTTTCAAATACACTTAAAATTTTTGTCCCTCTATATTCCCTACAGAAATAACTTGAAAACTAATATCCTGAGGACACACAAAAAAGTTTTTGCAATGCTTCTACTTATTTTAATTTGATAAACGATAAAAATGTAAAAAATATCAAAGTTAATAGCACCAATAATTTTAAATTTTGTGCATAACAGTTTCGGTAGCATATACAGCGTTAAATTCAAGGGGTAGCCTGTGGGGAACATTCACTCCAGAGCAATGCTGTTCCCTCTCAGCAAAATTCTAGATTTTGTGTTTTCATTGGTCAAAAATACATTGGTCTTTCTCTCCCAGAACTCTATAATATCACAGAAATCCTCTCCTCCTTCCTGAGAAAAGTTTCCTGAATTCAACAGGGAGGATATCGCATATCGCCTCACTTCTGATTCAGTGAACACTGAAGACGGTTTGCTATATGCTACCGAAACCGGTATGCTTAAAATTTAAAAACATTGGTGCTTCTGACGCTGATATTGCGGCATTTTAAACATATTGCACCAAGCTCGATCTTAATAATTATTAATAAATGTATGCTGATAACAGAAAATATGCTGATGTTTCTTTTATAAGAGATTTTGCAGATGGATAACTTGTTGAGGAATTTTGAAATTCTTCAATGTTTAAAAGGTTCCTCGATGATTCTTCATTTACCTTCGAAGAACGAGATTCATCACAGATATATATTTTTTTAATTTTACTTAAAAACTTCACTAATAAACACATTAGTAATACAATGTCCGCAAAATAACTTGCACTGCTTTTCTTCGATTAAACTCTTGTCAGCTTTTTTCCTTTTTCATAAGAAAGATAGCACTAACTTCTTAATCCTATATCGTTCGATAAATTTTGCGACTCCGAAAGACATATTACAATTTTTGCTTTGCGACACCTCTTACTAAAATAATTCAAAAAATGGTAAAAAGAGTAAGTGGAAGTAAAAAAAGTTGTTATGGTTTTTTTAAACCATCTACGGAAACAATTTCATTCTAATATGGATATTCAGATAGCAATCTTAACAAAATTTGCAATTTATTATAGAATTTAAATTCTATACTTCACCCTAACTCATAACTAATAAATATGTTATTTCTAATAATAAATAATCAAAATAAATGACGCAAGTTTTCCTCTGTCTATATTCTTCTGGTCTTGTTTCTATTTTTATATGGAATATAATTTCGAATTCCTCCGGACAAATTTCGACACCCTAGAAGATAAGCAGCATTACAATTTTTGTTATCCTTCTTATATTGGAAAAATTCACAAATTGTTAGCCTGAGGGCGCAAAAGAAAGTTTTATGATGATTTCGCAGCTTCTACGAAGTTGATTTTTTTAAATTTAAAATTTGGTTATTTGGATGAAAATAAAATTTAAATCGTCGAAATAATAAAATTTGTGTGTTTCTATGTGAAAAGAATGTAGAATTAATCCTTTATGTTCAAAATCATGCATTCATAAAAATTTCATCTTTTAAAGAATTTTTCTTGAATTTTGAAACTACATTAGAAGATTCATACAATCATTGAATAAGTTTTAAAAGAATTTTTTGAATCAAAATTAATTAACAAGGTTTGCAAATTATATAATATATTGTTGACAGGGATTTTTTACAATATTTATAACTCGCTTAAATCTTTTATAAAAATCTTTTTAGCATTGTATAGTATAAGAAAATATACAAATATTACTCTTATAATACAAATATAGAAGTGTTTTCAAACCCAACTTTTCCCCGCAATCTTTCAACATAAAGAAAGCTGAAAAAAAAATGCAGAAAAAAAAGATACTGTCCTTTTAAAATTAAACCCTTTTTGTGCAACCAATAATGCTTTTGGAACAAGATAAAGTAAAGTATCTATAACTTAGTCTAAAGCGTATTACCAAGAACCGATGTATTAAATAAATTTATAACAAGTCATTTAATGGTATATCCCTCTCAGTGAGAAGCCCATGTTAATGCGATCACTAAGTTCTAGAGTTTCCAAGTTTCACTATAATATAAGCGTTGCTTAAAGTATTGTAATTCTATGATTGAGGGCATTTTCAATATCTTGAATAATGATGAATACTCTAAAAGACTGCATTCATATTCATAGTTAAGTCTTTTTATATTGTTGAAAGAATAGTCTTTTTTTTTTAACTTTTCTTTCTTTTTTGCATTTAAAACAAAATATAGAGAAAAAAAAATAAAATTTTGGCCTTTCACGACACTGTTAGAGGGTTAAAAGTACCATCGAGACATAAAGCAGTGTGTCAAGTGGTCAGTGAAAAACACAGTCAAAAATGTTGCTAAATACCTTACATTTTGTTGTAGAGAAATTCGCCCCTCTTTAATATCTTTATATTATTCCAAATATTGTCTTTGAGAAACTGTTGTAGTTTCTTCTGATTATTTTTTTGCCCTGACTACTCGCTATCTTATAAAAAGTTAAAACAATTATCATATATGAGGATCTCAGAAGCCAAATGGTACAAGTGACAAAATTTAGATTTCGAGTAAATTGAGTTCAAAGTTAAACATCAATTGTAATTGAATGAATTGAGATATGAATCTTTGCTTATTTCTTAATAATCTTTGAACTCTTATTTCAACAACTGTTTAGAAAAAAAGCGGAGTAAAATTTGTTTTAGATTTATAACTAAGCAATATTCATCATCATTCGGCACTTGTACCCTTTGGCTTCCAAGCATTAATGAAAACTGCTTGGAAGCCAAAGGGTACAAGTGTCGAATGAATACAATAAACAAAAAAATATGAAATAAAAAGATAAATTTATAAAAAATTAAGAACAATGTTGATATAAATAAACGAAAGGACAAAATTTTGTTCTAATAAAAGTTCTAAAGAGGAAAAATTATGAAATAAAAAAAATCAATATACGAAAAATTTAAGATCAATGTTGATACGAATGAATGAAAGAACAAATTTTTATACTAACATAAGACTTAAAATTTTATTATAAGTTTTGAAACATTGAAATTTTCTAACATTGTACACCAAAGATGTAAAGTGAGTATAATTTCAGTTTGTCTGTCCGTCTGTCTGTCTGGGAGCCTGTCTCTCTCTAACTCTCGTAAATAAACTCGGATTGCCCTGAAATTTTTGGAGATTATTTACGGTTATCCCAGCACGAGCACTATTTCAAATAAAGTTTCTAGCATTATTAGTTTATTTACAGGTACAGTCAAAAGTTTTACGTATCATTACGGACTATATACGGAAAAATCGTTTTAGATGAATTTTAAAGGTGTTCCACCTTGTCAAACATATTAAAATTTACATGCATATACGAAATTCATTAAAATATGCAATGTAAATGCTATGTAAAATATGTTGTGAAAAGAAAAGCTAATATTCATTTACAGGGCCACACAAAAGAATTCAATTGTATAATGGTAAAGTGGAAATGTTTGCGACATATTTTAATTATATTAAGATTTTCATGTATAATAAAATTGATGTACGTCGATGAGATTTAATATTAATTATTTCGCATATAATATGAAGTGCATTTACAGGGACACACAAAAGATTTGAAGTAGTATATTCTATCCAAAATACTGTATATTATCGATATGGTTGATGGAAGATGAAATGCCTTTTTAATTATGATATGCTCTTTTTGAGTTTCACTAAATTTATGCATGTTAAAAGAATGCACAACTGCTATTGTTGATATACAGAGCCTACACAACAGATCTGGTAAAGGTTACTGAATATGAGTGTAATTTACTTAAAGATTGTTTTTAAATAAGTTATGTATTTTTATGCTGAATTTCATTCAGTTTACTCAGAAATGCTTGTAGAATATAGATAAAATGATATACAGGGCAACGCACAGAATTGGATACATGTTCATCTATGGATGATAATTTCTTGAAATGTTATTTTAGTAGTCTTAAGAGTGTTTTACTTTGAACTAAATTTTAGCTAAATACCGGCGTATAGTAAAGGTTCCAGATAAACTACAGGGTTGAACAAAAGTATACAAGTATGTTTCTATGTATTAGTATAAAGTGCTGACAGAGAAATTCTAAACTGTCACGGGTTTTCTTCCTAAATTAAACTTTTCTTTTTACAGTATACATATCAACCGACAGATCAAACACAGTGCTGTTCAAAAGTCTTAAAATACATATTTGACTATAGGCAGTAATACTTTATTATCTTAAATAGCAAAATTTTGTTAAAGATTTCAGGAAATGTTGTAAAGCGTTTCACTGTCTATGCTTAATGTGTGATTATTCTTACTTGTTAACAGTTTGCATTTATTTAATGTAACATTGAATGCATTAAAAAGCAAATTCTAAAAAGGAAAAAAACTGATGAAAAACTCCAGTTCATAAGGTTTAAAACGCCACACGGAGTAAATAATCTTTAAACTGTGATTGGTACAAATTGGCATGCAATCATCTTTTTGTACCAATCGCCCTTTAAAAGTGATCAAATTCCTGGGGCGTTTTCAGAGTCATGAACTGGCATTGTATTTCGTTGGTTGCGCTTCAGCTATACAGACGTCAACGCATACAACTGCACTACTGAACTTATAGCCCTTGGCCTCCACGTGTTTCACAGTTTCCGGAAAGAGGTTAAGTAACTGACCCCTAAAACTCAGTACATAATTAATAAAATAACTCACAACTCTTTACCTACATATAAATAGAATTATTTCCAAATAGCCTGTGCGCTTAACTCAATTTTTTCCATTTTGTCACTAATATCCCTTGCCTTCTCGGGTCCTCATATATAATTTCTGTTGTTAAGCATTTTTCTGAACTAATATGTGGCTACGACTGAGATGTCATTGAATAGTATTTTTTAAGGTAACGTAACATACATTGAATTTAATTAATATGTAGCATATAATCCCGCATATTGAATTTAATTAATATATAGCATATAATCCCGCATATTGAATTTAATTAATATATATTATACAGCGATGAATTAGATATAGTTAGATACGATTTTTGCCTCCAATTCTGACATTGAATATCTAATTGCTGCTATACAGGATTATTCTAAATGATGGACCCATTTTGAAAAAAGTTATATTTATTAAAGTACAAATTAAAAATGAGCGATCTTTATATAAAAAAAAGTTTTAAAGGTTTTTTTAAGACATTATAAACATTTAATGTGTTTACCGTTTCTACACGGCAAACATCTATGCGATAGCCAAACTTGATCCACACAAAAAAGCCTATCTGTTGTTACTTAGTGATTGGCATTCAAATAAGTGATGGTTCAATAAGCGGCCGGTAGAAGTTGCGTGGCAATAGGTAGCGATTTCGTTTCACTTCACGTCTTAACACATACGCTTTTTCGTGTGTGGAATAAGTTCAGCAATGGCGTAGATGTTTGCCATGCAGCAAACTGTGGACACATTGAAGATTTATAATGTCTTAAAAAACTTTCAAACTTATTCTTTTCATTGGTATAAAGATTGTTCATTTTGGATTTGTATTTAATAAATACTTTTTTGAAAATGGGTCCATAATTTAGAATTACCCTGTATTTTTAGGTTAAGTATCTTAAGACATATTATTTTTTATGTCAATATCTCTTTTCCTGTGCAAAGTGCGCAATGGTGAATGCGCTATTATATGAAATGCTTTGAGAATAGCTTTCTGAAAATATCTAAAAAGAGCGCTTCGGCGCTTGCCTCTTACGGGCTCTCTCATGTCCCTATTGTAAGTCACAGCCACTTTTTAAATGCTATAATAAAATTTTATGTCCTCTTAATGACAGTTGAAGTTTCTGTGGTTGATTAAATGATTTGGGTCTGCAGTAAATACCACATACTTCAGTGCTTCACTGATTTACGTGCTACTGTTCAGATTATTCGCAATTTATAGTGGCAGTTGCACATCGAAACGGGATTCATCCGATAAAATAATTTGTGTCTTATCTGCATGCTAATCGTACATGAGCACATTACATACACAAGCATAGATGGTATTGCGGGAGGGAGATCATGTATAAAAGAGGTCCTACATGGAGTCCACGGTTCAGCTGGTGTCAAGAATTGACAATGCAGACAGTGATATACCTTTACTGTCAACCAATGTGCTGCCAACTGTCTAAATGAAGTTGTACGCTCTATATAGACCATGTGTTTATAATCGCACGTCGGCATCATCATCGGTATTTACTCTCCGATTTTCAAGCTGTCCGATTCTCGTCGGTCCACTCTTTCTGAACTAACATAACTCTGTTACTGTTACAGTTCACATGAGTTTCTATTGTCCAATAGAAAAATCCTTCTTAATGAAAGCTGTTGATTCTCCCCCATTTAAACTCCGCTAGGTGTTGAAATGCCGTCCTCTTTCCTAACAGATTTATAGTTACGTCTCACCTAACATTAACCATTATTAAATAACCATAGTCAATTCTCCACGTCTTTCTACAGCTCTTTATTTATATGGTTGCAGAGGGTACTGATTAGCCTAGGCATGCATGGTGAATCGGAAATTGGAGTTATTTGCATAACGCGCTATACTTTGCATTCTGTGAAATTTTCACCTCAGTCACATGATTAATTCATAGTGTTGAAATTTTCATAAACGTGAGTATAGTTCCATAAATAGCACATAGTATGAATCTCAAATTTATCTATCTAATAACATAAAAGTTGTTCGATGTGATTGTCATAGGAGTCTGATACGATCAGGAATACTACTACAACATGTTTAATTTTTGGCCCAGCATACAATGTTTATAATGTGTAAAATGCGTAATGTTTCACGCACAAGGTGAACTATTTCATATTTCAGATGAATAATTAATATTGTTGAATCAGAGATTATCCGGTGTTTCAGATTTGCAAATAATTTTTTTAATACTTTAGAGAAAATTCCAATAACTTGTTTATAATTTCTCATCAAACTTATCGTTAAAGTTCATGATCTACACACTTTCTAACAGTTTCTTATACACCTTTATTGAACTTTGCTTGTATTCTGTGTAAAAGGAAGAAATTTTGAAATTGATTTTCAACTCACAACCTGATAGGCTAGAACTATAATACATATAAGTATATGTATACAGGGGAGTTTTCGATGATAATGCAACATCAAAAAGTTTTAAGAATTAAATCATAAAATAATAAGGTAATTAAAATATATTTTCCTGTTAGCCGGGTACAAGTGATAAGCAGAAAAAAAAAATTTGTAGTTCCCACGCGTTTTAAAAGCGATGACTTAAAAAGAAAAAAAAATCTAAAATAGAGCAAAAAATGACCCGAATTAAGTTGTAAAATTTCTGGGTGCAGAAATCTTTCAACTATGAAAGTTCACTTTGTAACCCAAAATGGCTAGAAAAAGTCCTTTTTGGCTATATAACCGGTCACAAACTGGAGTTAAGAATTTATTTGTACAATGTTAACCCATTTGTCATATCTCAATTTGGATTTTGTAAAAAAACACAACACAACTTACAGATTACACCCAAATTGAATTAAAATTTTACACTTAATGGAAACTGTAAACTCAAATTTGGGATCTACAATAAACTAATAATGTATATTTTTCTAAGTCCATTTCATCTTCTCAAAGACACTTTCCAATTTAAAACATTGTGGCAATCCGGAATCTTACAACCCAATGTGGATCATTTTTTGCTTTATTTAAAAAAGAAAAAAATCAGTAAATAAATTATAAATGTGGAAAAATTATATAAAACAGCACCAAAATTTAATCTTTTTAAAAAAGTATTTTTCTAGCTGACTAATTGAAAAATTTTATAAGAAAGAAAAGCAAAATCTGAAACCTATAGATTGCATGAAAAAATATATTTTTGACAATCATAATAAATAATTTGAAACACTCTGCTCGCCAAAATAATCTTGCCAAGTTTTTCTTATTTTTTCTATGAAACTGTAACAATAAAATATTTTAAACACAACAAAAAGTAAGAGTAGAAACAATAAATGTTCTTAAGGAAAGTGTTCCGGCTAATTAGCGAGCATCGTATTTAGCCAGCTTGGACGTTCTTTAAAGTATAGACTCTTTTATAAACTGAAATGAAATAATCTTGTTGTTGATATTAGATTCTTAGATGTAATAGAATGTCGAATATTTCTCAAACTTTTATTTTATGTTTTCTTTTATTAAACGTTTTGTTTCGTCCAAAGATTTGTGATTGATCTAGATTTAAATTGCACTGAACCACAATATTAGAGCTGTTGATCGAGAATAATTAATAGAATAGAATAATTTCGTAACATTGTTGCATCGGACCGGCAAGAATTCGGGATTTCAAGCTATTGCGCAATTAGAAAAATGCTTTCGTTTTGATGACAGATTAGTGAGTTGACTTTTTGTTGTATTTTATTTTATACAATGAATGAAAATAAGGAAAGAAAGATGCGTGACACGCATCGAAATCTTTTAAATAAGTTAATAGAAGATATTGATGATTATTTTTCTAAATCAGAACATTCTGTGACATATTTTGAGGAATTACTTGATAAATTAAATACAAGATTTAGTGTTATTAAACAGCTAGATAATAACATTTTAAGTTTATTAAATGCTAAAAATGTTGAAAATGAAATTTTAAATATTGATGAATACGATCAGAAAGTGATATCGTATAGATGTAAATTAAACTTCAAGATTAAAAGTTTGAGTACAAATGCAAATGTTGTTAATGCTAATAATATTGATTCAGTACGGGCATGTCCTGTTTCTACCGAATTCAAGAAAATAAAGCTGCCTAAACTACAAATAAGTCGATTTTTTGGTGAACCAGATAAATTCCTGGAATTTTGGAATGAATTTGAAACAGCTATAGACAAAAATCCAAGTCTTACCGATGTTGAGAAATTCAGCTATTTGAAAAGTTTGGTAGCAGGATCGGCTGCAAACACAATCAGTGGATTTAGTTTGACAGAAAATAATTATGCGGCGGCTGTATCGCTCTTGGTTTGGTAGACATGATATGCTCGTACACGCTCATCTAAATAATTTATTAAATATGAAATGTTTGAAAAGTTCTTCTGACACTTATGGTTTAAGATGTTTGTATGATAAATGTCTAGTACAAATTCGAAATTTAGAGTCGTTGGGTGTAAAATCTGATACATACAGTGGGTTGCTTTGCCCAATATTATTGAAGTTAATACCTCCAGATTTAACATTAGAATTTAATAGATATCTAAAGAATGGTGAAATGTGGAATATAGATAATCTCATGAGTTATCTTAAAAATGAAATTGAAAGTAGAGAAAGGGTATTAACTATCCATGATTTAGATTCTAAAAAATCATTTTCTAATGATAACAAGAATGAATACAAACCCAAATTTTCAGATAAACAATCAAAATTTAAGTCGAAATATCAATATACTACGAAAGGTTATAAACTAAATAATGTTTCAGCTGAATTAATGGCTTCTGTAAACAAGAATTCATGTATATTTTGTAATAGTGTTGAGCATAATATCGAATTCTGTGAATCATCAACCTTGGCTGAGAAAAAAGAATTACTAAAAAAGCAAGGAAGATGCTTTTTGTGTTTAAAATGTAAACATAGAATCAAGGACTGTGGAGAAACCAAAATGTGTGATATTTGCGGTAAAAAACATAGTAGGGCTATTTGTTTCCAATTAGAAAATCATTCAAATGTAAATGTTGATAAAAGTGTCGTATCCATTTCTCATTGTGATAACACTTCCACTAGTAAGGTACCAGACGAAAACACCCATTGCAATATATTTTTACAAACTTGTTCAGCAATAATAAAAGATTTGAAAACTGATAAAAATGAACCGGTTCGTATTTTATTAGATAACGGCAGTATGAGAACATTCATAATTCGCGATATTTCACAAAAGCTAAAATTGCCAGTTATTAGAAAGGAAACCTTATCAGTTTATGCTTTTGGAGCCGAAAAGGCGACTGAGAAAACATATAATGTTGTAAAAGTAAAACTAGAAAATAGGGATCAACCCTCTTTGAACATTGAAATCGAAGTCCTTGAAACAGATCAGATTTCAGCTGCTTGCTTACCCACTCCTGATAAATACGTTCGAAAATCATATAATAAATTGAAAGGTCTACAACTAGCTGACAGTCATGAATATAGTAATCAACAAATTGCAGTTTTAATAGGTACCGATAATTATTATAATGTTGTAACTGGTAGAATTAAACGACTAAAGGATAATCTCGTAGCTACTGAAACTCTTTTTGGCTGGTGTTTGCAGGGTTATATGGGGTCAGCCAATGAATTATTTAGCATGAAAATTATAGTTGAAGAAAAGGATTTATCTGAACAAATTAGAGAATTTTGGCAACTGGAAAGCTTAGGAATTGAATCCGAAACTCATACTATTTCTAATGTAGATAATGACGTCATATCTGACTTCGAGTCTAGTATTGTTTTTAAAGATAATCGGTACAAGGTAAAATTTCCATGGAAGAAAAATTTAAAAATGTCCCTTAATAACAATCGCGAAGTGGCGCATCGACGATTTTTGAAGTTGAGAACAAACTTTAGAAACGATCCTTCGTTATTCTCAGAATATAAATCTGTTCTGGACAGTTATTTAGCAGAGAATATCATCGAACTTGTTGAAAACTCATCTGATGTAAATACATTTTACTTGCCCCATAGAGCAGTGATTCGAGAAGATAAGTCCACAACTAAACTTAGAATTGTGTTTGATGCAAGCGCCCATTCTAAAGGTGAATTATCACTAAATGACTGTTTATATACTGGTTTAAATCTTATCCCCGATCTGTTCAGTCTTTTAATCAAATTTAGAAACTTTCCAATAGCAGTTACCGCAGACATTCAGAAAGCTTTTCTGCAGATCGAAATTGATGAAGCAGACAGGGACTTCACAAGATTTTTTTGGGATGATGAGCCATGGGTTGAAGATCCAGGTAAGGAATTTAAAATATTTAGACTCAAGAGAGTACTTTTCGGTGTGAAGTCAAGCCCCTTCCTTCTTGCAGCTACTATCAAGCATCACCTACGAAAGTATGTAGAAGCATTTCCTGAATCTTTTGATATTTTAAATTCATCCTTATATGTTGATGACTTTATCAGCAGTCAACCAAATGTTGAATCAGCTTTTAAAATTAGTAAGGAAGCTTATGAAATCTTCCAAGAAGCTTCAATGATATTTAGAAAATGGAAAACTAATTCGTATGAATTACGTCAAAAATGGGAACAATATGGTTTGCATACTGATGACGCAACTGATAATTTTAATCTTAGTAATCAGCACTTGGTGAATTCAAAAGTTTTAGGGGTTTCTTGGGACCCAGATAATGATACATTGTCATTTAAAATTCATAATATGGAAAATTTCCTCTCGAAGAGACTTAATACTAAACGCTATTTATTGCAAACTGTTGGTCGTATTTTCGACCCAATTGGCTTTCTTAGCCCCTATACCATTAGAATCAAATGCTTAATTCAAGAAGTTTGGTGTTTAGGCCTCGATTGGGATGAGAATTTACCAAAGCATTTGGACAATTTATGGAATGCATGGTTTGAAGAAATAAAGGAACTGAATAGTATTAGCATCCCCAGATATTATTTGTCTGATATAGCTCCTGATGAAGTTGATTGTTTTGAATTACATAGTTTTTCAGATGCCTCAAAAAAGGCATATGGTACAGTAGTATATCTTAGAGCAGTTTTAAAGAACAAGAGCATAGTTACCAGTTTTGTAACAGCAAAAAGTAGAGTTGCCCCTTTAAAAACTGTTTCTATACCTCGTCTTGAACTTTTAGGAGCCCTTTTGTCTACTAGACTTTGTCATAAAATTGCTAAAGAATTAGTTTTTCCCGTAAGTTGCTACTTTTGGACTGACTCAACTATTACATTGTATTGGATTAAGGGAGAGTCAGAAAGATTCAAAATGTTTGTTAGAAACAGAGTAAAAGAAATCAGAAATCTTAGTGATCCATCAAATTGGTTTCACTGTCCTGGACAAGATAATCCTGCCGATTTTGTTACTAGAGGCTTGAAAGTTCCAGAGTTGAAAAATAGCCATCTTTGGTGGGAAGGTCCCCAATGGTTAAAGCAAGACAGATCTCTTTGGCCAAAATTGGCTAGTTCATTTGATACATTAGACATTGCTGAAACTAAAGATGAGTTAGAACTAAAGAAAAATGCTACTGTAAAATCAACACTTGTTGATAAAAATCAAGCAAACATTGATTTAATTAATCGATACTCGTCTTTTATGAAATTAATAAGAGTTACTGCATATTGTTTAAGATTTTTGAATAACTGTAAATTAGAAACAGGAAGTAGAAAATATGATTATTTAGATACTTCTGAGTTACAAAATGCAACCAAGAGACTGATAAAGATTGTGCAAAATTCTGCATTTCAAACTGAAATCCAGTGTTTAAAGGGAAAACGTCCTCTCCCAAACAACAGTAAACTCTTAAGTTTAAACGTATTTCTAGATGCTGATGAGCTGTTGAGGGTCGGCGGAAGATTGAAATTTTCGAATTTAGCGGAATCACAGAAACATCAGTTAATTTTACCAAAGTCTCATTATTTCACTGAACTCTTGATTCAACATTTTCATAGAAAATTCCTGCATTCGGGTACTCAGACAACCCTATCATTATTACGACAGTTTTATTGCATACCATCTGGTCAAAGCCAAGTAAAAAAAATTATAAGTAGGTGTATAACATGTATTCGGTCCAAGCATCAAACTATTCAACAAATTATGGGTAATTTACCTCGTGATAGAATTGTACCATCTAGACCATTTGAGAAGACAGGTGTAGATCTAGCTGGTCCTATTATAACAAAACCTAACTTGAAGCGATCAAAGATTAAAATAAAATCATACATTGCTATATTCATATGTTTTTCTACTAAAGCAGTACACCTGGAAATTGTTTCAGAATTGACCACAGAAGCATTTTTAGCCTGTTTAAGAAGATTTGTTTCTCGACGATCGAAACCCTCTGTTATATGGAGTGATAATGCCACCAATTTTAAGGGTACTTATGCTCTTTTAAAATCCTTCTACCAAATTTGTGCTTCGGAAGAAATTCAGAGATTTAGTGCAGATGAGGGAATAAAATGGAACTTCATACCACCTGCATCTCCACATTTCGGTGGACTATGGGAATCGAATATTAAAGCTATGAAAAGAATACTCTTGAAAATAACAAAATCCTCTGTCTTAAATTTTGAAGAGTTGACTACACTTGTAACCCAAATTGAAGCCGTCATGAACTCAAGACCATTAACTTCATTATCTACAGATATTAACGATTTAGAGCCATTGACACCTGGTCACTTCCTTACTGGAGGTCCTCTTCTAAATATTCCTGATAATAATGAGGTTTTAGATTCTTTGCCTTTTTCTTCTAGATGGACCTTAGTTCAACGAATAAAAGAGCAGTTCTGGAGACGCTGGAACCGAGAATACTTAAATGAGTTGCAAGTTCGAAGTAAATGGAAAAAGACCTCGCAAAATCTTCAAGTTGGTCAACTCGTGTTACTGAAAGATAGAAACGAAGAGTTCAACAACTGGAGGTTAGCAAGAGTTTTGAAGACCTACAAAGGAGACGATGGATATGTCCGCGTCGTTGATCTCAAGACCTCCACAGGTATACTACGTAGGAACATCACAGGAGTTGTTCCATTGCCTATTTATGATGATGTTGGACAGTCGTCCAACGCCGGGCGGGATGTTCCGGCTAATTAGCGAGCATCGTATTTAGCCAGCTTGGACGTTCTTTAAAGTATAGACTCTTTTATAAACTGAAATGAAATAATCTTGTTGTTGATATTAGATTCTTAGATGTAATAGAATGTCGAATATTTCTCAAACTTTTATTTTATGTTTTCTTTTATTAAACGTTTTGTTTCGTCCAAAGATTTGTGATTGATCTAGATTTAAATTGCACTGAACCACAATATTAGAGCTGTTGATCGAGAATAATTAATAGAATAGAATAATTTCGTAACAGAAAGTAATGCTTTTTTTTAAATATCCTTTTTTCATTTAAAATGATTATTAATTCCTTCTAAGCTTTTGGCCCGTAATATTCCGTAGACTAAGCTCCAGGTTTCACTGCAATATAAGCAATGTTTAAGACATTATAATTCTATAAATTTAACGAATTTTCAAAGTATTGAAGAATGATTAAGACTCTCAAGGATTACATTTATATTCCTAAATAAGATTTTTTATGTAATATTGAAATAATCATATTTTATTAGCATTTAAAACAAAATGCAGAGAAAACAACATTATAATTTTACCTATTTGCAAGACGCTTGGAGGGTTAATAATGATTATACGTTGAGAAAACTAGTTGGAAAACATGAATGGTAATTTAAAAAAAAAAAAAACGCTGTTGTTCTCTTTTCTGTTGCTATAATCTTAATAAGAAAATAAGAAAATTTTTTTTTTTTAAATAAATTCCCTGTGCTTTTTGTAAACTTGTTTTGTGTCAATTGTAAATCTGTGCGTTGAATATTTAACACTCAGGTCCCATACCAAATTCGCGTATTGAAACGTAAGTTTTTAAAAACTATATGGCTTGACGTCCTGAAATTATGCATAAATTTTAAGATACAGATGATTTTTTTGTGTTTAGGATTCTGTATTTGAAAAAAGAAAACGGAGTCATTACAAGATCATTTCTGTATCTGTTCGTTTGTCACAGCCATTTTACTGGCTAACTATTGAACTTGGAAAGATCAATTTGAGAAAGTAATAAAGAATATTGACCCACATATTTACTTATCAATAAACGTTCACAAATATATTTAGAAATTTAGCATAGGGGCTAATTAAATCACTTGACAAAATACATTTTCTTTGTATATCGTGTGCAGGCCTTTGTTACCGAATAGGTACGAGAAGCGCATGCTTCCCTTAGAAAATTTGGAAGGGGACCGAAACTGAGAAACCAGGGCATCCCAAATTTTATTTAATTATTTGTAATGTTTGATTTGATTGCTAGATTATGTTTATTTTACGCATTGAATATGAATACTTTTTTAATTTAGTTTATAGGCACAATATAAAATATTAGTTATTTAGACTATTGAAAAATGGGAAGAATTATTTCAAAATACTAATATTTTTACATGCTAAATTCAAACTTTTTATGCAACAGACAATTTTTATGCCAATAGTATACAAAATCATTTTTCCATATTTATATTTTTTGTATTCAATTATTTTGCATATATAGGGGAACCTAAAAAAAGTTCTTTAATGAAATATATGTGAACTGAACTAAGTCAAGCTTCAGAAAAATTTGTCTACAGAACCGGTGAGTTTTTAGGTATGTCGAACATAAAAATCATTCCTGAAATGAAATGGGGGCCCAAAACGACTCTGTGCTTCCCATATCTTCAGAAGTTAATCGGGCTCTGATCGCGTGGTGTAGAGTCTCTAATCTTTCGTATCGCTGAACTGAAAAAAATAAATTTCTTTTAGCTGTAGACAATACAGTCGAAAATGTAGTGCAAAAATACGTTCCCGCCCATATATTTCTGATTCTGCGAACATTTAGCATAAGAGTTGAGGATCGCTGGAGGTACTACCTATCCTAACAGAAGTATAAAAGCATTATTAATAACAATTTTCTATAAAAGTTACCCGTAATTAGTTGATATATTATCCTTTAAAGACACGATTTGGGCATACACAATGAAAGTGAAGGCGCACTCTATGTACCACTGATTTTTAAAGCCTAGATAACTACTTTTAATGATTTATTTCTGTAATGCAATGGCCAGCAGTATTATGGAAACAATTATACTAAACACAAGCAATAGTAGCTTTTTTTTCTTTTTTTCTTTCTTTCTTTTCTTGTAAGGAAATCTATATTATTTAACTGTTAATACCAAGTATCTTCTGAATTAGAATTTTTATTAAAACGAATTCATCATTTTTATTCTATTTTTATTTTGTTTTTTTTTACGAAGCAAAATTTATTAAATAGTTTAAAAAGATAAGTGCTTTCCATAAAAAAACAATTGGGATATTTATTGAGCCCTTGTTACTATAATGTATCTCATCTATCAACTGGAAAGTAATGTACAAAACTAGAACTTTTTCTCTTTACTTTCAAAATATGATAAATCCTCAAAATTATCCCTTTCCTGTTATTATTTTTTCTATTTATTTTTTCAGTTTTACACTTTGACGAAGTAAATTTACACAACTCTCACGTAATATTTTTAAAGGAAAGTAAGACTCTTCACCATGAAAAAATACTTAGCCAAAATATCTGGAAATATTTGGTAAGTTATTGTAAAGATTAGTCTGACATTTTTTTCTAGAAAATAAATTTATTCAGTAGTTGAAATTGAAATATATTTACCTAGATGAACATTATTGAGAACGTTTTTGTAAACTTGTTCCTTTTAATTTTCTCAGCTATCAGTTAGAATGAGATTTTCACTTATTTCTTTAGCAAGAAGATAAATTCTGGAACCAATAAATTTTATTTTATGGCGCTTAGAGCATCTTTATTTATTTATTTTTTCATTTTAATCTTTCATTAAATAGAATTACAAATTTATTAATATTTTTGTTCCTTTTATTTATTTATTTATTATGGTAAATATATGTATATATATATATATATATATAAATATATAAATATATATATATATATATATATATATATATATATATATATATATATATATATATATTAAGACTGGTTTATTCTGAAATACTGCTTAATCAAAATATGTGAAAGTATGTAGTAACTTATTATGAAATTACTTTTTTCAATTTCTTTTACAAAATAAATTTACTCTATAAATGAAATTGAAAATATTTTGCAAGATGAAATGTTTTGCTGAATTTTTTTCCTGAAAATTTCTTCATACATCAATTTTGAATGAAATGGGCAAAGCAGCAATTGTTATATATTTCTTCAGCAATCAGATAAATTCTCGAAACGTTACATTTTATTTTATGACGTTTACTATACCTTTTTTTTATTTCAGTTTTAATTAAATATAATTAAAAATTTATTTATTTTTGTTTTATCTGAAAATATGTAATAACTTATTATGAAATTACTTTTTTCAATTTCTTTTACAAAATAAATTTACTCTATAAATAAAATTGAAAATATTTAGAAAGATGAAATATTTCCTGCTATCTTCTTCCTAAAAGTTTCTACATACATCAATTTGAAAGAGATATGCAAAGAAACAATTGTTAAATATTTCTTCCGCAAGAAGATAAATTCTCGAAATGTTATATTTTATTTTTCGGCGTTTACTATACCTTTATATATATATATATATATCTATATTATTTTGAGCTTTAATTAAATAGAATTAAAAATTTATTTATCTTTGTTCTATTTATTTATTTATTTTGGTAAAAAAAAATATACAAGCTGGTTCGTAATAAAAGACTGCTTAAAATATATGAAAATAAAATAATAATTTATTTTAAAAAGTTTTTTTTTTTTTCAAAATAAGTTTATTTTATAAATAACTTGAAAATATTTACCAAGATGAAATGCTTGCTGCAATCTTCTTCCTACAAATTTCTTAAGACGTCAACTTGAATGAAACTTGCAAAAACAATAAAATTGCATGTATTTCTTCAGTAAGATGATAAATTTTCGAAACCATACATTTTATTTTATCACGCTTACTATATTTCATTTTTTTTCATTTAATGCTTTTAATTAAATAGAATTACAAATTTTTTTATTTTTATTCTATTTATTTATTTATTTATTTTGTTAAAAAATATGTATAGGCTGATTTGTGATAAAAAATTGTTTAATCAAAATACCTGGTAGTATGCAGTAACTTATTATGAATGTAATTTTTTTTTTTCAATTTATTTTACAAAATAAATTTATTCTGTAAATGAAATGAAAAATGTTTACCAAGATGAAATGTTTGCTACAATCTTCTTCCTACAAATTTCTTTATACATCAATTTGAAAGAGTCGTGCAAAACCAAAAATTTTATATATTTCGTCAGTAAGATGATAAATTTTCGAAACGATACATTTTATTTTATAACGCTTACTATATTTCATTTTTTTTCATTTAATGCTTTTAATTAAATAGAATTACAAATTTATTTATTTTTATTCTATTTATTTATTTATTTATTTTGTTAAAAAATATGTATAGGCTGATTTGTGATAAAAAATTGTTTAATCAAAATACCTGATAGTATGCAGTAACTTATTATGAATGTAATTTTTTTTTCAATTTATTTTACAAAATAAATTTACTCTGTAAATGAAATGGAAAATGTTTACCAAGATGAAATGTTTTCTGTAACCTTCTTCCTACAATATCCTCATATATTAATTTGAAAGGGATGCATAAAATTAGAATTCGCAAATGCTTCTTCTGAAACAAGATAAATTCTCGTAACGATACATTTTGTTTTATTAAGGTTAGTATATCTTTAATATTTTGTTTTTTCATAGTAAGCTTCATTTAAATAGAGTTACAAATTTATTTGTTTTTATTAGCACTTTCCAACATTATTGAAAAGTGCTTATGCATTCGGTTTGTCTGGTCGTCTTTCCGCGCTCTAACTGTCGTAAATATACTCCGATTGTCATGAAAGTTTTCGACATTAATGACGTTTACCCGAGAACGAACTCCATTGAAAATGAAATTTCAGCCTTGATTAGTTTATTTACAGGGACAGTCAAAAATTTTCCATTACATCATGGCCTATGGAGGAAAATCGTATCAAATGAATTTTCAAGATGTTACAACCTGTCAAACATCTTTAAATTTATATGCATCTACAGAGTGCACTAAAATAATGCATTTTGTAAAGTATGCAGGGAAAAGAATAGTTATTATTCATTTACAGGCCCACACAAAAGAATTCCTATACATAATAATAAAGGGAGGGAATTGTTTGCGACCTATTTTTATTATAGTAAACGATTTCATATATAATAAAATTGATGTACGTTGCGGAGGATTAATATGAGTTATTTCATGCATAATACGTAGTACATAGCATTTGCACGGACACTCAAAAGATTTCAAATAGTATATTCTATTCGAAGTCCTGTATATTATGGAAGATGGCGGTTAGATGGATGAAATCCATTTTTAAATATGATATACGCTTTTAAGTTTCATTTAAACTTTAGCAAAATACTTTCATGTAATTAAGGTACTATGTATTTTACAGGTCTAAACAAAAGTTTTCAAGTATGTTTCCATCTATTAGTATAAATTGTTGAAAAGAAAATTTCAACCAGTTAGGAGATTTCTTGCTAAACGAAATTTTACCATTATATAGTCAGAATATTAATTGACAGATCAAATACAGGGATTTACAAAAATATTGGAATACATATTTGGATATGGAGAATAGTCCGTTATTTCCTTGAATAACCAAGTTTCATTAAAGATTCTAAGAAGTATTCGAAAGTGCTTCATAATCTATGCTTAATGCATGATTTTTCTTACTTGTTCTAAATATTTATTTTCTTATTATGGTAAAAAAAATTATATAGGCTGGTCTGTGGTGGAAAACTGCTTAATCAAAATATCTATAAGCTTGTAGTAACTTATTATGAAAGTAATTTTTTCAACTTCTTTTACAAAATAAATTTACTCGTAAATGAAATGGGAAATAGTTATCAAGCTGGAATATTTGCTGTAACGTTCTTCCTACAATTATCCTTCTACGTCGATGTGAAAAAGATGTGTAAACGTGAATTTTCAAAAATTTCTACTGAAAGAAGATAAATTCTCGAAACGATACATCTTATTTTGTGGGGTTTATTATATTTTAATTTTTCCTTCAATTTAATCTTTAAATAAATAGATTACTAATTTATTTATTTTTATTCTATTCATTTATTTATCTATTCTAGTAAAAAAAAATATACAGGCTGGTACGTCATGAAAAACTGCTTAATCAAAATATCTGAAGGTATTTAATAACTTATTATGAAAGTATTTTTTTCAATTTATTTTACAAAATAAATTTACTTAGTAAATGAACTTGAAAAACTTAACCAAGAGAAAATGTTTGCAGCAATTTTCTTCTTACAAATTTTCTCTTACTTCAATTTGAAAGAGATGTGCAAAACTGGAATTTTCATATATTTCTTCAGTAAAAAAATAAATTCTCTAAACGATACATTTTATTTCATGGCATTTACTATACTTTTAATTTTTCCATTTAAGCTTTAATTAAATAGAATTAAAAATTTATATATTTTTATTCTATTTATTTATCTATTTATTCTGGTAAAAATATATATATATGGTAAAAAAATATAATACGGGCTGGTTCGTGATGAAAAATTGCTTAATGAAAATATCTGAAAATATATAATAACTCATTAATAAGGTAACTTTTTCAATTTCTTTTGAAAAATAAATTTACTCTGTAAATGGAATGGAAAATATTTACCAAGGTGAAATGTTTGCGGCAATTTGTAATCTATAAATTTCCTCATTTCTCAATTTGAAAGAGTTGTGCAAAGCTAAAATTTTCAAATATTTCTTCGGGAAGAAAATAAATTCTTAAAGATAAGTTTTTCTTTTTTAACATATAGTACATTTTGTTACCATTTTGGATTTTAACTAAATTAAAGTGCATTTTAAAAGGTGATTTCTTGTTGGGAATGTTTAAATTTTCATCATCAAAATCTGTTTTATTAAAATAATTAAGTTTCTTTTCATGTGCGTTCGTAAACACATGCATATAAATGCGTAGTATATATAATTGCCGTCTGGTCCGTTCGTCTTTCATTACGCATATAAAAACTCAAAAACTACAAACCGAATCGTTTGAAATGTCGTATATATATTATCGATGTAAAATTTCCTCAAATCATCTTAAAATTTGTGATAATCGAATCGAAACTTAAAAAGATACTAGAGACGTTCTCAAAAGGTGGGCACTGAACACACATCATAACATTAAACTTTTGAATAAATAGATTTAATCATCATTGACTTTAATTTTTATTTTCACTGAATTCTTAATTCTATTCAGAAAAAAAATGATGTAATTTGTATTAAAAGTTTTGTATAAACATCTTAAAATTTTACTTTTGTTTTACTAAAGTGGCCAATTTTGGAAATTTATAACGTTAACTGTTCCAATGTACCAAGAAAAAAAAGTTTTAACTTGTTTCCAAGAAATTCTAATGAGAAACAGCGAATGCATAAATGAAATGGGTGATTGTTTTATAATTATTTTTTAACAAACGGCAATACCATTTTATTGCTTTAGAAGGACTTTTCTATAAAGACTTTTCTTAACTCCAAAGTAACGATCGAAACAAAGCTGTTATTTTCACGCATAACACGTTAATTAAGTGCTTTAATCTCTTTCATTTATCTTTAAAATCATTTTTGTTTAATTTTAAAGTATCTATATGTATTTTCGTAACTTTATTTTGCAATAAATCTACTTTTTTCAAATAAGAAACTGGAATGTCATTATTGCGTAATGATCTAAACGCGGATTCTTTTTCTTTTTCGTAAATTTATTTTTTAAGGATGATCTAATGTCCTGAAACGTATAATAAGATATTTATTATAATTTTTTATTATAAATAATTATGGGTTTTTCTGTAAATAAAGCGTATTTCGTACCTGTACCTATATAATTTTACTTAGAAACACGCTCAACGTTCACGTGTAGATAGATTAATTAAATACTTTAATAATTAATTTTCCAGAATAATTGCTGTCTTTTAATGTTTTTATATAAGTTTATAGACTTATATACTGTATTTAAAAAAAATTGGCCTTAAATTTGAAAATTTAAAAAATCACTAATAGTTAACGTTTAATGATCCCACGTTTTAATTACTGGCCATTAATAAAATTTTCTTCATTATATTAAATCATGTCATACGCAATTTATTAAATGATATCCCGTGGCAGGTAATGATTCCAAATTGCCATGGCGATTACTTCCTGTTTCAGATGGAGTCATATTTTTTCGGTATTACTAAATTTAAGATATTTAATCGTAATAAAGTTTATATTAATACATTTTTGGACAAGAGTGCAACATTTATTGCACCAAGATCTGAATACAGTAGAAGCCCGAAATAATGGGGGCCGATATCCACGAATTCGTATTTAACGCGGGAGAAATTATGTCGTTGAAAAAATATAAATTTTACAAAAACTTTTGCGTATAAATTTTCATCGAAATATAACGAGGGACTTGCATCCTGCGGTTACTGCTATGCATCTCGATATCTCTGTTGACGATTTAAATCATTGGACAGAAATTGACAACAGCTAACCCTCTTTAGAGGTCATTATAGATCATTATGTCATGTATGCTGTAACGCATAAAAATTGAAGTAAACAAGATGATGATGATGAAATTGAAAATGATGCAGTAATGAAAGCCGACGTTCCACATGTTCATAAAGACATTCCATATTTAACAATGGTAATTTCGTGGTTGGAGAGGCAAGACGGTTCATATTGTGTTTATCTACTCCATCTTGCTAGTGTGAAACAATATGAAATGCCTCAAAGAAATGAAATGCCTCAATTTGCCAAACAATTATGGACATATTTAAGATAGCGTAAAATTAAGTTTGTGTTCGTTGAATGATAAAGTTAATTACATTTCACAAAGTGGGTACACTGTAAAAAAAATCTGGAAAGGTACTAAACATTTTCTAGGAAACTGGGATTCCAAGAACTTTTCATGTAACCTTAACAGCAATAATTCAAGTTTCAGAATCGGTTACATGGATTTTTCCTGTTACCATTACATGAAAAGTTCTTGGAATCCCAGTTTCCTAGAACATGTTTAGTACCTTTACAGATTTTTTTTTTACAATGTAGGTGTTTTCATCTTTTTGTATCATTTCTTCAACGCCATTCCGATATACCGCGGGTGCGAAATATGTCTCCCAACATCAGACTTCTACAGTATTTATAAAACTAGTTATGGAAATACGAGCGTAGTTTATTTGCCCTGCTTTACGTACATAATCAAAATAAAAAGAACGGGAAGCACATATTTAGAATCTTTCATCTTTTTCTTCTAAGCAGAATAAATTCTGAAAAATGTTTTTTCTTTCTATCTCTTTTTTAAAATACATTGTTTCGATTTAAAGTTTTATTCTTTCTTTGAAATATTCTCTCGAAATGTGAAAACTTGAATTTAAAATGGAAATAAACCACAAAAATCAGTCTAGTGAAAAAAATAAATGCAATTGCACACCGGAAACTTCTAATGTATATCTCCGGAAAAAAATTATAAATTTCTTACGTCTAATTTTTGCTCCGATAAAACTTTTTTAACAGTTTTGGTTAAATTTAGCATTAACTATCTATTAAAATAATTCTTGAGTTTGAAAACTGCATACATCGATGTGTTTATTGTAACATTTCTGATATAACTATTAATTTCCAAACATTAATGTGCAGTAGTTTTCTTAACATTAGCTGAAAAATATCCGAGATTGCACAAGATTTATTGTCAGAGGTGGTGACAGCATTAGTTACTTTTTTAGGATAGAAACATATATAAAATCTAAATAAACACAGAAAAATACTACCAAGAAGAAAACGTTAAGAGATTTATTGGGGTCATGTTTCTGCTAAGTACTTCATATATCACTTTGAAAGAGATGTACAAAACTAAAACTTTCAATCTTCTTTTTCGAAGAAAGACAAATTCACAATATTAAACTTTTATTGATTTATAAATTTGTATCATACTATGTCATAATTTTTACAATTTTACTGAATAAAAATACAAATTTTTTCAAAGATACTTTTATTTTGAAAATTTCATTAATCATTTTAGAATATTATTTTGCTTTACAAAGAAATCGTTATCTACATTCAAAAGCAATTTCCGAAGTGACTTTTTCTATTAAGATTTTTATTTAGAAAGTTTATAGACAGGTAAGTAAAAGAAAATAATAATAATAATATATAGTTTTATAGTATAAATATTTTTAATCTACTTCTAAAAATTCCATGAATGTTCTGGTAATGCATACTTTTTTTCTTAAATTATTCAGTATTGTTTAAGTGTTTATCTATTGATATTATAATCGAAAATATTTCATTTTGACAAGTTATGTTAAATTTGATGAATGATTTACTGATGCAAAAGGCATTTGGGGCAAATGTGATTAGTAAACAAGCGTTCCAATTGTAAGAAATATATTTGATTTGAAAAGCAGTATCATCTTTACGACTGTCGTGGTATTTCTTCTTGAGGCATTTTAATTTTCAAACATGAAGAAAAATATTATTATACAATCATTAACTAGCATTTAAGCAGTTTATTTATAGCAGAAACAATGTTACATGTGGGTAAATGTTCAACTGAAAACTTGTCTTTCGATTCTGAAGAAAATCGACTAACGCCGTTACTGCTACTGACAATGATTATATATATATATATATATATATATATATATATATATATATATATATATATATATATATATATATATATATATTGGCTTAAGGTATTTCTACGCTAATATTGAGAAAACTGCTGCACACAAAATTATGAAAATTAGCGGCATTATAGAAAAAAGTTGATAAATATATTGATACAGACAGTTTTAAAATCGATAAATTATTTTAAGAGATATTTAATGTTAAAGTTGATCAAAATCATTCCATTAAAAAAGCTTTATGGAAGCAAAAATTATACATAGGTATTTAAACATTTTTAGATAATTTTATACATTAGAAGTTTCTGGTGTACAGACTGCCTTTTTTTAAAAATTGACTCATTTTTTGAGGATTTTTTTCCATTTTAATTTCAAATTTTCAGCAATTTGAGGAACATTGTTTGTATATTTTTAAAAAATTATTAAAATGATTAAAATATGATTAAAAATGAATAAAATATAACATTTTCTTTCAAATTAAAAGAATGTTCACTCACGTGTATCAAAAACAGAAAAAACACTTTCAAATGAGAATTAAATAATTACGAATTAAAAAAGGGAAATATTGAAAATTACAACAGAAAACTATATTGACATGTAAATATTAAAATAGAAGGAAATTTTAATGAAAATTAAATCAGATTTAAAGAATACATATTAAATGCCTTACTTATTATTATTTTTTTCTTATACCACTGTTCAAAAAATACCAGGAGGCGAAGACTCCGTGTATTTTTTTTTTTTTTTTTTTTTTTTTTTTTTTTTTTTTTTTTTTTTTTGTTGTTTAGCTGATCTTGTTTAATCAAACATGTAAATAGCCAGTATATGATTAACAGCAGCTGATTATACCTTAAAATTTCTCAATCAAAGAAAAGTGATTGGAAACCTGCTTAAAGGGAGATATCCACCTAATAAATAAATGCATAAATAAATAAAATAAAAAATGTAGTTTACAGCTTCACAATATTGTATAAAAGACGATATAATAAGTATGTTTTTAAAATTTTTAGTGCCTCAACAGGGGTTTACGAACGTATCTCGTAGGTGGCAGAGCCCCCTAGTCAATCAAATAACAATTAACTTTGAAATATTATCAAATTTGTCAAAAAGCTATTAATGAATTATGAGCACACAGATAGATAATTTCTATCATTTCTTTTAATAAATTTGTTCAAATTTTAAGCATAAGGATTATTTAATAATAATTGTTTTCTGATTCATAATATTTTAAGTAGCAACTTTAAACATGTATAACTTCAAAATACTTAAAACTTTCTGAATTATACTTTATAAATATGCAATGATATTTCTCCTCATGCTCTTAAGTCTAAAGTTTTAATCTAAGGAACCATCCACAATAATTTATGAATATCATGTACATTCCTTAATTTGTATGCATCTAAATAAGTTTTCACCAAACACCAGGAAAATTTTTTTGGAATATATTAATATTTTGAAAATGCAATGTGAATTCACTTAATTTTTCAAAATAAATCACTTATAATCATACTAAATATCTTGAATAACTATTCTCAAAGCCATAGGAAATATAATCCTCTAGAATTGAATGCATAGAATTCTTCACTAGAAAAAAAAGTATAGAGATAGAATTAGAATAAGATAGAATTTGAATAGAGACTTACTGATAAAAAATAAATTATGAAACAGAATTAAAAACTCAGTGCACTACTTCTTATAATTTCGAAAATTATTACTATTATAAATTTTCAAATGTTTTGAAAAATAACTGTGACTGACTCTATAAAATAATTATATTACAGATGTGACATCTTCTTAAACGACATTGAAATATTGAAATGTTTTAAAATTTATGTAACTTACATATAATGCGGATGGATCAAACATAAAAGACAATTCTTTAACATAAATGAAAATTTTATTTGCGTGTCGCCGGGTCAATTATAAGATGTTGAAAGTCTAAAATTCGCTTGTCATCATTTCATTATTCATACTTGAGTATTTCAATTACTAATATTACGAATAAAACAAATAACTTAACCCTTTCTCCAAAATATAATTATTAAATGTTCAACAAACTATTCGATCAAATTGAATTTTTATTTAGGAAAAAACTAATCAAGGTTTTAAGTACTTACATGGTTCAAAAAGCTAAAAAAAAACACTTTAAAGTCTAACACAAACTTATACAATATAAAATGACGAACATAAAAGTAAAATTCTTTCAGTGATGAAAAAAAAAAAAACTATCAAAGTACTCAGCTAAAATTTTGGAGTTTTAAAAGATATTGAGTAGGTCAAGTATTTTCGTGTCTGACATGCATACATAGCAGCAGTATTAATTTAAGACGGTGATTAATCAGCAATGCGTCATTCCAATCTGAATATATTTCTCTTCTGAGACTGTATGAAATCTTACACAACGGGCTTAACAAAATAAAAATGTTACAGGCCAATACTCAACAATAATCTTTATAGTCTGAATTTAGCAACTTTGGAATACCATTTGTTTTGATCCAAAAAAAGAAGTGACAAGAGGAGAAGGATTTTAATATAGGAGGACCCCAGAAGTCAAGGGGTATAAGTGACAAAATTGAAAAAAAATAAACTAAGTACACAGACGACCTAAAAATATGCTTTTTTCATTTCAGGTAAAGAAAAGTGATTTTCTTATTATTTGCTGAGTTATAGAGGCAAACCACTTTTTTCGAAAAACAAAAAATATTGATTAATTATACATTTAAAGAAAATTGTACTTTATTTTTAACAGTTATTGAAATAAGAGTTCAAAGACCAGAACGCAACAAGCAGAAATTTCCTATTTCAATTCACTCAATTGTTATTGATGTTCCAATTTAACATCAATTATCTTTAAACTCAATTTACTCCAAATCGAAATTTTGTCACTTGTACCCCTTGGCTTCTGGGGTCCTCATATGAAATCGTCATAGAGTCTATGACGATTGACCGTCTGTGACGTAGATTGTTTGTACAATAGTCTATATACAATTCCCAAGTCTTTTTATTAATCAAGGATTAAAATAAGCTCACAACATCTTCGAAAAAATGTGTAAATTTTGAAGAACATGATGTAAAAAATTAAATTTGTATGACTTCGGTAAAAAAAAAAAAAAAAAAAAAAAAAAAAAAAAAAAAATATTTTTCAAATAATCTGTTTTAAAAATTCATTATACTTGTGCGACTTGTCTTATTATACATAGAAAGAAAATTAAAAATAATGCTAAATTATTTTTAATGTATGTATAATGTAAGAAACTAAATATATATATATATATATATATATATATATATATATATATATATATAATTGACGAGGGAATTTTAAAAATTACAAACACAGCAATAATAGTATAGTTCCCCATTTAACTATGAATCTTACACCTTGCAAACAATCTTTTTTTACAACACCAAACAAACAAGAACAGAAAAAATGCTAATTTTTTTTTCTTCATTGTGCGTTTAATTTTCTAAAACTAAAAATATCTTTTTAATCACAAATATTTTTGAAAAATGTTCCGCTAAATTAAATTCTTTTTAGTTTTCTTTTTGACGCTTAATTCCAGATTTTTCAATAAAAAAATGACAATATTTCATTGTATTTTATGTTTGCCAGAATATCTGTATCTACTAAGATTATGTTTAAACTAAAATAAGCTCCATGATAGCTTGCTGACTTTTGATTTATGTGATCAGTTACTAAAAGGTAATAATAATAATAATAAAATTATTTTTGAATTTTATGGTTATACACTATGGTATTACATATATTTTATGGATTTTTCCATATGAAAATTTTAATAATTTCTCTAACTACTGAAATTTTTTAAACCAGAAAATAAATCATTCTATCTAACTCATTTTCATTGCAATTAATACAAAAGAAATAACGATATAATTTAAAAAATGAAAATGAAAGTGTCACTGAAGCTTAATTTCAAATTTTCCGTCATGTATAATTTATCTACCAGACATCTAGTAAAATTTTATTTAAATTCATGAAAGCTCCTAAAAAGATTTTTAATTTTGAATATAAGTTCTTTGTTTTTAAATTTAATAAAATCTCTCTTTTCGCACTGCATAATTATCAAAATGAATAATATCATTTTACGGAAGTTTACACAATAAGATTTCTATATCTATATATATTTTTGGGATTTTTGAGAATTTTAAAAATACGACAAACGAAAAGCGTTATCTTATCTCTGTCTTATTAAAGTACATAATTAGATTAAATATAAAAATATCATTGTTGTTTAATTCTTAATCCGGCAATGAAAAATTTCACGAAATTTTATCTTTTTTTTAATAATTTCTTTAAAACCTAACTAAAGCCCAACTAACAGCACAACTAGAATTTAATGTAGGGACCCACGGTTCAAGTATTTACAAATAATAGTTTTTGATTAATTTAAATGTGGAATTTATAATATAAAACACAAATCAACAATCTGTAGTAGTAGTACCTGGATTACCTTGACTCAATGGCTCTGTAAAATCTGCATTAATCTATCACTGTTTCTTTGAAATATTACTTATACATGATTAAATCTATCATACTTATAGATGATTTTAAAAAATCTCTGTTCTCGCAGTATATGTTTATTTAAAACCAGATAACTAATTTATGCGAGATTTTATATGGTTTCTAGAATCCGTCTTTAATCCTTTTATAATCATCTGAATGTAGAATAAAAGAAAAGGGAGCGCAATATAAATTAGGTGCGTATAAATGTAATTCTGATATTTCTGTGCGAAAAAAAATCATGTGATAATGAAAGTATGATTTAATCATAGATTTTTCTATCTCAAAACACATTTGCGTGCCTGTTACGCAAAAAACTAATTCCACATTGCAAGAAATCGTGTTATTTTGAAAAAATCTAGTAAGTCTAGTAAATCTAGTAATTTATCCAAGTTTTTACTTTCTTTTATCTCTGATAGAAGAAAGTATTGCAATCGACATTTACTTTGACTTCTGGTCTTTGACGGATTTACACGTTCAGACGTCAGAGATTCCAAACAACCTGTTTTTATAAGATGTCTGTATATCCTTATATGATGCGTCCGTGTGTCACCATCGTATCATTGAAAAGTGTGTATAGTTATGCATAGAATTTTTTTATGGATGTATTTGGCTGTGGCCAGTTGGTTTTCCCTGAACTTGAAAAAAAAAGTTTGCCGGGAGGGGGCCTGTAATAGTGATGTCTGACACATTTTCCTCATAGTAACATCGAAAAGTGTTTGAATTTATACATATAATTTAACCAGATTTTTGTCTACGTTTTTAGCTGTCGATAGCAGTTTTTTCCTGATTTAGAAAAAAATCTGCAGGAAGGGTGTGATATAATTTGTATGTCATTTTCATTATTTTACCATCGAAAAGTGCATGAAATTGTGCATAGAACTGAACCAAACTTTTTGTGCATGTTTTTTGCTCCGGACAGCAAGTCCTACTTTGATTTAGAAATATTCCGCCTGAAGAGGGTGCTGTAATAGAGATGGCAGTGTTATTTTCCTAATTTTACCAGCAATAAGTGTATGAAATTATGAATAGTATTGAACTTAATTTTTTGTGTATTTATTGGCTTTGATCAGCAATTTCTCCTTGAATTGGAAAATATTCTGCCAGAAGAAGTTGCTGTAACAGAGATTTTGTGCCGGTTTCTTTATTTTACCTCCGAAAAATGTAGGAAGTCATAAATAGAATTGAAAGAAAAAGTTTTGAGCAGTTTTTGACTATACCAACAACTCCACACTGAATTTGGAAACATTTCCCAGGAAATGGATACTGCGATAGCGATTTTTGAATAATTTTCTCCATTTTTCATTGTTCTGTTATCCACCAGCGCCTCGTATCGGGACGGGAACGTCCTACTAAGTCAGCTATTTGCAAACAGTTGATATTTAACAGAATAAAAACTATTGATTTTAATAACTATCATGATCGATATTAATTCTTTTTTTACTCCAATTCATTCACTGAAGCAGAAATTTAAGATGAATATCAAAGATGGTACAGTATGGAACTAATATTATTGCAGTATTAACTACTGTGCAGTATTAACTACTGTGCAGTATTAACTACTGTGCAGTATTAATTACTTGACTAATAATCTTTACTATTCTGTACTAATCTGCATAATTTGAAATATTAAGGTGTATGAAATAGAAGGAAGTTTTGGGAGTGATATATCCAACTAGTTATTTCTGTGAAAGAATCTAATTTCTATCTAAAGAATGTTTCTGCAAGGATCGTAACGAACGTTAGTTTCAAGTATCATCACACTGTAAAAAAAAATTCAAAAGGTTACTAAAAATTTTTTAGTAAATTTGTATTCCACAGAATTTTTTAGTAACCATTACAAACTTTTTTTTGCAAGCGAAGCAAGCATTTCTTTTGTAAACTGATTAAAAGAATTTTTTGTATAACTAACTTAAAAATTTTTAGTATGAGCCACCAAGCAAATTTTAGTAATAGCTCCAAAATTATTTTTAATAACCATTACGTAGGCTCGAAGGGCAGGAGCTTCCTGACTTCTGGAGCGGAAGATTTTCGGCAAAACCGCAATAGATGGCAGCACCAAACATTGCTACTGCTCCGTCAGGATATTCATAATCCCTTTATTAACAAGTACTTACGCTGCATACATTCGGGGCTTATTTGGCAGTGGCCAGTATCGAACCCGGGACCTTTTAGCCTGGAGTCCGTTACTATAACCACTATGCTATCAAGGCTACACCAAGTGAGTTTTAGTAATAGCTATTAAAAATATAAAATTATTAACTCCTATTCGTTGCTAACTTTTTTCTAGTAATTCTTACATATTTTCTTGTAACCGACTAAGATTACTAAAATTTTTTTAGTAATTACAAGGATCACTAAAGTTTTTTTAGTAGATCGACACTTTTTTTTTTACAGTGCACTTGGCGAATACATTATGCGTTCCAGCACATCACAGCCGGATAATTCTAGAAATTTTCTACTTAAATCATGCAGTAAGTGAATACGAGAATTCTTACAAACAAGTACTGTTGTTGAAAAATAACTTCGTCCCGAGTTTCGAATTCAATCCAAATTAGAAAAAGAATATATACATATTGCCTTTGAAAAGCAATTCACATATGATTTTTTATGTTACAGTGTCTTCTTTTAAATTCATATGAGACACATTTTTTTTAAATTTTTAAACCATACATATTGCACTTTTAGATAATATTCAGGCTGTTGCCGATTTCGACTTACAATTTCAGAAGTTTGATAGTAGGCATCAAGAAAATGAAAATTTAGCATAGACATAGCTGAGAACTTGCACAAACTTTTCATACCGCTAAAATGTTATGAAAAAATGTGAAAAAATATACCTTATTCAATCACCGAAATCCAAGTAGTTTTAGCGTTTAACCCTTTAACGTTCATTGGTTTTCTACGGAAACCACACATTCAGACTTTATTCTCAAACTTATTTTACGTATTTTTTCTACTGAATTGCGATTAATTCAAACTTTAAAACATTCTCTTTTAACTAGATTCAAGCACCAAAATAAATCATAAGACTTTCGACTTCAAACGAAACAAAATATGTATGTCACTTTATGTTTCATAAATTCCATTCATTCTTTTAAAAAGAAATTATTATAAAAATTTAATTATGGTTTGTGGATGTACTCTACTTCTTCCTAGTTATAAATTAAAACACTCAATTATTTAGATAAATAAAAATAGATGGGTCAAAATGTTATAGGAAATGATTGGTTTCTCCAGGAAACCAAACTCCAGTAAGTGTCGGATTTCGACGCGCGAGGAGTGGCAGGTGAAAATATGTTTCGCTTTGTTTATGTAACTGAGAATAAAAGCACGATAATAATTTTTTTAGTTGGATGACTATAGCAACCCTGAATTACTTGTTACTACTGTTTATTCTTTTTAGGGGATAATGAAAGAAATAGAAATGCATAAAACATTTTATTTTTGATTCTCTTTTGTTTAAAGTCGCTGATTTCTCTCTTTATATAAAACTTTATAGCAATTTTTATGATCTTCTATTTTCAAATGTTTTTGGATACAATTTTATTTTTAAAACATAAAATGTCGAGAAAAAAAAGATTAAATATTGTAGATGTTTATTATTCAAATTATTATTGAAAAATTTACTTTCCGATGATGAATCAAATGCATCATTCGAGAGTAATGCAGAAGATTATATCAGTGAACACTCAGATTCAAGTAAAAATCTGATATTGATGATGATGCAAATGTTGATGAAAGAAATTTTCCAGGGCCTTCCAGAAGTTCTAAAATATTATGGAAAAATAAAGATCAAGAAAAGAAACGAAAATGGAATTTATCGCAGAAAGTAGGCTATCAGAAGACATAACGTCTCTACCAGTTCCAACACTTATTTCCATCTTTTTCACTCTATTCTCCATAAGTTTCATCGGAACTATAGTTTATCAAACTAATTTGTATGAAACCCAAAAAGGTAGTGCTTTCATTCCAGTGACTCCAGAGGAAATGATAATTTTTTTTTGCGAAAAATATAATAATGGGAATTAAAACATTACCCAGCTACAGAGATTTTTGGTCCACAAATGAGATTTTGCACGATGATTTTATTTCTCGACTGATATCAGTTAGAAAATTTATTTTGATTTTAAGAAATTTGCGTTTGAATGATAAAAGCCTACGACCCCAGAAAACAGAAATTTTTTTGACAAGCTATATAAAGAGACCATTTATTCACTGTTTATCAGAAACTTTTCTAAATGCTCTAAAACTTAGACTAAAGCAGTCAAGTGATGAAAGCATGATAAAGTTCAAGGGCTGATCATCTCTGAATCTGACCAAAACCCCCATCAAATGAGGTTATAAAGTGTGGATGAGGTATGATCTAAGTGGCTATGCATGCGAATTTCAAATTTGCACGGAAAAAACCGACGATGTAGAAAGAAATCTTGGTGAGAGAGTAATTAAAAATCTAAGCCAGAAATTGTTAGGAAAAAATCATGTAGTTTTCTTTGACAATTACTTTACATGCTTTCAAAAATTTCATAGGGTATGGAAATAATATTAGTTACAACCTTAATAACCGGCGAACCAATCCTCAAAACTATAATTTGTATCCTTAAATTTACTTATATTTTGTGGATTTATGTATCCATATAACTTTTATTTTACTATTATTTTTTTGTGTATCTAGATAAAATATGTCGTGAATTTTTACTATATATATATATATAGATAGATAGATAGATAGATAGATATAGATATAGATATAGATATATATTAAAATATTTTTTTATTTCTTATTAATTAAGATATTTATATATTGTTTTTCTTAAAATCATCACTTTTATTATTATGGAAACTTTTTGATTTTTTGTGATTGGTTTATTTCTTTTGTCTGTTCATTTCTTGGCAAAAGGATAAGTAATAACTTATATAAAAAAATATATTTCTTTTTTTATAAATGCAAATAATTTTATAGGTATACATAATTCTATGTTAAAAATCTAAACTCTTAATACAATTAGTGTAAAAATTTTGCAATTTTTTAAAACTTCTGTAAAATAACAATAATAATAATAATAATAATAATAATAATAATGATAATAATAATAATAAATTAAATTCTTGTTTATATTAGCATTTCAGTGTATTTGTATTATATTTCTAAATTTGCTGTTTTTATTTTAAATAATTTTTTGAATTGGTATATTTAGGAAAGATAAATAGACCTTTACTGTTCATTGGTCTCCGTAGGAAACCACAGATTTCTTAAAATTTAAAATTCAAAATAAAAAATTGAATGCATATTTATTATCAGCTACATGTCTAAAAACCATTTTTGAAGTTATTTCAGTAATTTTTAAAAATAAAGTTGTAGTGAACTTTAAAGGGTTAAATAAGTCAAACTTTTCATTAAATTTTAGTAGTCAGAAAAATCCATAAAAATTGGCAGCTATGCTCAGGATATGGGGTCCAGAAACAACTTATTTAGTCAAAAATACAAGTTATTTCATCATAATTTAACTTCAGTTGACAGTAATAATGTTAAGTAAAATAAAAATATTGTCATAAAAATGGAACGATATGTATCCTGTTTTGTGTGAAACGTTATTACATCATAAAAAGTACTGGAAAAAACAGTGGTCAAGCAATCAATGATATTGTATGAACAGGTAATCCCAGTCCAAAATGCGGAGCATCAAATTCATATTGCTAGCCCGTAAAATTAAAAATTTCGTCACATTTTTAGATATTATCACATTCACAACTAATGTCAGAATGTCTAATAAAAGTTTTATTATAATATATTACATCTTCCTAAAATTTATTATTACTAAACCTACTCCATTTTTTTCATTCAACATATGTTTTGCGACTGCATGTTCTATAGTAATTTTTCATCTCTTTATGCCTACCATGATTCTTCACAATTTCTCGGTGGAAACCAACAACATCCTGTATATTGAAGCTCCTGATTTCGACAGTTTTTTTCTAACATCATGTACATTATTCATAAAGGAAGGAGTTATATTTAATGCCGAATATTTCTAACGCCATATAGTTTATACGAAAAATAAATATAATATTTTAAAAGACAATAGAGATAACAATAATACTGAGGATTAATGATAAATCCTTTATCATGCAATGAAAAAAACCTTTCATAATACTTTATATCTCTATCTGTCATCTAAAGAGATTTTATTTAAACTCACTAAATCCCTATAAAAACTCTTTAAACTTTGATACATGCGACTGGTTCTTGGAAGCTGAAAAAACCCCATCTTTTCGTATATCATGTTTATTGAAAATCAATAAAATTACTTTATAAAATTTTTCATGTGAAAGTATTTATAATCCTTCTAGCTGTTCAAATATTTCAAGACACAAACAGTAAAAAGGGTTATCTATCTCATTCCCATTAAAATAAAGTAGGAAAATAAAGATAATGTTTGAAAGCTTATTAATTTAAAAAAAAATAAGAACAATAAATTGTTTACAAAAAAGTAAATAGATATATTCAAATAAATCATAGAAACAGACTAAATTTAATTGATAATTGATTTAATTACTTGAATATTTTAATGTATTTATTTATAAAAAATATTGTTGATAACGCATTTAATTTTAAATACGCAAAAAAGTATTGAAGAAATATCTGCATGTCAATATTCTGACAATATTAAAATTATTTTTGAAAGTTCAATACAAATATACTTGATGAATATTTTCTATATATGGATATCACTTTTTAATACCACTAATTTACGTTTTATTGATGCTTATCGCACAACATTGGAAAACTCATTAACTTAAAATGTGTATGTATGCTGGAACATCAATTTAAAAGTTTAAAATCAATAAGTAGCAGATACATAGTCCCTTAAATGGTTTAATGATATAATTTTATGTTTCCCATGCTGTATGCATTTGCAGTTAATGCGTTACATTTTTTTTTTTTTTTTTAGCGTTTCGGGGAAATTTTGTTTAAAATGCAAAACGCAAAAATCCTTATATTCTCTTGATAACCAAATGCTGCTAAAATTAATCCGAAATTGAAAAAAAAATCAGACATTAAATTGAAATCAAATTGGAAGTCAAATTTTGTAATTCCGCAAACTTTAATGGGAAACGAAGAAAAAATTCTGCGATTGACAATCGATTTGCTTATTTTAAAATCCATTATTGCTACGTAAATTTGTAGTATAAATTATATTAATCCAAATTTAAAATGATTTTTTTTTAACTTTTAGCTTATACTATTTTTTAACCTATTATAATAAACCTACAAAAACTGCATTGCATGTCATTTATTAAAGTGGATCACAAGATTATGTTAAATTTATGTAATTTAGATAAAGTTAATTTAAAAATTGTAAAGTATCTCAAAAATATGTATTTTCTAAGAAAGACACATATAACATACGCTACGAGTGTACTTTATTATATTACAATTTTATGTATATTTAATTTTTAAGAATGTGATCTGTAGTTCTATTGCACTACGCTGAGAAAAAAATTTCCGTCCCCCCCCCCAAAAAAAAAAAAATATATATATATGTTGTAAAATGATAAATGTAGGCAAATAAGTAAAGCTAATGAGGATAGTAATTTCCATTCAAATAACGTTTTGACAACTCCTTAATTCCTTTTGCGAAAAATCGTAGCATGCGCAAATTTAGAAAAAGATCGACAATCATATATGACTTCCCTATTTGAATTAAAGATTGAGCCATTCACATACAACTGCAGATGTTGAAAGAGATAGATCTTTGAAGTGTCTATGTTTAGGTTGTATTGCGAATATTGCATCAAATGTCACTCTATATGATCTTGATGAAAGAAAATCAGCTTCCTTCTGAATTCATTTCTTCTTTTTTTTGTGAATGACATAACGAACTTTGATTAGCATGTTGCTGCATATTACACTAGTGTTGCTGAATATTACACTAGTGATAAGTCTGTACGCTTTTCAAATACACTGTACAGAATTTTTTTGCAATCGTACCAGATGCAGGAATGCACTTTCTTGATAGTTAGGGAACATCTTGCAACCGATCCTGCTGATTGTACTGACTACCTTCTTTGTGGCTTGTATTTATGTAGCATACTCATTTTTCATCACAGATCATAATTCTATCTAGAATTTCTCTTTCCCTTAGTCTCTAAGCAGAGCCAAAGAAGACTTTTGTTTCTCTTGCGTTTGTCTTCTGTAGCAAAAACATGAGGTAACCAATTGTTGAAGTTAAACGTTATATTTATGAGTTTCAGATCGCTACCTATTGTTTTGTGGCAAATGTGAAGTTCAAGTGCGATAATTTGTGTTAAAACATTTCTGTCTTTATCAGTATTTTGCTTTAGCAGTTCACATTAATTTCAACAGGGCGAGAAGAACGTAGTTCATCTTCAGTGTCGAAATTTTCAGCTTTAGAAATGAAATTTTGAAAGTATCATAATAAACAATATTTACGCATTCAGTTACACATAAGTTTGTTACAGAACTCATAATGTTTTATCAACCTGATCATTTGACATGATAATTCTATTTAAAACATTTTTAAGCAAAAGATAATAATATTTTAACGAACAAATTCCACAGTCGTATAGTTCCAATATTCAGCTTTTGAAAGCAAAAACAGATTTGTAAGAAGGCTAACAACCACATAAATGACCGCTGTTGGCGCGAAGCTATCTCCCCAGATAAAAAACGTTTTACTTAATGGAATAGTTTTCACCATTACATGCTTGTTTCTGGATAAATTAACCTCTTCATTTTGGATACCTTTGTATTATAATTTGTTGAATTATAACACAATTGTAACAAATATTTATATCAAACTAAGTATTCTTTTGTTGATTCATCTCATAGTTATTATTATGTATAAAATGTAAATAATTTTAAATAAAGCAGTATTCAATAAAATATTTTTAAAGAACATATGTTTTTTTTTAATTAAGATGAAATACTTAATGAATCAGTCTCATCTCTTTTTGATAGCTTAAGTTATTCAATGTGAAATAATGATATAATTTTTTAATTAGTAATTGCAGGATTAAATTTTAATTTAGTGAATTTATTAAATAAATAACCTTAAAAAACATCCATAATAATGAAGACAGAAAGTTGTGTGTTCTGGAGAGACTACTACATCTACAGCTATGAAATGTAGCAGATCGGTAACTCTATATTAGCAGTTATGCACCTACAGATCTGACTTTATTGTTCTTAATTAAAAGTATTTTTAATTTTTTTATTCGATTTTAAGCGATTTATCACATTTGGTGACATCGTTTGGAATGAATCAAATATAAATCCAAAATTTTGTTTTTTAAGTTATTGGTACAAGATAAAAAAAAAATTCATTTTTTTTATAAATAATCTGCAGTTTTTAGAGCACATTTTCCCCAACGGATTCGAAGTTTTCGACACAACTTTTATGACTACAGCTTTTGCCGTTCACATGTTATTGAAGGGACAACGGATTTACCGGAGACACTGTATAATTAAGATTATAAATAGAATAAAGATACATTTTTACTTTAAATTTTTTTTAAAAAAATTTTAAAGGATTTTATGCAATGTATCAACTGCGATGAAAGGTAGATAAATGATAATTGAAATGTTAACAATAAAATACATCATGATTATTTAAAAATAATAATTTAGGCATTTATATGAATTATGATTTTTACAGTGATTTCAATTGGAAAGAATGTTTTTTAATTGAGATGGATGAAATGATATTTATTAGTATGTTTTTTATCATGCAGGTAATTATATTTTCTTTTTATAAATCTTTCATAACGCATTATAAAGTTTCCACTATTATGTTTAGAACATGAGCCATAAATTGTCTATTTGTTTAAATCTTTCATTTAAAAAATATATTTACTCAAAGTCAAAAAAGACCATGTTACAATAAAAAAAGAAATTTTTGATTGCATAAAAAGTGATACCGATTTCAAAAAGTATCCCCTTACTCCCCCTTAAGTTACTTTACGATATCACGTGCCAGAACCCCCCATCCTCCCCTAGAATGTTATACATACCCAGACCCTAAACGAACATTGTTTTAAATTACGTATTTTATTATAACTATCACAAAAAAATAAAGAAACAGTTCAAGACAAAAGCAATAAAGCCTAATTTGTTCAAAAAATTAGTTTATTGATTCAACCAAACTCTTTGACACAAACAGGTAATCATACGTTCTAAAAATTTTTTCTATTATATATTTTCCTACATAATATTTTTATATCTGAATGCGGAATTAAAAATTCGATTTTTTAATATCATTTCTCTATTTTTAAAGCATTGATCGCTGTACAAATTTATTTCATTTTTAATTTTTTTTTATTTATTTTTATATATTTATTTTTTTGCACAATAAGTACAGGAAAGGTTTTTTCATAAAATTATCTGCACTTTTCATAAATTTATAAGATTGTGTTTGCTTTGATTTTATTTAATGATGCAGTTAAAAAAATCTCAAATTTATTTTTAATTTTAAACTGAAAATCCTTTTTTTTTAAGAAAACCCTCTTTAATCTTCAAAACACAAAGCTTTTAATTAACGGAAGATATTTCTTTTCTGTGAATACATTTTTTAGGTTTACGTAATTTTTCTTCGATAACTGAACAAAATAAAAAGTTTTCAAATAATTTATATCTTATTTAACTAAAACAATAATTGAGATTTTTTTATTGCAATAATTCATTAAAAAAATCGTTATTTTCGCAGCAAAATTTTTTATCTTTAATACTCGTTATGTAGCACTGAATAGTAAAATATAACTAATTATGTTATTAAGTAGGATAATTGCTGCATAATACAAAAAGTAGAATTCTATTCTTGTTTTTTTTTTCCCGTAATGCAAAATATGTGTATTATACTTGAATTACTTCTAAATATTTTGCTTAGTTTTTTAAAAAAAAAATTATTTAAATATCTGGTAAGTCTTTTATTGGAAAATATTATGCATTACATGCAATACCAAAATATAAAGATAAAGAAGAAAGCTCACGAGGTTAATATGATTCTGATTCATATTCGTTATCCAAAATAAAATATAATATATCAATGCAAATAACGTATAATATTAGTGCGGATGTTAGCATATGCATCCAATAAATGATTATTTAGTCTGCCCTATGTTCCCTAGCCCAGTAAATACAGGTATCGTCATTTATCTAAACTTACAAAAGATTTGTTAGAAGTTGTGTCGTTGAACATTATGGTATTATGATACTGCTTTACTAATTTTATAAAAATTTTGTCTTCGAAAAAAATCCAAATTTATTTTTTTAGTAATCGACCTACTGCAATCATCTCATTTATATTTCTATACATAGATATAGATCTAATAAAGCAAAAAAAAAAAAAAAAAAAAATCGTGAGTAATTTACAGATTGGTGTCATACGGACGATGGAAATGCTCTCACTAATAAATTTCGCTTTTATATCATTTTTTAAAATGTTTGTAATATATCGCATACTTTTTATGTTTATACCGTTTACAATAAAGTGGAATTTTAAATGCCATTCGTTTGAAAGCTGTATCATAATTTACTAATTTTTTACGAATTTTAATACAATTTTTAAGTATAAATGTTTTTTAATCTGCAAACTAGTAACCCGTTCCAACTTTCAAATACTAACCCTCTTACATTTAAAACAAATAAAATACAATTTGTTTTAAAATACAATTTTCCCCCGAAATCTAACAGGGGACCGTCAATAAATTGAAAAATAACGAAGATCTTTTGGATCACCCTGTCAAAACTAATGCAGCAAAACAATTTAAAGTAGAGATAATGATTAAGTGGATTATTGTGATAAGTTGTGTCGATTTTTATGAATATAGCTTGAAAACTCGTAGAAAAATTAAAGTTTTTATAAAAACGGTCCAAAATTTTTCCAAGTTTTTTGCTTATAATTTTCAGAGCTCTTCATAAAACACAATAATCTTTTCAGAAAATATGACAAACAACATTGCACATAACACCCTGTCATCAGAATTAAAAAATAATAAAAAATGCATGAAAAATGAACGGGTTTACTAAATAATTTTTTACTGCGCATGCGTCAACGCTATAAAAATTCCATTTGCATATTATGTTAGTTAAATGTATAGAGCAACTTTTGTGAAAGTCTCAAAAACATAGCTTAAAAACTCTAAAAATTATCGTCAATAGAATATGATCAAAATCCGTTATTTCCAAAATAAAGTAAAAAGATAAGGAGTTGTATCCAAATATAGTAGTACGTGCAATACTGTGTAGGTAATAATCAATGGAATATCGATACAACCCCTCAACTTTTTGCTTCATTTTGGGAATAATGGATTTTGACAATATTTTATTAACGATAATTTTTAGAGTTTTCAAGCTATGTTTTTGAGACTTTCACAAAAGTTGCTCTATATATTTAACTAACATAATATGCAAATGAAATTTTAATAGCGTTGACGCATGCGCAGTAAAAAATTATTTAGTAAACCCGTTCATTTTTCATACATTTTTTATTATTTTTTAATTCTGATTACAGGGTGTTATGTGCAATGTTGTTTGTCATATTTTCTGAAAAGATTATTGTGTTTTATGAAGAGCTCTGAAAATTATAAACAAAAAACTTGGAAAAATTTTGGACCGTTTTTATAAAAACATTAATTTCTCTACGAGTTTTCAAGCTATATTCATAAAAATCGACACAACTTATCACAATAAGCCAATTAATCATAATGTGCAGTTTGAACGCTTTTGCTACATTAGTTTTGACAGGGTGATCCAAAAGATCTTCCTTCTTTTTCAATTTATGGACGGTCCCCAGTTAGATTTCGGGTGAAAATCTTTGTCAAAATATATGACGTGTACTATTTTGTTTACACACCAGGAGTTTCAGAATAATTCCTTGTGTATATTTCTAGATATTTAACAAAACATCAAAAATCGAAAGTGTCAAGATTTTTTTGGTGGTGACTGTACATAAAACAAAACATGCATCAGGCATCTTATTTCGGTCAGTGTACAGATTTTTCAGTCTCTTGAATGGATTCGCTAATCATGTTTCTGTCACAGTTTGTTTACAGAGATACACAAAAGAATTCCGTTCTATTATGGTCTATGGGGGAAAATCGTTTTCTCTGTACTTTAATAATGCTACGAGATGTAATATCTTTCAGCAGATAGCAGGGTTTCATTTATTTGTCTACTGTAAAATTTGTTACACATTAAAAAAAAACAGTTTTTTAAATTCTAATAAGATTATGATCAACGTGACTATGTTTTCAGTTCATTAAAATATCTTACAGTCGAAGAGCCAATCCCCTAAGATGATCCAAGAGCTAACAAAACCTTAAGTCATCGAGCACAAAAAAATTTCCTTTATTTTATGCAATAGTAGTAATAGGGTATACACTACATGGCCATTGATGACCGTCCACTTGCGATTTTAGACATTTTGTTAAATATCTAGAAAAATGCAAGAGGAATTATCCCGAAACTTTTAGTGTATAAGTGTAATAGTACAAGTCATATATTTCGGTGAAGATTTCCCCCCTAAACTCCATAGGGGACCACCAACAAATTGAAAAACGAAGATCTTTTAGAAAACCCTGCCAAAACTAATGTAGCAAAAGCGCTCAAACTATAGATTATGATTAAGTGGTTTATTGTAATGAACTGTATTCTTTTTTATGCGAATAGCATGTATACTCGTAATAAAATTAATGTTTTTATAAAAATGGTCCGAAATTTCATCAAGTTTTTTGTTTATAATTTGCTGAGTTCTTAATATAAAGTAAATTTTTTTTTCTGAAAATATGACAAATATTATTGCACACAATACCCTGTAATCAGAATTAAAAAATACTAAAAATTGTATGAAAAATGAGTAGGTTTATTAAATAATTTTTCACTGTGCATGCGTCAACGATATCAAAATTTCATTTGCATATTATGTTAACTAAATGTATAGAGCAACTTATGTGAAAGTCTCAAAATCATAGCTTGAAAATTCTGAAAATAATCGTCAATTGAATAAGTTGAAAATTCGTTATTCCCAAAATGAAGCAAAAACAAGAGGGGTTGTATCCATATATTCATTGATAGTGTCAATATAGAATGCACAATATGGGACGTACTAATACGTCTAGATAAAATCCCGCATTTTTTTGCTTCATTTTGAGAACAAAGGATTTTGTGCCTATTCTATAGACGATCACTTTCAGAATTTTCAATCTATGATTTTGAGACTTTCAGAAAAGTTGCTCTATATATTTAGCTAACACAATATGCAAATGACATTTTGATATCATTGACGCATGTGCAGTGAAAAATTATTTAGTAAACCTACTCATTTTTCATACAATTTTTATTATTTTTTAATTCTCATTACAGGTATTTTGTGCAATATTATTTGTCATATTTCAGAAAAGAATGTTACTTTATAATAAAGAACTCTGCAAATTATAAGGAAAAAAACTTGACAATATTTGGGACCATTTTTACAAAAACTTTATTTTCTCTACGAATATTCATTATCATTCATGTTTGCCAGAAGCGAAGTGGTGCATAAGCCAAAAATTCATACCATTAGTGGTTGACTGGTAGACGTCGCTTTATGTTTTCCTGCACCCATTTTTTCATGTTTTCATATTTTTAATTGTACTGCGAATACACTATTATACTTACGAGTAAACCACTAGTGGTATCAATTTTCGGCTTATGCACCACTTCGCTTCCGGCAGACATGGATAAATAGATTTCCCTATTACTACTCTTCCCTAAAATAAAGGAATTTTTCTTGTGCTCAATGACTTAGGGTTTTGTGCGGTCGGCTCTTGGACTATTATAACTTCTAAAAATATTCGACTTCAATAATATGTATATTTATATATGTGGCTTACTTTGTTAAGCTAAGACTTAATTAAAATTTTCGATGGCATTCATTGAAGGATTTTAATTCCAATTTAATTTAAGTGTTGAAAATATACAGGGTGTTCCCTCTCAACGGTGGCCAATGGCTAATTTCTAAACCGTTAGTCATAGACATATAGTTCCAATTGCAAAAATGCTTTAAAAAAGGTAAAGAATTGTTTTTCAAGAGATTTAGCTCAAAATAAAATATTATTAAAAAATTACGAAAATTAACTTTTTATGTGATCCCCCGGTCCTATAAGTGATATTTAGTAAATTTTCCCCACTATAACAAGTAAGAGAAAAAAGGTCCCATTCACATAACATTAAAATTGACAGAGTTATAAAGCTTTAAATTTCATGATTTAAACCACTTTTCTGTAGCTAAATACGGATGAATTGGACTGAGCTTTAAGGGAACGTTCACTAAGTGCTTAAAGTATTATAAAGGGCGTCTATTTTCAACGCTGTCTAATAGCTAATTCCTAAACCATTTGACACAGACATATAGTTCCAATTTCTAAAACGTTTTAAATGAGATAAAGAAATATTTTAAAAGCAATTTAACTGAAGGTGCTACCACCGTATAAGTTTTACGGTAATGTTAATTTTTATTATTTAACTTCTAGATTGGTTAAAATAGTTGAAGACGTGAGTTTTAAAATTCTCTTTATCGTGAAAATCAAATTTTGGGAAATCGCAATTTTATTTTAAAAGGTGTGGTATTTTGATAAGCCTTTATTTTGCTTAAAACGTTCGTACTTATTTTTCCCTTGCTCGAAATTTCTATTCAAATTTTAACTCACTTCCAAATATCCGATCGAGGTTCAATTTGCACACTTATTTATATCCAATGACAGTATAATATTAATTCAGATTTAAGTGCGTACCATTTATTTATTTTATAGGATTGCATCAAATTCTGTTAGATTAAGTAATCTAATAGAATAGTAAATATATGTCATTTTGTAACAATTTGTGACTGTTGCTTTTCATAAATTAAATTAACAAACTTTCTGTTAATTTTTTACTTATAATTTTATTACAAATTTTTCTTTAATATGTAATCATCAACATAAATGTAAAAATAATATTGTAAATATTATTTTACTCTCAATGTTTAATGTGAAATTTTATATCTTGCGTTTATTTTTATTTCCAGTAAATTTGTGACTTACCCCTAATTTGCAGCAAAAAAGATGCTTCAACTTTAAAAAGCTATTACTTGGTCAGTTTTAATCGCAGAGGAATGGGACTTTTTTTGTATTATTTGTTACAGTAGTGGGAAAAATTTACTAAATATCACCTATAGGACCGGAGGACCGCATAAAAAGTTAATTTTCGTAATTTTTTAATAAAATTTTATTTTGAGCTAAATCGCTTAAAAAACATTTCTTTACCTTTTTTCAAGCATTTTTGCAATTGGAACTATATATCTATGACTAGAAATTAGCCATTGGCCACCGCTGAGAAGGGACACCATGTATTATAACCTGTAGGTTATTTTTATTCTACAATTTTAACAAATGTTCAGTATTTTTTTAGGGGAGAAGGGGGCACGTTTGAACAAAGTTTTAGAAAATCAATATATTTTTTATTTAAATTATATTTATTGCATTTTAAAAACGTAGAAGGATTCAAAACTTCGGGGAAAAGTTTTAAAAAACACTTCCCTGACAGTTCACAGTACCGAAGCATATTCACCTTCAAAGTAGTCAACTTGGGCGACGATACACTTATGACAGCGTTCATATAACTTCTGGATGCATCGTTGGAAGTAGAGATGGAAAATATGGTTATTTTTGGTTAACAGGTTACATCATTCCACAGTAGCGCTGGTAACAGGTTCCAACATCCTGTTATTTTTGTAACAGGATACAATAAAGAATTTATAAACAATTGCTAAATATGCTCCCAAACGGACAACACATGGGATATGGGCCCTAAGGGGGTGCCCTCTGTGAGGGGAGGGGGGGTCTTTCTAAGGGAACCCAACCCGTATTTACGCAAGGAAATCCAAAGTTCGAAGAAAACCACGGAAAACTCCGAATGATTGGGCTGACGGCCGCGATTGGGTTTTGTTCTAATCCAGCGCCTGCCGTCAACCAGTTTTGAGGGCAGAATCACTCAGCCACTGGTGGGGCAACAACATTTAAGAAAATATCTATAGGCACATATATTTTTGAATATAAAATAATGTATCCTACAGGAAATACGAAAAACAGGAAAATTAGAAAGTACAAGAAAACTTTCTTTAACATACAGAGGAAAACGAATTTTTCAAAAATCCATTTTCCGTATACCGCGTTTTCTGAATCAGCACTGTTGATGTTTTAAAATCTGAGATGAAATGCATTATTGAATTTTCGTACAGCAAGTCAACGCGTGCTGCCACAACTAGAGCGGCTGCAAAACATAAAACAAATGTTAACTGATAGGACAAAGAGACTTATGAGATAGGACAGATGGTAGAGAATGAAATTTTTTCCAGACTCAGTTTTTTTTACTAGTTTCTTAATAGCAGATATGTATAGTACCCAAGATCGATTGTACGCTATTATGAAAGCAAAAGAAGGTGCTACAAAATTAACTACCTTTACTTCATATTAATAAGGTAATATTGTTGCGCAAAATAAAATATTCTAATACTTTGGACTCATCTAAATTTATCCTACTATATTTATGTCTTTCAGAAAGCTGTAAACCTAATGTATTGTACTGTATTTTATATTTTTTAAATATTAAAATCTTATCTAAACATTCCAGATTCAATTTATAAGAAATTTAATTGCATTTACTTAGTATAAAAATGATTAAATTGAAAATATTTTTTTAATAATTTTTCTCAATTATTTTAATATTTGGAATATGAGTTGTATTAAAATGGTTCCAAAGTTCACTAGCTCATGCTTTTTTATATGGATCCATACATAAATAAAATATAAGACTTATTTCCACAAAATTTTCACCCCCCCCCCCCTAAAAAAAAGTGACATTTTTGGAGTGCCGACAGATGTGAAAACTTGGACAATTACGTTTTTATTTTTTGAATTGTCAGGACATATTTTTTTGTAATCGTCAGGAAACATTTTATTGTGCAGGAAATACTTTTAAATAATGTGTTTTTTTTAATTCATTATTATAAAGTACTACTACAAAAATTACATTACAATTTTCATTTAATGCGCAATTGTGCATGAAAAATAAAGCATATTGTTTTACATAAAAAATTGCAATAAAAAAAGACTGAATAATATTTATTTGGCGCAGATGTCATACACACATCACGTTGGCACAAATTTTTCTGATACCGATTTGGCAAAAAACCTCGAAGAAGTTTGAGAAATTTAAAATTCAACCCATTATGGGTCCGTAACGTGACCCAGAATAACGGGAGAAAATTTTTTATGCTAGATTTGTAATGTATGAAGCATAAGCTTTCGATAGACATATTACATCAAAAAATGAGAAACGCCCCCCCCTTGCCCCCCTCCCAAAAAATGGTCTTATAGAGGAAAACCGGAAAATTGAAATAGCAAAAAGAATGACGAGCAAAAGTTAGCTATGCTAGAATTTTTTTCTCCGCTTTAGCTCCCATAGAAGCAAAGTTATAGCCTTTTAAAGATTGAAATGAAGTGAAGAAATGAGCAAAATTAGGTGAGTCACCGAAAGGGGGGGGTGTCATGTTAAAAATGGTAGAGAACTAAATAAGCGAAATTTGAAGGTGTATGTTTGGGGGGTGAACCCCCCCCCCCAGAAGAGCCCTTTAGAAATCAAATCCACAAATCTCAAATTCAGTCTTTCTGATATTTAATTTAAAAAAGGCGAAATCATTTTTTATTTATCCTCTTTCTTCAACGACCGCGAATAAAAACCAAACAGGAAACGAAACTTTAAATCAAAAGTCGGTAACGATAACAAAATTATCCTCAGATAATGTGTATTACTCAGCACTTTTCACGGTTGTCAAATAATTTGTAACAAAACGTTTGAAAATGAACAACAGTTACGAAGCGATAAAATGTTCTTTTGTCATGTAAAAAAAAACATATATTGAAAAACGGGTGGAAAATCTAACAGAAAAGAACTACATAACTGAACTGAATTGGAAAACTGGTGAAAAATCTAACAGTTATTGAATTAGCGAATATTAAGGAATTATTTCTTCTGTGGTTGCATAGGCATAACCAGCCTTTTGAAGGGTGGGTGCCCAGAATTTTTAACCTGAACTTACTGGATACAAACAATATCTTATTTTATATAGTAAAATCTTCTAAAACGGAAGCCTATAAAACTGTTTTAAATTCCGTTTTAGACAGGTTTTTATTTTGGAGTGTATAATTGTGAGATTTTTTTAATAAGGGTTTTTAAGGGTGTTTTAATAAGGGGGGGGGACGCAATTTTTTTAAATAATTCTGAATGGGTCTGCGCAAGCAGGGGTGGGGGGCTGTTTGGACTGTACTTGCTGGATACAAGCAATATCTTATTTTATATAGTAAAACCTTCTAAAACGGAAGCCTATAAAACAGTTTTAAATTCCGTTTTAGACAGTTTTTTATCTTAGAGTGTAGAATTGTGAGATTTTTTTTTAATAAGGGTGTTTTAATAAGGGGGAGGGGACGCAAATTTTTTAAATAATTGTGAATGGGTCTGCGAAAGCAGGGGGAGGGCTGTCCGGACTGTACTTGCTGGATACAAACAATATCTTATTTTATATAGTAAGACCTTCTAAAACGGAAACCTATAAAACAGTTTTAAATTCCGTTTTAGACAGTTTTTTATCTTAGAGTGTATAATTGTGAGATTTTTTAATAAGGGTTTTTAAGGGTGTTTTAATAAAGGGGGGGGGGGGACGCAAATTTTTTAAATAATTGTGAATGGGTCTGCGCAAGCAGGGGGGGGGGGCTGTCCGGGCTGTACTTGCTGGATACAAACAATATCTTTTTTTATATAGTAAAACCTTCTAAAACGGAAGTATATAAAACAGTTTTAAATTCCGTTTTAGACAGGTTTTTTTTATTTTAGAGTGTATAGTTGTGAGATTTTTTTAATAAGGGTTTTTAAGGATGTTTTAATAAGGGGGGGGTACGCAAATTTTTTAAATAATTGTGAATGGGTCTGCGCAACCAGGGAGGGGGGGGGGCTGTCCGGGCACCCAGCCCGGACATTCAACATTGTTCGGCAAACGTCTCAAAAGAAACGATTAAGGACGTTTTTAATGAATATTATTCTTTTTTAGAGGTACAAAAAATGAAATCTTGATTAAAACAAGTGAAAGAAGATGCTGTCATTAAGAACCATGTGTTATTTTTTTAACAGGGACTTTTCAGTAACATATTATTGCAATATTAGGTTCTAGCGTGGTAACACTGTTATTTATCCTAATACGATAAATAATGCCCATCCCTAGTTGGAAGCCATTTTTCGCAGTCTCTCATAAGGCCTCCTGCGATATTGGTTTCACCGCATCTGATAACTAAAAACAGCGTCCCTGTAAGGGGATTTTTTATTGATGGGAACAGGTAAAAGCCAAAAGGAGTTATGTCCAGTTGATAGAAGGTATATAGAAGCACATTAGAATTTTGACAAGGAATTATTATATCAGTCGATTTCGATGTGCTAGTGCATTCTCAATCAGAAAGTACCAATGCTTGGCTCCAACAAAATTTGTCCGACGTGTTTTTCGTCTTCGGTGGATTGTTGGTCCTCTTTAAAACGAGGATGCCATTCATAAACCTTGTGTCTCACCCTGGTAGATTCATCGTAGACCTTTCTTAGCATTGACTAAATCTTCATTGGTGTTTTACCTAATCTTTGACAGAATTTAAAGGCTGCAACACTATTCAAGAAAAGTCATCTTTCTTACATCGCCGAGCGAAGATTATTAACATCCGAAAATAACGGCTGTGCGTGCGTTTTAGTCACATGACATGGACTAAAACAACATGAACATATAGGGGAAAGTTGGGAGAATATATTTCAGGCAGTTTTACTTTAGGCACTTGCTTTCGTTGTCAAGAATGACCACAGTCCTCGAATTATTGAGTCTTACTACATATTACATAATAAAAACAATGTATTTTTTTATCAAATGAACTAAAAATTAAAACTTTTCTATCAAAATTAAATAATTTGTAAGTATTTAAACAAATAAGAGATTTCTCTTAAAACAAGGCGTTGACACTTACGTGTTTCTTCCATCTATAAGGTCTACAAATGGAAAAAAATAACTTTTAGCTATTGTTTTTGATTCAGATGACTCGGAGTACATCTGCGAATAACCCGTAGGTTTGATGTCTTTTATTCCTTCATTATTGCGCGTAATATTAGCACTTGGCGTTATTATCTATTCTGGCATTATTATACTAGGACTCCTTAATATTGTAGAATAATTGAGAAATCCCGATTATAGCATAGGTCTTTTTCAACATACAATCTTTTTTCTAGCTTTTTCAATTAACTTTTAAAAATTAGAATTTAAACCAGATGTGTACTTTTCAATGTTACGACATGTGCATAAAATTTTCATTTTCTATTTTAGAAAGGTGAATGGAAATTTTCATATAAGGTTTTTTTTTTTTCTTTTTCCTTTTTTACAAATTTGTTAAATAAAAAGGTTTTTTGACTCGAAACATATGTGACTAATTCTCAGATTTTTTTTTTTTTAATTTTATAAGTAAAATGTCTTAAGTTATTAAATTTGTAATGTAAATTATTTAATTATCATTATACCAGTAAGAATAATTTACGTTCATTCTGTTATTCATGTTAATAGATAAGAATAAAACTTCCGGTGGCTCTGAAAGTGTTACCATTTTCATTTGTTGTACGTTCATGGTCTTAAAATTTAATTAACAAAAACAAAAGGCTTATCTCCAACCATCCTTCGACTTCGGAAACTTAGCACTTTTGTTTTGAAATAATTTAATGACCTCCGAGCACTAAAAGACTTTCGTTTGATATTCAAAGAGCCAAAGTGCGTAAAGATTCAAATACTCTGTTCTTTTGCTTGAATGGTATTAATTAAAAAAAATGGAAAATAATATGCAAAAAATACATCTTAAAAATGTTTAAAATGTTTGAGTATTCTTTTTCTGATTATTTTATACTAATAAGAAAAATTTAAGAAAATGCAAAAATTAAAAATTGGAGATTAAAAAACAGAAATACCGAAAATATTTTCGAGCTTTAAGTTTCAACTCTAATATGTTAATTATTATTTCATAATCTCAATTTCTTCATATATTGTGCAATGATGTATGGGTGAAGAAGATGTAGAATGTTTTGGTTTTTGAATTTTATTTTAATTGGTGTTACAAATTTTTGAGAGATAATATTTTATTAATTATTTTACCTCGGTACATTTGTTTTTTTTTCTGAGCATATTGCTACGCCATTCGAGTATGTGTGATTCATATTCAAAGAAAATTACTTTTTGTTATATTACATCACATTTGGTATACGAGTATTACAGAAGAATCGGAAATTCTCAAAGTTAAGTATACATAAACAATAGAAAGCATCAAATGCACAGGTAGATAAGATTTAATCTAATATATAATGCCATAGGATGATATAATGTCTACTATGCTATTTAATTGCTATTGTAACAGAGAATTTAGAAATCCCAAAAAAATCTTTTTATTTATAAGCAATTTAAAATCAGCTGGCTAGGTACAGATTTCCAATGATAGAAGTTATTGGCAGAATCGAAAGATAAATCTTAAGGAATTTTAATCGAACGATATTAAGTTTCAATCGCCGAGTGGCGTCACCCTCGCGTCTGTACAGTGGTATATTAAGATGCCTGCCATCCCTCCCAGAGAAAGGATTAACAATATCCCAAATAAACACACTATTAACAGAAAGTTATTTAGAATATACCTTTTTCTGAGAGATCTGTCAAACCTTACTTAGTACCTATTTGCTGCAATATCCAATGTAGAAGTTTTTCTCAATCGCTGCCGCCTATCACATGGTGGGTTTTTTATTGATAGAACCGACCCGTTGTTGATATGGTTTTAGTCTGAATCATAGTATGTAGGTATTAATAGGTAAACCAACTTATTTTCAAATCCGCCCCTTGTCGCGTTTAACGGCACATACAGCTTCGGCTGAACATAACATACTAAGCCACTTATTATCCAACCCGCTTCTTGTCGTGTTTAACGACGGGTACAGCTGCGACTGAATATTTTTTGCATTGTATTTTATTTAAAGTTTTAAAAAAGGTGAGCAGGAAGTATACTATGCCCTTCAAATTAAGTCCAGGCTAGGTCTGAGCAGTTCCTCTTAGGCTATCAAATCAAATAGAACTAACTGAGCTATTATTCATACTGAAGAATTCTCCTACTACTCTACTCGAAATTAAATGTATTCTCTTATAGTAAAATTGAATGATCGTGATTTTTACAGTAACGCCCTTTCAACAGAAACATCCGTTGACTAACAAAGAAGGTCTCCATAAGGGAATACTCCGAAAAATCTGAAAAAATTACAGAATGCTCTACGAATTAGGATATATATGCTTTTATAAAACAAATTTCGGCGGAACCTCCACGCAGCGTCCAGAAATAAATAATGAAAATTTCGTTACTTGACGATTTTTCATCGATTGGCGATGGAGTGTAATTTCCAAAAATATATTTTTTATTGTTAAATACACTTTAAGGGGAAAAAAGGTTTCATGTTCAACTTATTTAGATAAATTTAGTTTAAACAACTTTAGATTTGTTAGTTTTACTTACAGTTTTAAGTATAAGAGAAACAACAATGCAAAATAGATAAGATGATTAGATCGAACTTGAAGCAAGTTTTTTCTCCTGCTGGATGTCCGGCAATTGCCATCTAAATCTAAAGAAGATCAAAAACGCTTGTAGTAGCGGAAACGCATAGCGTGATCAGAACAAAAACACTGGGAGTAGAATGATGCGTCTCTTTAGAACTTCAAATGGGGAAACTGAAGTGTGCAAATTATCTCTGAATACACATGACTGGTTTGGAGGCTGTTTACAGACCATATGCGTCTGAAGATTCTGTTATTTCGTGCAGCATAATGTGTACAACCATTAACCTCTTACTTGGACCATGGGAGGCTGTGAGATGATGTTTCTATTATGTAGCTGGAAGCAAATGGTTTCTCTGTTGACAGATGAGCAAACGGACAGCAGACGACTCCAAACGGCCAGGCCGGATCAACATCTTTGTTTTCAACTTTTAACCCGTATCCCTGATATCTTCGGAGTATTTACTCGGGGTACCTATGTTGCATGAATTAATTTTACTATTTTTGTATTCTATTTTTTCATTCATTTTACTAATATGTTATGTTTTTGTGTTATTTTGTTCAATGGTTTTAATCTAAAAGGTAGCTTTTCACAGTGGATCCTCATTTTCAGCAAGTGATAACAGTAATTCAAAAGTGTATACCATTCCTAGAAGAGTGGTTCATTTTTATTAGGTTTTACGATAAGGCGTTAATGATAAGATGGCTTAATTGTTGAACCAGATCTATTCTGGCACCTCTAATTGAATTGAGTTCGGTTCTGTAACAGCGTTCGGAATCGGTGGCAACAAACCGTGTAGTCAACAGTATTTGCCACGTACACTTATAAATTGTTCATCCTTATCTTTAAATCAAAAATATGCTATTTGTTTAATTTTATTTAAATTATGTAAATTATTGTTAGCATATATCACTAAGATTTAATTATACAGAGTGTTTCTTTATAGCAGTTACAAAATTTCAGGAGAGTCAGAGCGCACATAGACAATGGATAATGACATTTGAACCTATGACATAGACATATGAATACATGGTTGAAAACGCTTTTCAGGCGCAATAATTATGAAACGAAACATAAGAAAGGAAGGAAACTAACAGTGATAGAAAACATGTTTGTTATACTTAGCACTGAATAAAACTAAAATGCGATTCTCATCAAAGAAGGTGTTCGAAATTACAACCCTACTCACATTTCCAACGCTTGGAAGATCTAATTTTTTACAAAATACGGGACATGTTCCGGACATTCCCATGCTTTACTATGATGTTTCCCATCTTGTTCATGAAGTCAACCTCTCCTGAAAGATTGCAACTCTGTGCTGAAATACCCTGTATCAATACAGGCCATATTAACATATCTATAGAGAGGTGGACAGATAGCTATAACCACACTTATACACTGCATAGTAAAATTAAAAAATAAATTAATCATTTCAATACATCAAAAAATATATTTATGTGAGGCTTACTTTTCAAATGCAATTTTCTTCCGATTCTATCGTAAAAAAAAAAAAAAAAAAAAAAAAAAAAAAAAAAAAAAAAAAAAAAAAATCCCAGTAATTTGAAAATAGAAGATTATCGAGTTTAATTATGTTGGAAAACTCTTTTAGCAAGACCATTACTGATTAGTTCTTTTCTGCATTGTGCTAGTCCGCAATTGTTAACTGTTTAATAGCAATCTCTTTCCGAAAAACGTAAGCATCTTTATTTCTTTAGAAGTCCAAGTAATTAGTTTTTTTTAAAGCCAAATATCAAATTACACAATTTGTTTTCCACTAACAATAAATAAAGAAAATAACTGCTAGATAAAAAACAGTCTTGTAATAAATACTTATAATCGGTTTCTTAATAGAATGTTTCTGATTAATATGATAATTACTTTGCGCGTAACGCACTCTGTGAAAGGGCTTATTTTAACAGATATTTCAGATCTGTTTATTTCACCACTGAAAACACGAAAGCGTAAATGATTTTTTACACACGAATGTATCTATGATTCATAAATTGTTAATAAGTAAGAAATGGTGTTCCTTTTTTATCATTTTCGACTCAGAAAAGTCTCATTGGATAAAAAGTACACTGGTGTCCAAAAGTTAAGCATAATTGGTAATTAAGTAAGTAAAGAAAGAAATATATATCGAAATGTGGTGAAACTCCAGGCGTGTAAACAAAATAGTACGCGTCATATATTTTCGCGAAGAGTTTTCCCCGAAATCGAACAGGGGACCGTCAACAAATTTTAAAAGAACGAAGATCTTTTGGATAACCCTGTCAAAACTAATCTAGCAAAAGCGTTCAAACTGCACATTATGATTAAGTGGCTTATTGTAATGTACTGTGTTTATTTTTATAAGGATAGCATGGATACTCATAGAGAAATTAAGGTTTTTATAAAAACAGTCCTAAATTTTTTGCTTATAATTTGCAGAGTTCTTAATATAAAATAATGTTGTTTTCTGAAAATATGACAAACATCATTGTACACATTACCCTGTCATCAGAATTTTAAAATAATAAAAATTGTATAAAAATGAGTAGGTTTAGTAAATAATTTTTCATTGCGCATGCATCAACGATATCAAAATTTCATTTGCATATTGTGTTAGCTAAATGTATAGAACAACTTCTGTAAAAGTTTCAAAAACATAGCTTGAAAATTCTGAAAATGGTCGCCTATAGAATCAACTCAAAATCCTTATTCCTAAAAGGAAGCAAAAAAATCAGGGGTTTTATCCAAATACAGTTGTAATGCAATATTGTGTAGGCACTAGACAATGGAATATGGATACAGCCCCTTATCTTTTTGTTTCATTTAGGGAATAAAGATTTTGATCTCATTCTAAAAACAATAATTTTCAGAATTTTTAAGCTAGGTTTTTGAGACTTTCACAAAAGTTGCTCTGTACATTTAACTAACATAATATGACAATGAAATTTTAATAGCGTTCACGCATGCGCAGTAAAAAGTTATTTAGTAAACGTGCTCATTTGTCAAACAATTTTTATTATTTTTAAATTCTGATGACTGGGTATTGTGTACCATGATGTTTGTCATATTTTCAGAAAAAAAACATTATTTTATACTAAGAACTCTGCAAATTATAAGCGAAAAATTTAGGACTGTTTTTATAAAAACCTTAATTTCTCTACGAGTATCCATGATATCCTTATAAAAATAAACACAGTACATTACAATAAGCCACTTAATCATATTGTGCAGTTTGAACGCTTTTGCTACATTAGTTTCGACAGGGTTATCCAAAAGATCTTCGTTCTTTTTCAATTTGTTGACGGTCCCCTGTTCGATTTCGGGGAAAACTCTTCGCGAAAATATATGACGCGTACTATTTTGTTTACACACCTGGAGTTTCACCACATTTCAATTTATATTTCTTTCATTACTTACTTAATTACCAATTATGCTTAACTTTTGGACACCAGTGTATATAAAAAATGAAAATAATTTTATGTAGTAGGTTTGGGAAAAACTTTTAATGAAATATGACGAAAAGGTTTATTAATATATTAGAAGATAAAAATAAGTTACAATTTCTTTAATATATAATTTCAAAATATTTTTTTTAATCTGTAACTTTTATATTATTATTATTTTTATTTTTTTTCACAGACTTAAATTTTATACAATGACAATCTTTATGCAGAACCTTTTATTTATTATTAATATTTTGATATTGTGTGATTATTATAGATTCTGATTTTTTCAATGACCAAGGTGAATTTGTGTATAGGAAATATCCATATTACACTACAAATCATCCCAAAATATTCTGATTTCTGTTTTTAGCAAGACTTTGTTTTTTACTTGTTGCATCTAAACTGTATCAGTAAACAACTAAACATTAAAAAAAAAAATTACTTCTATTTAAAATGTCCATTATTTTTGTTCATTTCAATTTTATTAACTACTAGGCAAGTGAAAGATAATGCATGATTTCCCAATGGAAATTTAAAACACAAATATTTTTTCACGCTTAAGATGTTCAATCAAAATAAGAATCTTAACAATTACTTCATTCTTGCAAATGAGAAACAAGCTTAGTGGTTCCAAAGTCATAAAAATTTAGGCTTATAATGGCGACCAATTCTCGAAAGGTGTTTCTAACGCCATCTTGATTGAAGAAAAATTTTCCATTCGAAAAATTATCGATGAATTCAAAGAAGTGGAATTCGGTTGGCAAGGTGCTTGGCGAGTACGATAGGTGAAGTGGCATTTTGAAGCCCATGCAAAAACTTTTCGAGGATCCATTATACAGGATGCGGCAACACCTGTGGCACTCACTTATTAAATTTATAGGGTCTGGTGGGGTAAAATGGGTAGTGGGGTAAAATGGGTAGGATTTGATATTTTAGCACCTAACAATTGTTACATTTAAGAGAGAGATTTTATTTTTTTAATATATTTTCAGACATTAGTTGGCAACATTTCTATTCTTCCAAAAAGTTTTTGTGTTGTATATGGCAACAGGATATACCCTTGTTTTCATCTGTGGAATGTCTATGTTTCAATTGTGTTACTGAAAAACCCTTAAAAATCTATATTTTTGAAAATTATTTTGTAAATAATTTTTAAAGCTTGAATTAGCAAAGATTCTGAAGTAAAGTTTATGACAAATTGGTAAGTAATATTTAAAATACTTTTTTTGTAATTAAAGTTTTTGTGTGCTGGGGTAAAATGGGTATAAGTTAGGCTTAACTAATCCATCCAATTAAAATGTAATTTCATAAGAAAAAAATTTAAAATAATTGGAATGAAATGTCTTTTTAAACATTTTATATGTAAATAAATATATTTCCTATTTTTAAATTTATTAATAATCATTAGAAAAAAGAAAAATATGAGAATATAGGCATTTTATAGTGTGAGAATTTTCAGCTTGCAAATTAATTTTTTTTTCTTTTACAGGAATAATGCCGAGGAATTATGTTAAGAAAAGAGTTTCTTCTTACTCGGATACTGATTTAGAATTAGCTATTTTAGATGTGAAAAAGGGGAAAACAATTTTGGCAGCTGCACGCCAGTATGCCATTCCATTTGAAACACTCAGAAGATGGATTACTTGTCCTCCATCTCACAAAAAATCTGGGCGTTCTACTATCCTTGCACCAGAAGAGGAGATTTGTATTGTACAAGCATTAGAATTTCTAGCAAAATGTGGTTATCCATTAGATCGACAAGATGTAATTAATATAGCACAGCAGTATATTAAATCTTGTAAAGACACAAAATGCGAAAGTCTAGGGGTAGAATGGGCAAGGGGGTTTGAAAAGAGGTGGGCTAATAGATTAGCAAAAAGAAAACCTGAATTGCTAACCAAGGCAAGAGCTAATGATTTGTCATTTGAAGTAGTGAATTGTTTTTTTGATATGTATAGCAATTTGCTGTCCCAAAACAATTTAGAAAATGCACCTGACCGTATATTCAATCTTGATGAAGTTGGATTGGGAACTGACTTTCGTGCAAGCAAAGTATTTGTACATAAGAAAGATCGCAATGCCTACCTAAAATCCCCTGATGCAGGTAAAGCAATGTACACTGTTTTGTTTTGTGTATCAGCAACAGGAAATTTTCTTCCACCTCTTACTGTGTACAAAAGTTTAAACATGTATGAGAGTTGGACAAAGGGTGGACCCCATGGAGCTCTATATGCTTACACCGAGTCGGGTTGGATGCACGACACAGTATTTGAGTCTTGGAAGTCAAGTTTTGTTGAGCATGTCAAACATCTTGAAAAACCTGTGCTTTTAATTTTTGATGGACATGGCAGCCATCTAACATACACCACAGTAAAGAAAGCTATAGATAATGAAATCATTATACTTTGTTTACCACCAAATACCAGCCATGCCTTACAGCCTTTAGATGTTGGAGTCTTTGCTCCTATGAAGCAGTCATGGAAAAAAATTTTAAAGTTGTGGTATAGAGAGACACGTCTCCAGAAAGTTACTAAAGCTTCATTTCCTCACTTGCTCAAGCAGCTATTTGAAACATTAAAAGGCGAAAATGCAGTAAAAGGTTTTAAGGGAGCTGGACTTTATCCTGTAGATAAAAAAGCTGTTGAACACCGAATAATATTCACAGAAAAAAATACATATGAAGAAGTTGCAAATGCCATGCAACCCTCTACTTCAAGCTCTGGAATGACAGCACATATTTATGCAGAAACTGAAAACAAATTTCTCGATTCACATGATAAACATAGTATGGTTTCCTCTCCTTACAAAGATTTAAAAAGTGCCATACTGACAGCAATTTCTCCTTCTCAGTCATATGGCACGAAAAATGCATTAGAAAATGCAAGACGTAAAAGGAAACGAGTGCAGAGCAAAGCTGGTGAAATTTTGACACAGAATGAAGTGGCACAACGTCTCTTGCAGGAAGAAATCGATCGTTTAGAAAAGAAGAAAAATGTAAAGCCCCAACCAAGCAAAATAAGAAAAAAAGATCTCCCAAATAAGAAAAAAACATCTCCACCATTTGCAATTACACATCCTACTTGCACAACTTCTGATAGAATGAATGCATCTGAAATTTTACCAGGCAAGTGGGTTAAAGTGAAATATGCAAAAAAAAATTCTGTTGTTGAATTCAATGGACAAATTATTGGCATGGAGGAAGGAGGAGAGGAATTCAATGTAAAGTTCCTAACAAAGTCAACCATTGGTGATTTTTTTATATTTCCTGAACAAGATGACACAGATGTGGTTACCAAATCTCAAATTGTGAAAATTTTAAAGGAGCCACATTTCAACAATCGTGGTTATTACAAATTTCAAATTTAAAAAATTTACAATGTTTTAAAGTTAACATTTTGATTAATTTTGTGTAATTTTCATTATATAATTAAAATAAAAACTTAAAATAAAGTTTCCAGTACATTTAGATAATTATTTATTACTTATTCAATCAATACCCATTTTACCCCACATGGTACCCATTTTACCCCACTTCAGAGACAAAAAGTATATACAAAACAAAAGAATATTTCTACTATTTAAAATTAAAAAAATGAATTAACAACTACTTAAATGTTATGCCAAGACATCAGTTGCATAAATAAACACAAAAAAAATCACATTAAATATTTTTTTTTCAATGAAAACAGGCATTGAATGAAAAAGTGGTGCTTTTCATACCCATTTTACCCCACCTGACCCTACACAGTGCCAATTTGCTGTAGGGGACGAACCATACTGAAATGTTAATTTCATTCGTAATTTCTCGAGACTTTAAATTTTTTTAATTAATTAATTAATTAATTAATTCTTAATCAACTTTGAGTATTGCCTTCAGTTGATCATCACTATAAAAAGAAGGAAGCTCGTAATTACCCTGGCCTTGAAGATCGAAATATTCTTGATGAAGTTTTTTAAACAAATGCTGAACTGCGCTTATGTTAATTTTCCTTTTGCCCCAATTGTCATTGATGTTTTGTAAAGTTTATGCTGCACTCAAGTTTAAAAATTAAAAAAATAAATTAGGAAAAAATTTCGTTTTGATATCTCAGCTTCTGAAGACAATTAGTAGCTTAAATATATGTACAATAAAACAATTTCTTGAAAAAGAAATTGCTTGAAATAAGTTTTAAAATGATATGTAGTACATATCCCTAGGATTAAACTTTTATATATATATATATATATATATATATATATATATATATACAGGGTGTCCAGTAGATAGGTGATTAATGGTGATCAATGGCTTATTTCTAAACCGTTAGTTATAGACATATAGTTCCAGTTGCAAAAATGCTTTAAAAAGGTAAAAAATTGTTTTTTAAGCGATTCAGGTAAAAAAAAAAAAAAAATAGTAAAAAATAGAGAAATTAAAATTTTATACCGTCCCCCTCCTATAAGTGATATTTAATAAATTTTTACCACTACTCTAACTAATTAGACAAAAAAAGTCTCATCCTTCTGCTATTAAAACTGACCGAGTAATAGCTGCTTAAAGTTGAAGTATGTTTCTCGCTGCAAAATATGGTTCAGTCACAAATTTACTAGAAATAAAAATAAACGTAAGATGTAAAATTTAGCATTAACATTCGGATAAAATAATTTTTACAATACTATTTTTAAATTTATGTTGATGTTTACTCATTAAAGCAAAATATATAACTTGTACTACAAATATAATTTTAAAAATGACAGAAATTTTGTTAAATTACATTATGAAAACACAATATGTTACAAAGTGGCACGTGTTTAAAACTCTATTACCTTACTTACCCTAATAGAATTGGTGTACTCATATAAAATAAATAAATGGTACGCACCTAAAATCGCATTAATGTTACATTGTCATTGGTTGTAAATGAGTTTGCGAATTGGATCTCGATCAGATATTTGGAAGTGAGTTAAAATTTAATACAAATTTTGAACTAGGAAAACATACATAAGAAAGTCATAAGTAAAATAAAAGCTTATGAAAATAAAAAACCTTTTTAAAAGAAAATCGTGAAAAGAAACAGCTTTATTTCCTTACAAAATAAAACATATGCAAAAGTACAATTGAGGATGTTAATTTCAAAACTTGCCTTATTGCTTTTGTTTTCTCTGTCAGTCTATACCAATCTGCACCATTGTAACACTATAATATTCAAATTTATAATGTAAAACAATATATGCATTTAAAGGTTTTTCGCGATTTACTAAAATTTCATTTTCTCGATAAAGAGAATTTTAAAACTGAGTTCTTTAATTATTTTAGCCGATCTAGAAGCTAATTAATTAAAATTAACGCTATCGTAAAACTTATAGGGTGGATGCAACTTAAGTTAAATCGATTTAAAAATACTTCTTTACCTCATTTAATACATTTTTGTAATTGGTACTATATGTCTATGACATGCGATTTAAGAATTAGCCATTAGACAGCATTAGAAATGGACGACCTTTATAAAACTTTAAGCACTTAGCGTATGTTCCCTTAAAGCTTAGCGCAACACTCATCCGTTTTCTGTTAAAGAAATGTGGTTTAAGTCATGAAATACAAAGTTTCATAACTCGGTCAATTTTAATGTTAGATGAAGTCTTTTTCAGTTGTTTGATAAAGGTATGGAAAATTTTTACTAAATATCACATATAGAACCGGGAGACCGTGTAAAAATTTAATTTTCATAATTTTTTAGTAATTTTCTTTTTTGACCTAAATTGCTTAAAAAACAATTCTTTGCCTTTTTAAAAGCATTTTTGCAATTGAAACTACATATGTATATGACTAATGGTTAGAAATTAGCCATTGGCCACCGTTGAAAGTGGACATCCAGTATAAGGCATGTCTGTGTACTAAGGACACACTCTTACGATTTGTGTTGCAGTGTGACCAAGTTTAGTATTTTAAAAACAAATTTGGTAAAAATATTGTTTTAAAATCTCAGATTCTTAAGATTGTTAATGGCTTAAATATATATAAAATAAAACAATTTATTTGAAATAAAATTGCTTGAAGCAAATTTTAAAATGTATGTAATGCACATATTATTATTAAACCAATATTTCCACTCCTGAACAAAATTATAACCTCAAAAATGTCTCATTTTTTTACATCATAATATAAATAGGCCTAGCTTTACATTAATAAAATAAAGATGAATATTTATAAAAAGAAATCTAAATTTATTAAAAACTCATAAATAAAAAGGAACAAATAATTTAAATAGTTTAAAAAAATTTAAATACTTTAAAAAATAACGTTGTGTGAGCCCTACACAAAATTATAAACTCGAAGTTTTGAGTATCTATATTATGGTATTTATGGTCTGAATAAATGTATTTTCTGATAAGAAACTAATAAAAGGAATCATTAAGGTATCAATACATTGCAACACATCGATAAAAGGTTAATTTTTAAATAACTATTTCTTTTTTAACAACTTTAATATACTTTCTATGTGTTATTCAATTTAAATTTTAAGTATCTATTCAGAAATCACAATATATATTTATCCTTCAAAATTTATCATCACATTTTAAGCTCAGCAGAAATTTTTGAGACAGCCTGTGTTAGTAACGTCTGTAATTGCTATGCATATTTTTTTTCATTTGCTTACAATTATTCAAAACTGAATTATAAAATATTAAAAGATGATGTGCATTATTCCTTTGCAAAGATTAAAGTTTATTTTATAAATTTATTTTCTTAAGCGAATTATTGAAGCTTTCAGAAATCTCACACAATACGAGGGGAATAATACAACGTTTGCGGTGAATGCTTTTCTTTAAATATTCCGCATATTTATCTTACTTTCATTCCTCAATTTCATCTTATCATTTACAAAATGGGTCTCTTCCGCGAAAGGAACGAAACCATTTGAAGTTTTGATTTGAACTTGAATAATTTAAATGCATAGGTTTAATCCACGACGTTCTATAAATCGGAGAAGCGATGAACCGTCTGTTTAAAAGATTAACTCTGAAAATATTATCAAACATTTTAAAAGAGAATATTGTTTTACGTTTGAGACTAATAACCCATATATACACTAATATTCTGTATTTAGAAAATGTAATGTTTGTGAGAACTAAATATTCTTAACATTTATATTTCCATCTTAAAAATTTTGGGCTAATATTGTGAAAAATTATTTTAATATTTAATAGATTCATACATTCTTAATTCAAAAGAACAAATTTCTCAATCAAGGAACAAGTGAAATATTTTGTCAAGACTTTCACTTCTTCTGAGTGACAGCGTATTCACTATTAAGCGATACCTTTTTTAACCACTTTAATATCTTTTCCAAGTTTTATTCCATTTAAATTTTTAGTATTTATTCAGAAATTGCTATATATATTTATCTTTCAAATTTTATTGTCACATCTTAAGCTGAGCTGAAACTTTTGACAGACCATTTTTTTAGTTATGTCTGTAAATGCTATGCATAATTTTTTATTTGCTTATATTTATTCATAACTAGAGTATAAAGTATTAAAAAGATGTACGTTATTTCTTTGTACAGATTAAATATATTTTCTCTATCTTTTAAGCGAGCTATTTAAGCTCTCAGAATTCGCACACAATGCAGACAAATAACACGAAGTTTGCGGTGAATGCTCATCATTTTAATATTCTGCATATTTACCTTGCTTTCATTCCTCACTTTCAGCGTATCTTTTAAAACATGGTTCTCTTCCACGAAAGGAACGAAATCGGTTGAAGTTTTGATTTCAACTGAATAATTTAAATGTGTCTGTTTAATCTACTCCGTTCTGTAAATCGGAAAAGCGATGAAGCGTCTGTTTAAAAGATTAACTCTCAAAATATTATTTAATATTTATAAACAGAATAGTGCTTTAAATTAGAGACTAATAATCTACAGACACATTCATATTCTGTATTTAGAAAATGTAATGTTTGTGAGAACAAAATATTTTAACTTTTAGATTCCTACCTTTAAAACTTTCGAGCAAGTATTATTATAAAGTATTATCCATAGTATAAAGGACAAGCATATACATAGCGTAACGCATATATCACTTTGTGAAAGACATTTTTTGAAATTTCTGCAGTATAAAGGACAAACGTATCTGTGTATTACACATACGTCATTTTGTCAATGGCAACATTTTGAAATTTGAAATGAAATTCTGGTTTTCAAATTTTCTTTGTTGTTAATTATTAAATTTCAACTATCGCATCCTTTCAATTTTTACACCATCTTATGTAGAGCAAAATGTACTTTTAAATGCAGTTTGTTTAAAAGCTATATCTCAATTTATTTTTGAGATATTATTATTTTCTTGTAGTTCTCATTACTAATTTTGTGGTATTAGAAGTACTCCATAAAATAACGTAATCGAAATCGCAAATTGGTATAATGTAAGTTTTACAAATAATAATAATAATAATAATAATAATAATAATAATAATAATAATAATAATAATAATAATAATAATAATAATAATAATAGGGCTTTATAATAATTAGAAGTCTTCGTTAAAAAATATAGCGATTTACAGTGTTGAATTTCGTAACTCTCTACTGGAAGAATTTACTTCGCTGAGTTAAACGAGCAAAGAACTATATGTTTGCAATACTATGAAGTTTAAAATAAAATCAGATTCTCCAATTTTTTATCTGATATTCTCTCGACTAAAAAAATTTTATTGCTATTCTTTAAGGCAGTCTACTATAATTTTATTAAAATGCATTATTTCTTTGTACAGATTTAAGTTTATTCTATAAATGTATATTCTTCATTTTTTAAGCGAGCTGTTGAAGCTCACAGAATTCACATACAATGCGTGGGACTAACACGACGCTTGCAATAAATGCCTTTCATTTAAATATTACGCATATTTATCTTGATTCCATTCCTCAATTTAAGCTTATCTTTTACAATATTGGTCTCTTCCTCGAAAGGAACGAAACCGGTTGAACTTTTTATTTCAACATGAATAATTTAAATGTATTAGTTTAATCCACCCTGTTCTATAAATTGGGAGAAGCGATGAAGCGTCCGTTTAAAAAATTATTAAATATTTATAAAAAATGTCTCAAAATATTATTAAATATTTATAATCAGAATAACTGCTTTACATTGGAGACTAATAATCCATAGATACACTGATATTCTGTATTTAGAAAATATAATATTTGTGAGAAGTAAATATTCTTAACATTTAGATTTCTACCTTTAAAACTTTTGAGCAAGTATTAGTAGAAAGTATCATCCATAGTATAAAAGACAAACATGTATGTGCGTAACGCATACGTCACTTTGCAAATGGCATCATTTTGAAATTTGAAATTAATTTTTGGTTTCGAAATTTTCGCTGAAAATTCGAATTTTTTTTTTTTTTTTTTTTTTTTTTTTTTTTTTTTTTTTTGTGCAATTTATTTTTCAAATAATATGTTTTTAATAATGCCTGAAACATATATACGTTTTCTAACTATATGTTACAAAAACCTGTTTTAGTAAGAAAGGATGCATTTCATTTGTAAGCTGTTGCTCTGCGCATTTCCGTTTGCCATTATTTTTTAAACATTATCAATGAACAAAAAATTTTCTTAATTTTTTTGTTTCCTCCATTTTATAATCAAAGGGAACTTACCAGTTGATGAAAGGTGCTGCTCTCAAAGGTAGAGATGTAGCATCCAAATCCATATAAATCACGTCGGCCAAACCATTTGGAATTTCAATTAATTGCATTCGAGGGAAGTTTCTTTGCTTATGTCCCTTACAAAGATCCCTTACAAGGGCACCCCCCCCTTTCCTATAGCTCTCGTACAGATAATTAATCATAACAAAAAAACATACTTGATTCAATAAGTAACAGTTTCATTATAAGATTTTAATTCAATAAATAAAGTTATTTTTAAATATATTTACTTTAAGATCCCCATTAAGAATCCTTGTCAAACAAGAATCGTCTGTTTGTAACTTGCGTTATCCTTTTATTAAGAAAATTACTTTTCTAAATTCTTGTAGAATGAAAAAAAGCTCTCACCCCCCCCCCTCCCCCTAAAAAAAAGACCATACGAGTAACTTCAGAAATTTTAAGAAAAGTGAAATATGAATTAAAGTTAATTATAGCTATTAGTAATATTTTTGGTTGGTTAAAGTACTTATTAAATTTTTTACAAAATATAATTATGAGTACAATAGAATATTGAAATTTTCGCATGCAACATAAGTTATCTCTTAGCAATATGCAGTGAAAAAAAGTGTTTTCATTCTGAAATAAATGTAACAAGGCAAATAAAAAGCGTTAAATAAATATCAACACTAAAGTAATATAAATATTAAACAAATATGTGACTAATTAAACAACGAAATAAAATTTCTTTTTAATTGAGATTCTTAGTGTGAAGTTTGCACGAAAATATTGTGGATTAGCAAAATATTCCATAACTGTTTCGCTAAGAGAAAAATAAATATATTGAATTTACTTAAAACATTTTGGAATAAGGAAACGTTCTTGAATATGCTTAACGTTTTGATTAATCATTGTTTATTTATACAAGAGATATTTTCGTCGGGATTATTTAACACAAATTACTTCATTTGAAGAAAGATCAAAGTTAATTTAAAATGTTTATATAAGAAAAGAGATTGAAATACAATTGTGTTTCAGATATCAAGTAGCATCGAACTGTAACCAATTAAATTCAAATTAAAAGAGGCCAATTACAAAATTTTTAGCAGAACTCTATTTGTATTGTTACGCTCTTTTATTATTTTCTACTATTTATAACAGAATATGTTATTGTTATAAAAAAAATAGACTTCCGCTTTTTAATAGATTTACATACTGCTTTAGATAAGAGACTAATAATCCATAGATACACTAATATTCTGTATTTAGAAAATGTAATATTTGTGAGAACTAAATGTTCTTAACATTTTGATTTCTACCTTTAAAAGTTTTGATCAAATGTTAGTAGAAAGTGTCATCTGTCTTCGTCGAAAGTATTGTAAGTCGTCTGTCTATCCCCTTTATATCACTGAAGTAAGTGTAAGAAATTGTGAAGAGAAATAGAGAAATAAACCAATATTCATTTATATGTTTTAAACTGTTGCCAGTAGGTTTCAATTGAATTTGCAAATTTTCCACCAGAAGAGGATCTGTGATATCAATTTTCGTACCATATTCATTTTTGCATCATCGGAAAATGTGGTACTACTTAGTTATCCCGTCGATCAAAAAAGTATTGCCAAAACATAAGATTAAATGCCAATAATGTATGACCGTGAATGTCACATTCAATGATATTAAATACGATAAAGGTGTTTAAAACATCATTAAGTGGATTTATTTCGACTTCTTATTTGTAATTTTATTAATATGCCACTAATTATTTGTTTTTTCGTCATTTAAAATAAAAAAATTTTCAATATGCATAATTTGGCTATTAACCACTTAACCGTCTGCCCCGAGATAAGTCGGGGGTAAAAGCACTATTTTCCCATACCCTTCGCCGGTTAAGTGCGAGTTGTGTAATCTGACTAAATTGGTCGACGAGATAACGAAGTGGTACCGAAAATAATTATGGATATGGCTTATGGATAAAATTAAACTGCATTTTGTAAACAGGGTGTCCCTAAACAAATGGTATATATGCTAGGACGTGATAGAACACATCAAGACGAGTAATAGTAAATAGGAAACCAAGGGTCCTAAACGTTTTCCAAAGGAGATAGCCGCCATTAAAGTTTGGGGTCCAAAATTTCAAATGCACATAAAAAACGGAAAAATTGGTCGATTGATTTGCGGTTTTCACCAAAACTATTCTTTATGTTGGTATTTTCTTGAAAATAAATTATAAAGATAAATTTCAAAAAATGCCGTTAGAGGGCGCTTTAGACTTTGAAGTAATGAAAAACTATTTTTTGCATCTCATCAAATGGATTCGTAAGCTTAGACTTAAACTTAAATTTTGAGCTCAAAATCTGAATAATTGGGAGTGGTTAAGTAGCACAAACTTAACTGTGTTCAGAGGGTTTAAATTTCAAATGATTATAAAAAACGGAAAAAATTGGCCGATTCATTTGCGGTTTTCACAAAAACTATTCTTTATGTCGGTATTTTATTAAAAATGAATTATGAAGAAAAATTTTTAAAAATGCCAATAGAGGGCGCTTTAGACTTTGGAGTAACGAACAACTATTTTTTACGTTATTTTTTGCATCTGATTAAATGTTTTCGTAAACTTAAACTTAAACTTGAATTTTGAACTCAAAATCTGAATAGTTGGGAGTCGTTAAGTAGCACAAACTAAACTGTGTTTAGAGGGTTCAAATTTCAAATGATTATAAGAAACGGAAAAATTGGTTGATTCGTTTGCGGTTTAAAATAAAACTATTCTTTAAGTCAGTATCTTCTTGTAAATAAATTTTAAAGATAAATTTCAAAAAATTCCGTTAGAGGGCACCTTAAACTTCAGAGTAACCAACAACTAATTTTAACCGTTATTTTTTGTATCTAATTAAATGCTTTCCAAAAGTTATTAAATATTTTCGAAATCTTAGATTTAAACTTAAATTTTGAATTCAAATTCTGAATCGTTGGGAGGGGTTAAAAAGCGCAAACTGAAATGTGTTCAGGAGGTTAAATTTAACCCCCACCCCACCACATCGAACACAGTTCACTTTTGCGCTACTTAAACACTCGCAATGATTCAGAATTTGATCTCAAAATTTAAATCTAAGCATTTGAAATCATTTAATGAGATTTTAAAAAATAACGGTCATAAATAGTTGTACGCTATTCCACTGTCTAAGGTGCCCTCTATCCAGATTTTGAGCTCAAAATTTAAGTTTAAGTCTAAGTTTACGGAAACATTTAATCAGATGCAAAAAATAACTTAGAAAATAGTTGTTCGTTACTCCAAAGTCTAAAGCGCCCTCTATCGGCATTTTTTGAAATTTATCTTTATAATTCATTTTCAATAAAATACCGACATAAAGAATAGTTTTAGTGAAAACCGCAAATCAATCGACCAATTTTTCCGTTTTTTATAATCATTTGAAATTTAAATCCTCTGAACACAATTAAGTTTGTGCTACTTAACCACTCCCAACTATTCTGATTTTGAGCTCAAAATTTAAGTTTAAGTCTAAGTTTACGAAACCATTTAATGAGATGCAAAAAATCACGGCAAAAAATAGTTTTTCATTACTTCAAAGTCTTAAGCGCCCTCTATGGGCATCTTTTGAAATTTATCTTTATAATTTATTTTCAAGAAAATACCAACATAAAGAATAGTTTTAGTGAAAACCGCAAATAAATCGACCAATTTTTTTCATTTTTTATGTATATTTGAAATTTTGGACCCTAAACTTTAATGGCGGCTATCGTCTTTGGAAAACGTTTGAGACCCTTGGTTTCCTATTTCCTATTACTCGTCTTGATGTGTTCTATCACTCCCTAGCGTATATACCATTTGTTTAAGGCACCCTGTGTATGTTCCGACTAATAACGCCAGGTTCCACTTGCAATTGCACGGCTGTTCGAGTGGCTGTTTTCCAATTCTAACTGGCATTAGTTTCTCAAAACAGAAATTCTTAACATATATTTCGAGAAAATTTATACGAGGAAATATTCCTCAAAATTTATATTAGAAAAATACTAGTACAAACAGAATATAGAAATAATCGCCTTTGAAATCTTTGCAATTGGGTACAAGAGCTCGAAAGCAAACTCTGTGATGCAATCTTTACACTGTTTCTCGATTTTTTGTAACTAACGAAAGCAAGTTAAGAATATTTTTGATGAAATTTTACATTAAGATGCAATATCATTTGCCGAGGTTTGCATAAAATGCTAAAAAAACTGACCTAAAAGTAACGCTACATTAGGGAATTTTATTTGGGTTTTGGGAGGCGCGGTAGCTGTTTGAAAAAATAAATCCTTTTAGATTGCCTATTTGACCAATGCAGGTTTAATTTACATATTTGAAGTAAGCAAACATCTTTACATTTTTTGATATATTACTGATTGATTGGTTGAAAGTCTGTCATGCCTATTTAAAGGTGAAAAACGGTGATAAAATTACAGATTTATTTTGTTTTGAATTTTAACCGTTGGAAATTTAACCGGATTTTTTTTATTTAATTTTGTGTCTGATCACTGGCCAAGTATCAACTTTCCACGTAATGTGTAATCCATTACTGTTTTTTTATAATAATTAATTTAACTAAACTTCTTTTCGGCTTGTCAAACCTAGCCAAACCTTGTTCATCCTGTTCATATGACATTTTTCTGTCAATTTGCATATCTTTTTTTCAATTTCTGCGATGACAGGAATTTTGATGTCCACACCCACCAGACTTAAGCAATTTCTAAGAAAAAACAAAAACTGTAAACAAAAAATAAATAACAGATGTGTTATTTGCTCGTTTTTTTAAAAAAATGCACAATTAAAAAAATTATATTTATTTAAGTACTATGTGAAAGAAACTTTTGGGGTTCAGCACATCTGACTGGTTTAACTTCGTTCATACTTGTAAAAACAGAATTTTGTAATAAATTTTTCACTCAATTTTTAACATAACTAAATTATAAAAGTTAAGAAATGTTAAAATAATGCAAGTTTCTGATACCAATACACCATTTTAAAGTTTTTAGAAATCAATTATCATTAAAAAAATTATTTATAATGCATTTTTCAATTAATTTAGCGAAGATAATGATTCGCCAATTGCTCATTATGTTTGCAATTGCAATATATGTTAAAACAACAAGAAAATTTATTATGCTTCAAACACGTTTCTGAAAGTTGCCAACTGCCGGTGAAACTACAATAATAGAATTCTTTATCTACTAAAATGTGGAAAATGTTTTATCCATCTATTTTATCCACCATAAACAGCATTGACACGTGTTACTTTTATTGCAGTAAAATCATTTACTTGAGTAAATGACTACTTAAAATAATAAAAACACTTCGGTTAAAATAAACATTTAATGATTCTTCAAAGCCATAATAGCAATTTTTTTCTCTGTGTGAAAATTATCGGAATCAGATGATAAATTCATTGTAAAAGAAAAAAATAATAAAATACTCTTTGTGTTATTAGTAAGTTTTGAATTTAAATCATAATTGATTATATTGCGTTCATAAATTTTAATCAAATTTTCTCATATTTAACTACTATTAAATTCAGGGGATATAAATCAAGCTAAACTATAATAATTAGGAAGTAAATTCAAATTAATTTTAAATTAAGTATTTAAAGATTACATTTATGTCACAAATTCTAATTAACTTTTCTATAACAGTCATTTATGACTGTTATAGAAAATATACCGGGAGGCAGCAGCACAGACAATTACCTCATCGACTTCACGTATGAAAAGCTAGAATTATTTGAATCTCGATTCCAGGGTGCGTAGTCATCAAGAAACTCAGAGGATTTTAATTCTTTTAGTATCAGAAATTATTTAAAGTACTGGTTGCTACATCTGAAAAGGATTTCTTTTAAATTAAATAAAACAAATATCACATTATAAAAATTCTGGTAAATGGTCCTTACAAGGTGCTTCCAGACTACGCACCCTGGATTCGCATATTAAAATGCGATCGCTTTGCCAAGTCATAACTTGGTGGAAAACATGTAAACACCCGATTTCAGTGGCTAACTCTAAGTTTACCATTGAGCTTTCCTTCATCTAAAAGTATGAAAACGTCTAGGATTGAGATGAAGAACACATAATAGTAAATCTATAAGTAAACACCAAAAAGGGTTGTTACGTGTTTTACACCAAAATATGATTTGGTAGACCGATTGCATTTTAATATGCTAATCGAGATCTAACTAGTATTAGATTTTAATCCGTGAACTCGATGAAGTTAAAAGTACTTTTGAAATTGAAAGTATTTATATAATAAAATATATCGAATAAATATATTCAATCATATTGGGTAAAACTGACTATTAATTTGAAATAATCATGCTAATGTACGCGCTTATTTATCAAAGTAATCAGAATTCAATGATCGATTTATGAATCGCTCAGAAATTTTACTTTCTAAATATTGCGGTTTTTGATTTATCAATGAGTTTGAGAAACACGATATTATGGAGATAATTCAATTTAAAATGATATGTAACATTATTAAAGGTAAAAATAAAAAATGAAACAAAAGCAATCCACAATCCCACAATCGAAAACTTTTCTTTCTTTCTGTCCTTTTTTTTTCTTTTCTTGTTTTTTATTATTGTTCAGAAGAATTTGCTGCAACAAAATAAACCATAAAATGGAGACATTGCTTCATTCTCAAACATCAAATCCAAGAACCTACTAATCACAAGGACAAACCAATAATCAATTTCAAATCGTGATAAAAGAAAGAACAACTAATAGAAAATGTGCACCCTGTGATCTACAAATAAATTATTTCCAATTCAGATAAAAGTAAGAAAGAGAGAGAGAGAGTCTTAGTCACACGCTTTCGCATAATTGGCAAATTTGTTATCTGTATTAGCTCACCCAAACGTTCACCTTTCCAAGTATGACAGAAAATTTTACGATAAATAAACAAATAAAGTTTTATTAGACAGGCAAGCGGTTTATGATCGAAAAGAGATCACAATTTAGAAGCATCAATCAGAAACAAAATTTGAAGATGAAATGAACACATCTTCTTTTCCTTAAAGGATTGTTTTGAAAAACTAAATTTATCTGGATGAAAAAAATATTAATTTATTCCACTTGCTTTCTTAGCTAGAAGAGAAATATGTTCTTTTCTAATATAAATTAAAACATGGTTCACATAAATTTTTTGTGCGTTATACAATTTGAAAGTAAACGTTCTGATCTTGTAATACGAATACCAGTCACTCAGGATCTGAGAGCCAAAACTCCCGTCTCGTATACCGGTCGCTCAACCCTAAGAGGTTAAAATTTAGGAACTTAAGGTATCCGCCTACGTTTAAAAGGTCAATTTCGATGAAAATTCGCAAATTTTTTTTATTTGATTTTTTTATAGAATGAACATTTTTGTTTCTAAATCTGTTTTTAATTTTCCTGTACGCTTATTAGAAATGAAATTAGAACCCTTTAAAGAAAAGCAGACGGTGTTAATTTAAGCCGAAAGTGGAGACATTTAAACCGGAAGTGGATCGAAAATTGATGTTTATTCAACTGTTTTCGCCCATTTTTTAGGTTTTAGAATTAATGTTATATTTTAGCTGTGTCTATAGCATTGCCTCAAAGGTTTTAATTATTTTTTCTACTACTTTATCAAGTTAAAATTAGCAACAAATGCAAAATTTGGTTTTTATCAAGAAAAGTAGGCGACTAATGCTCTAACTCAATATTTTATTAGTTTTTATTAATGAAATTTTTTGAGTAGCTTTTTGATAATGAACAGAGCGTAATTAAATAAAGAATTGATTCTAGGTAAGTAATTTGTTAACATGTAGTTATTTTTATGAAAAATTACACGTAAAATTATTGAAATTTTCTGTGTAATTGTATATAATCAGCTGTATCTCTTTTATATTTCTGTATATTGATTAGCTTTTAGTTCATTACGTCTAATGAAGTGTCTAATATGCATATGATGAAAAAAAATGGGTTATATCAGAGTTGCCAACCTCCGGCTTTTTTTTAAATCATGAAAACGTATTTGAACCGGAAAATTTATTTAATTAAAAATATCTAGAATTGACTCATAGGGTTATTTAAAATCTACTTAATTTCGTTGACTCAATAAATTTCTGGTTAGAAGCATAATTGTTTGATTTTCAAAAAGCCGGAGGTTGGCATGTCTGGTTATATGCATTATTTTTTTTAGAGGCAGAGGCGGAGCCGTTTTTATAAAAAAAATGCTAAAAAATGACAAAAATTCTTCAATTTTTTAAAAAGTTGCATAAAATTTTTATATTTTTTCATTGTTTTTCTTATTTTGTATTCTATTATACTTAAAAGTACCAAAATTACACTTTATTTAAAAAAACGGCTTTTTAATAGTCTGATAGCATTAAATATTAATATAACGACTTACAATATAGCAAACTCGAAAATGCTCCAAAAAATAATTAAATGCATAAAAATGTAGAAATATGTATAAAATAAGCAATAGAAGGCTAAAGTTATAAATTTAGTGGTTTTTTAAGTGTTTATTTAATTAAAAATGTTCTTTTAAACTCACATGAAAACTTTAAACGCGTTTTCTGAAAAATTAAATTTTCATCGGAAAAGGTGAACGACTATTGCTCTAACTCAAAATTTTATTACCTTATAACCATGAAATTTTTTGTGTAGTTTTTTGAGAATATCTAGAGTGTAATGAACTAAAGAATTAGCTCTAAGTGACTTACTTGTTGCTATATAGCTATTTTAATGAAAAATTACACGTAAAATTATCGAAATGTTCTATGTAGTTGTATATAATCAGCTGTATCTCTTTTAGATTTCTGTATATTGACTAGTTTTTAGTTCATTACACTCAATAGTGTCTAATATGCATATGATGAAAAAAAATTGGGTTATGTGCATTATTTTTTTTTTAGAGCCGGAGCCGTTTTTATAAAAAAAAAAATGCTAAAAAATGACCAAAAGTCTTCAAAATTTCAAAAAGTTGTATTGATATTATATATTTTTTTATAATTATCTTTATTCTGTGTTACATTACACTGAGAAATACCAAAAAATGTGTCTAAATTAGAGTTTTTTAATAAAAAATGTCTCCGAACGTAGTCGTATACCTTAAGTTACATAACTTTTACTTACAGATGACAGCACATATCAAATCCTCTAAAGATTCGTATAGTATATAATTAGTTTTGCTGCAATTTAGTAGCATAAGCGATAATTATTAAGAACCAGTTTCTGAATAACAACGAAAGTTACGAGTAACTAATAGTTTCTAACGGGTAGCGAGTTCGAAAGTAACGATATCGTACGAGTGTTCATTTTGTCGTTACTTTCACAGCACTGCTGATTAGATAAATCAATTTTTTCCTGAATAAAGAAATGGTGCCAAAAAATAATTATGCAAGCAAAGGTGATGTCACTGAACTGAGAAATGGACCCTCATAGCATGCATGGTCACAGTGACGTCACAATGACGTCACTGTGAGTCACTTTGGTCACATCACATCTGTGACGAAAATGCCACCACTCAGTGACGTCACATTGTGACTAAGATGTGACTTTCTAAAAAAATTTTTACAGTTCGTCGCAATGTTAATGTCAAAGTAGTCACAAATGACACACTTTTCACAAATTGGTCCCATTGAGACTTCACAAAGTGGTCACAATGTGACGTCACAAAAAAGCTCTAAAACGGTCATAACGACTTCACATTTTAGTCACTGTGACTTCACATCGACGTCACGTGACGTTACATCGACAATCGCTGGTCACAAAGTCACAATGTGACTTCACAACGACGTTGCAGTGACGTCACCATGTCTTACGGGGAGTTTTCAACTTGCTTTAAAATGTCAGATAACGGAGTGCAAAGAGCTAAAACAAATCCATTGAAAACCATACCATTGATTAGTATTGCATGCTTCATACATTTTTAAAGTTTGTTAAAAATATACATTTTATCAAATTCATTTTCATAAATTTTTGCTCAATTTACGATTTTAAAAAAATGAATTGATTCTTATTAAACAGCTTACGTCAAAAGACAGATTGTTACTGTGAAAAAAAAAAGAGAATTTCAGAATATTCAATCCAATATCCTTGAATAATTAAAGCGAAATTAGGTTTCAAAAGAAAAGAACGTTAAGCTTTTTACGCTGTCATATTTTCCTAAATCTTGAAAAGATAATTAAAATTGTAAAATAATATTTTTAGTATTTTTCCAATTAACATTTTTAAGCTCATTAGTTTAAGAGCAGAAGATAATTCAGCGAAATATGCCATGAGCATATTGACATTTTCTTTTTAATAAACAGTGTATTTAAGAGTTAATAAAAATCTAACTAATGAAATACTGATCACTTATTCTTTGCAAAGTTAAAGGTTAGATTAATTTTTTTCTAGCTGATGTAAATTAAAATTTTCTACTAAATATTCACAACCTTCATTTTTATTTAAAACGTCATTTCCTCTTCCCCTTCTCCCAAACGAAAAAATATCAACTGAACAGTAATGTAAAAACCTCTCTTTACACACATTTAACAAAATGTAGTATTATAAGGGGAAGTCCTAATAGATATATCTTTTAAAGTTGTGTTTGTATTGTTTGATGTTCAACTTTTTTGCAATTTTTTGTTTGCAATATTCATCGATCGGCTGATTAATGCAAGGGTGAATATAAGTTTATGGAAAATAAAGTGAATTTCAAGATTTAAAAATTAACTATTTCATTCTGTTATAGATACTATTCTATGTAGGTCTATTTGTATGTAATGTTTCACTTCGATTATCATCAATATGTTGCGGATTGTTTGTACTATTACTGCACTTTTTACTAAAAATCGATGTGCTATACAACGCTTTATGGAATGCACGCTTGTACTGAATGAAACGCAATATCACGAAAACAAATCTTTATAGACTAGTTATTCCCAATTTTACAACAAGTAATTTTCGTACTCTTACACTCTTAAAACAAGAGTGGATTTGTTTCTCGGAAAACAGCTGTAATATTTTGGATCATGAATGAGTTTTTTTAACGTTTTCTTCATCTTGATTTAAAGTGCATATTTAAATTACACATCATGAATTAAATTGCGTATTTAAATAACTCATCTTGATTTAAATTGCTTAAAAACAACTCATTCACTCGTTCAAGAATTGTCTCAATTCTCTAGGAGAAGCTGACTTTCAAATCATGAAATGAATGGATTTAGGTTCAACTTGAGTTATTTTGTGATTGCTTTTTTTCATGAATTTTTCCCGAAAGTCTAAAAAAGAGGGGGAAATTCCATTCATTTTCTGCACGCATCTGTAGTGACTATTTTACTACAAGAAAAATCCACTGCCACCGGTTTCGAGTGTATGAAATTTTTAAAAATACTTATACATATAAATTCGTATTCTTACTTACCTTGCATTGGAGAACGCCTTTATCAAGAAAGGGGCTTTTCTGATCAGAGAATTGTCATAGCGTATCGAATGGTTGACGTCATCCATATCCATTATTCGCGGCTTCTTGGGGTAGAAGTCACAGTTTCACGCCTATTACAAAATATTATTTCCAACCCTTGCAAAATATTCATCGGACTGTCCCGATATAAAAACGGAAAGTTTGGCCCAAATCTGATTCGGACGAACAAAAAAGTTATTGGTTTGGCCCCTTATAAAAAGTAATTTATCAGCCTGAGAGTTGTACAAATGCTTAATTGGGTCGGTTCAACTGAATCTTTACAAAACATATGAGTATTCTGAAGCCACATTAATTTACAATTAAAATTATTAAAAATACACTGTTACTTATGTTTAGGTTTTACCTTTATAGTATTTCCTCATTTTAGATTGAAAAGTCTTTGTTTTGGCGATATATCCCGCAAGTGAAGTTTTTAAAAGCTCTAGGATTTAGTTCTCCAAGTTGAAACAGTTTAATTTTTCCGACGTTCTGTTCAACACATTCCAATCTTTTCCCCAATAAATTTCAGAGTTTGGAATGTGGACACACTTCAGTCATAGTGCCGATGAGAACATGTCGGCTAAAGTTATAATCATCGACATGGTTGTACCGGAATGCTAAGCGATTGTAATTACGTGATAGCTAAGCATGTGTTGTGTTTGGTCCTGATCTACTGTTTCTCCTTCCTGTCTTTCATCCACTCTCTGCCAGTCTCGTTCATTCTGTTGGTAACGAAGCAGACCTGTAGCTGCAGAATGCGCTTGCCGTGCTCGCAACCATGCATCCCTAAGTCTGGTTGCATGTCACTCTGATACTTCCTCTGCACGTATTTGATAAATTCGTGTGATAAATTAAAAGATCGTCCATTTCACGCGATAGATTTTCACTCTTCATTCTCAATCTGATTTGCAATTATTCGTCAGATTGCTGCGCCAGTACGATGACCACAGTTTTATCTTCTGCGAGGCAAATTTAGTTGAACTGAAGCTAATTGATTGCGCTGAAAAGGAAAAGAGAATGTCATAGTAAAAGCATATAAAATAGCAAAAAATTAAATAAAAAATAAAAATACAAGTTAAACTGGTGGCATTTAGGCCCACAAGCCATTCACACCGTGTATTATACTCATATTTGAAAGACTAATCTCCCTTAAAAAATAAAACAAGGAGAGATTAGCCCCCTCTTTTCCCCTATTTATAGCTAACCAATGAATATCCAAATGAAATCAAGGAGGAGATTTATAAAAGAAAACCTATATACCAAATTTTAAGAAAATCGGATAATTCTGCATGAAAAATACTTTAGACACAATAATAATTAGAGACATTAGACCCCATTTCCCCCACTTTATTAATGAACCCCAAACATTAATCAGAGAAGCACTTTATAAGAATGAATCTCTTTACAAAATTGAAGCAAATCTGATAGTTCTGCTTGAAAAGCCTATTTATCTAAATTAAGAAGGATTAGCACCCTATTCTGAACCAATGAATTCCCAAATATAATCAGTGAAGCGCTTTATCGTAATGAATCTATATACAAAATTTAAATGAAATCGGATAATTCTGCATGAAAAACTCATTTATATAAATTAGGGTTGGGGATGAGCCCCTCGTTATCTCCATTTATACTTAACCAGTGAACTCTCAAAACTAATAAGAAAGCGCCTTATCTGAATTTAAAGTAAATCGAATATTTATTTCAAGAGTTATCACGTTACGTACATATATACATACATAAAAGCATACATACGTATGGACCAGCAGGCACATCTTTTGTCAGCTAAAAATGAAAAAATGCGAACTAAAAAAAAAAAAAAAATATTGACGATATATTTTAGTAATGTTACCCCCTTCCATCCCACCGGAAGAAAAGGATGAGAATATGTAGGGGGTGCGCATAATATGAAAGAATGGTCAATTCGCTTTTTAAAGATACTCACACGATGAATTTCGGAAAAAAATTTAAAAAGAAACAAACGTTCTAAAAATGTCTTTAAAAACTTTCTAAATTACGTTTTCTATAAAATAGTAGGAAATACTAAACCCATTTTAATATTAATATTGATTAATTAAAGGTGACAATACCTGTTTCAACAAAAGCATTTTATATTAATGCTACTACCAACAGAGAGGTTGTATTCCGTTAGGCAAGAAGCTGATAATTCCACACGATGGTTAATTTTAAGATGTAAATACGTTTTAAGAAAACGATTTTCAAAAATTTCAAAACATCAAATAAGTACTGAAATAAGCGCATGAAGTGAACACAGGCGCATCAAAAACTTTCAAAATTAATTCTTTCTTAGAATAAAATTTAGTTATTATTATAAATTTTATTTTTGCCTAATACAGTGCATTAGAGAAATTTGGTCAAACTGTGGATTAAGAAATAATTTTTGAATTATTCCTAAGAGTATAATTTCTTATAAAAAATATCAGACATACAAATATTACTTTGACATATTTTAACTATTACGCGAACAAAGTTTGGGGGTTTTTTATAACCTATAAAATTCGTCATAAATTAAATCTAAACTGATAAATTAATTTCACTTGACTATATGCTCAAACTTTTTCTACTTTTATTAAATGCATTTCAACATAAATAAAATAAAATAGGTAAACATAAAGAATTTAAACTTTAAACTCTTTGATACTTTTCATTGTCATGAACATTTTTCTACATTCTTCTTAGTAATTGTTAATGGTATAAGGGTAATTATACTTGCCATATATTTCGCATATTTATAATGCATAATAATAGTAATTTGTGGCAGAAAAGAATAACAGTCATCGAATAAAAACCCGTTCATAAATTACGAGATATCGTTAACAATTGCATATTGTTGTTAGAAAATTTTTACAAATCATTAGTCATTTTTAATAACATTAAAAAAACGAACTTGTTCAGCAAGATTTTATGTATTTATTTATTTTTGTTTCTGAGCATTTTATAAATGGTATAAGTAGAATATTTTCATTTTGAAACGTTTAACTATCGACATCGTAATTTTTTGAGATTGCATTTTCCGGCGATGTGATAAATTTTAAAATTTACCTGTAGTTTACGTTATTAATTTCTTCTAACTTCAATAGAAATAAGTAGTATCGTACATATATCGAAAGTATACATAGTAGGGGAGATTGGGGTAGAATGGTCCACTTTTGTAAATTTTGACTGTTTACTCTTAAAATATTGATTTTTTTTTCTTTTGATCAAGTACATGCATGTTACCTATACATTAAAGTTTATTCTGCATCCACTCAAAAATAATAATTATGCATACTTTTTTAAATATATTTTTTTAAATAGCAAGTGACAAAGTGGACCATTGTACCCCAATGCCGGGGTACAATGGTCCACAGCATGGGGCTCTATGGACCACTTGTAATTTGAATAATAATATATCAGTGTAGTTCATTTTTTAACAATAAGAAACATAAACTATATCATAATTTGTTTATTCGCATTTTATTATTCACCTTTATTTATTTATTCACATTTTATAATTCATTTTTATTTGTTTATTTACTCTTTTAGCACTACCAAAGTAACATTTTTTTTCTTCATTTTTTTATCATTAAGTCATTATACCGGTCGCAGATTGAACAATTAGGTTTGTTATCTTTCACAATACATTTTACAGCCTGTTCCACAACTTCATGTGGCACAGAACCTCTATTGGTTTTCCAAGGCTTGTTTCTTGCCATTGCTAAAAGAAATATGAAAAATAATATATATCCTTTTTGTGCAATGATGCCACTCAAAGTTAAAATTAAAGCTTTATAATAAGAAATATGTATATCTAAATATATGACAAAGGAAAAAATATAATAAATTTTTCCTGTCTACTTTACATCATCTGTATTTTTTTAATGAATTTTATCTTATTTAATTATTATATCCAGATACAAACTAATAGGTAGATAGATTTTTGTTTTTCTCATTCTACTATTTTATTTAAATCTAACTTATTATGGATGCATGTATGCATAAGTGCAGGAATATTGAATTAACAAATTATATGAAATTAAAAAAAAAACCACAAATGCACAAAATATTTTGTTTACAAATTTTTGGTGTTAAATTTGTGTTCATTTTTAAATTTGAAAGTTTATATCATACAGATAAATATTTCAAAAATGCATTTCACAACATGAATCATTAATTAATTCACACCCAGAAATAAATTAATTTTTTATTCTTAATTTGGGCTAATTTTTCTGTTTGAAAGCATATATTATACAGATAAATATTTCAAAAATGAATTACACAACATGAATCATTAATTAATCTACACACAGAAGTAAAATAATTCATTAATTCTGAATTTCACATATAATATTTAACTTTTAAAAACATTTGATACAAAACTGGGAAACAATGGACCATGGTCCATTGTACCCCAGTTTCTAATGGTCCATTGTACCCCATATGGTAGTTTGACAAAAACTTGATGATAAAAAAAGAAATTTAGAATTCTATTATTTTAGCTATAATAAATAAATTAATGTATTGTCTTACCTTTTTATTTTGCCACACAATGTCTTTCAAATTAAAAATCTGTAATAAATAAATGAAGGTATATTTCACTGAAAATATTTACTTTTGCCTTACTCCCCCTGTGTCAAATAAATTATCAAGCATAAAATGGCTAAAATGCCAGCTATGCACATGGTTTCAAACTTTTTTTTATTACTTCATGACTGCCATATATATACAAAAATATGAAGCTTTCAAAAACAGAATTAATATCAAAAATAGGGGGTGGACCATTGTACCCCGTGGTCCATTGTACCCCAGTCTCCCCTATATTACTTATCTTCAATAGAAGAACGTATTATAATACACTTTCATTAAAAGTATGATAATCGAATGTTTTTCTAGACTTTCGGTTCCGCGGATTTACACGTTTTAGTCGTGAGTGAAGCATGTTTATACAAAATTCTTGTTTATCCGTCCGTCTGTCCGCATGTCCGAGTGTCTCCATTAAAATATCGAAAAGTGTACGAAGTTATGCATAGAATTGAATAAAATATTTTATGTATGTATTTAGTTGTGACAAGTATATAAGCTAACATTCTGCAAGAAGTGCCACTCTAATAGCGTTTTTTGTGTCATTTCATGCATTCATAAACAACATGGCAAAAATTATACTTTTTGCTTATACATTCATACGTTCACGCTTATAATGCTTTTAAATGGGAGATTTTTTGACTGAAATTTTTCCTGCTTATGTTCTTGTTTTGTATCTCTTGATGATCATATTAATTTTTTCTGGATTTTTTTTTCTTTCATAATTGCGCAATTTAATGATTTATTTAATTTATTTTAAGAACTAGCAAACATAATATTAATTTAACGAACATTAAACCGACATTACCCTTTAATAACAATAGTATTGATATTTTTTTAGTCTGGATAGAAAATGAATAACTTTAAATAATCAAACAAGCTTTTTTATGTGAGTAAAAACATTTTTTGAGAACGCACAGTCCTGCACCCGCTCGTGAACCGACCAACAATGAGCAAGTCTAGATTTCCGGGTCATACATATTGCAGCTAATTGGGGACATAAAAAATTAAGATTAATATTATAACTATGGCAATAAATACATTTAATATGTTACTTACGCCTACTCAAGAATTTCAAAAAGTAGACTTCTTGTGTTAGAGGCTTTTTTAACTGATGGGTTTCTATTTTATGATAATCGATTAGAGGTTTCTTTGTAAGTAAAAAAAAAGTAATAGATATTGCACTGTAATTATAACAAAAAAATTTAATCTCTCTTTTCATAAAAGTGCATTTTTAGAATCGTTAAGCATTGAGGTGCCTCTTCGATCCAGAACGTTGTTCAAAATTCTTCTACAGATGGCGCTACACGCGCAGCTCCGAAGGACTCTGTACAAGGAGTAAGAGACTGTGACGCCGCGAACGTGATACTAAAAAAATTCACCTTGCTCCGCGGGGAAAACGTGTCGCGTGTTAATTCTTTAAAAATGTATTTTTCTTTTGTTCCTTGATAAGTTCATTAAAATTTATGTGAAGTTGTGTTTAAGTGTGTTTGACCATTATTTAATTTATTTTCGATCTGTGTAGCTGTGTTATGTATTAACCTACATGGCACCTTAAAATGGTGACTGGACTTTTTTGAAAAACGCCTTCTGATATTTCGTTCCTGGACGATGACAGCGATGGAAATAAACAGTATGTGCCATTTTCTATTTTCCTTTGTGGTATTGTCTGGCCCAATTGTTATATTTACCAGTTATTTTACTTAAAATTTTTTCGAGCCCAAACTTTCTTATTTAAAATTTTACTAAATTGTATATTTATTTATTTATTGCTCTATCAATATTTTTTTTAATTCTGTGGTCACAATGCCTGATGATATTATTTCCGATAATCCGACAGCAACGCTTGCTAGGTTAGCTGTTAAAATTCCTCCCTTATGGAAAAGTAATATTTCTGTATGGTTTGTACAAGTTGAGGGAAATTTTGCCGTTGCACAAGTAACGAATGAGGCTACAAAATATAATTATTTATTATCTGCTATAGACACAGATACATTAAGTGCGGTATCTGATTTAATTCTTACGCCGCCTCCAAATGACAAATATAACGCTTTGAAAGAGAGATTAATTCAGGAGTTTTCAGATTCGCAATCGCAGCAGATATGTAAATTACTCTCTGAACTTGAGTTAGGTGATAAAAAAACCTTCCGTTTTGCTGCGGCAAATAAAAGAATTAGCACAAAATTCTGTTACGGAAGAATTTTTGAAAACTATTTGGCTAGAACGTTTGCCGACGCATACGCAATCAATTTTGTCGGTTTCAAGCGCCGGAATACAGGAATTAGCAACCCTAGCTGACAAAATTAAGGAAATTAAATCTGAATCGGCAGTGTATGCGGTTTTCAAACCCACCGAATCGCCGCGGAATGACCAAAATACGATCTTAAATCTTCAAACACAAATCGAGCAATTGACACTGCAGGTTTCAGAGTTATCCAAAAATGTGCTTAGGCGATCGATGTCTCGCAGTCGATCGCATTACAGGGCAAGACGATACAGTAAAAGTAGACAGTTCCAAAAACTGAATCGTAAACAAGAGGAACCAGACTTGTGTTATTACCACCAGAAATTTGTTAGCGATGCTCGGAAGTGCCTGCGAACCTTCTTCTTTTCAAGAAATTAAAAAAAACTAGTGGCTGCTGCTAGGTCAACAAGCGAAAATACAATTGGCATAGCAGCATTAGAACAATGTAGGTTGCATGTGTTTGATAAAAATTCAGGGTTCAAATTTCTAATTGATAGTGGTAGTGATATTTCTTGTTTCCCTGTACCAAAGCAAGTAAACAAAAAAATTCCTTCTAATTATCTTTATGCTGCAAATAATTCCAAAATTCCTGTTTATGGTAACAAACTGCTTGAACTAAACATCGGCTTGGGAAGGAATTTTCGCTGGTCATTTGTTATTGCAAATGTCTCTTGCCCTATAATTGGAGCGGACTTTTTAAGAAATTTTGCTTTGCTTGTAGATTTGCACAAATTTCGATTAATTGACTCTGTAACAGGATTGTCCACTAAGGGTGAGCTTACTTGCACTAAACAGTCCCAAATTAAACTAATTTCAGAAGACATGTCTTTTAAAACTATATTTCAGGAATTCTCAGAACTCTTAAATCCCATACCAAATTTTAAAAAACCAACATGCCATGATACAGTTCATCATATCGAAACTACGGGACCACCACTTTATTCCAAACCTCGCCGATTGCATCAAAAATTTTAAAGGAAGTACAAAAAGAATTCCAATATCTTATGGATGAAGGTATATGTCGTCCTTCAAAATCTCCTTGGGCATCCCCTATTCAAGTTGTACCAAAACCGGATGGTTCTTACAGAGTTTGCGGTGATTACCGACGTCTAAATTCAGTAACTCTTCCTGACCGTTATCCAATACCCCACATCCATGACGTTACTAATATTCTACATGGAAATATTTTTTTTCAAAATTAGGTATAGTCCGTGCTTATTTTCATATTCCAGTGCATGAAAAAGATATCCCTAAAACAGCGGTAATAACTCCTTTTGGAAGCTTCGAATTTCTATATCTAAACTTTGGACTTAAGTATGCAGCAAACATATTCCAAAGATTTATTAATGAAGTTCTCTATGATCTTCCATTTGCTATAGCTTATTTGGATGACATTCTATTTTTTTTTCCGAAACTGAGTCTGAACATACAGACCATGTACAAGCTGTTCTAAGCAGACTCTCTAAATAAGGACTTAACATAAATATGTCCAAAAGTGTTTTTAAACAAAACAGCGTATCATTTTTAGGACACGAAATTTCTCTTGCTGGAATTCGACCATTACAATCTAAAATTGAAATTATTAAGCAATATCCACGACCAAAAACTCTTTCTGAACTTCGTACATATATTGGATTATTCAATTACTTTCGACGTTTTTGTCGCAATGCTGCAACTATCCTTGCACCTTTAACAGATTTGTTGCGTGGAGCTAAAAAGAAAGATTCATCTCCTATCGATTGGTCTGAAAATGCAATAAATTCTTTTGAAGCTTCAAGAGAGGCATTAACGGATGCAACTCTTGCATTTCCTAGCCACGATGGTCAATTAGCACTTCATTCTGATGCTAGTGATTTTGCTATTGGTGCTACACTAAGTTTAGAAACAAAGGAGGGACTTAAACCACTCTAATTTTTTCTAAACGTCTAAATGTAACACAATTAAAGTATTCTACCTTTGATAGAGAATTGTTAGCAATTTATGAATCCGTGAAGCATTTTAGACACTTTTTGGAAGCCCGTCAGTGTACAATCTTTACTGATCGCAAGCCTATTGTTTTTGACTTTAAAAAAAGAACAGATAATTATACTAACAGACAAAATCGGTGGTTATCTTTTATATCTAAATTCACCACTGATATAGTATTTTTAAAAGGAAACCAAAATGATGCAGCCGATGCACTTTCACGAATTAACGAAATACAAATGCCCACTCCGTTAGATTACAATAAATTAAGTATGGAGCAAAAAGAGAATTCAGAACTTGGAGAAATTATGCAAAGTGGTCGATCCAGTTTAGTACTCAAATTAATTACCCTTCCAAATTCCACAGCAGAAATTTATTGTGACATTTCTAGCGGCAAAGCACGTCCATATTTAACTCCAACTTCTAGAAAACAGGCATTTTTTGAATTTACAAGCACTTTCCCATCCTGGAACTAAAGGTAGTGTATATTTATTGCGACAACGATTTATCTGGCCTTCCCTAGCTAAAGATTGTCGAACTTGGGCTCGTGAGTGTTTGGATTGCCAGCGTTCCAAAATTGTCAGACATACAAAAACAGAGTTAGGAAAATTTGATCTTCCAACAGATAGATTTGCACATATACATTTAGATTTAATTGGACCTTTACCGGAATCAAATGGTAAAAGATATTGTTTAACTGTAATTGATAGAGCAACGCGTTGGCCAGAGACATATCCACTTAGTGGCATCACAGCAGAATCAGTGGCACGCGCACTACTCTCTGAATGGATTGCTCGGTTTGGTTGTCCTGAGAAAATCACCACTGATCAGGGACGCCAGTTAGAATCTGAACTTTTCTAGCAGTTAGCCAGACTGTTAGGTGCTTGAAAGTACCGATCGTCTCCATACCACCCTCAGAGTAATGGAATTATTGAGAATTGTCACAGACCTCTAAAATATGCACTAAAAGCCAGACGAACTGAAAAATGGACTGAAATACTTCCAACAGTGTTACTAGGGTTTCGTGCTGCACTAAAAACTGATATAAATGTTTTATCAGCAGAACTTGTTTTTGGATCTACTCTCAGACTACCAGGTGATTTCTTTGACAACAAATCCACCATTAAAAGTCCTGAAGAATTAGTACAGCGGTTAAGAAATACTTTCAAAGATTTCAAACCACAACCAACTAAGTTCCATAATAGCACAAAAACATTTGTGTCTCAAGAGTTTAAAACATGTACGCACGTATTTGTGCGCCAAGAAGGTATTCGGACAACTTTACAACCGCCATATGATGGACCTTTTGAAGTCGTTGAGCGCAACGATAAATTTTTTAAAGTGGCCATAAAAGGTAAAATAGTAAACATATCACTGGACTGACTGAAGCCAGACTTTTTGGTGAACGATTCGCAATCTTTCTCGACTCCTGAAACAGCCTCAACCCTTAAAACAACTGCTTCAACTCCCGGAACAGTCTCGACTTCTGACAAAACAAAACCACCTCACGTCACACGATCCAGCAGAACTGTTAGATTTCCAGATCGTTTGGTGGAAAATTAAGAGTATCGTTTGCACTAGGAAAGGGGTACTGAGGTGCCTCTTCGATCCAGAACATTGTTCAAAATTCTTCTACAGATGGCGCTACACGCGCAGCTCCGAAGGACTCTGTACAAGGAGTAAGAGACTGTGACGCCGCGAACGTGATACTAAAAAAATTCACCTTGCTCCGCGGTGAAAACGTGTCGCGTGTTAATTAAAAAAAATGTACTTTTCTTTTCTTCCTTGATAAGTTCATTAAAATTTATGTAAAATTGTGTTTAAGTGTGTTCGACCATTATTTAATTTATTTTCAATCTGTGTAGCTGTGTTATGTATTAACCTACATGGCACTTTAAGCATGATTATTATACCGATCACTTCAAACTTTTTCAGATCTTGTCTTATGTATTAAATAAAATCATAACGATTTTTTTTTTTTTTTTTTTTTTTTTTTTTTTGCGGAGCGGGACTGTGTTATAATAAAAAAAAACCATTTTTTTTAAGATAATAAACTTTTCTACCAAAAATTGAACCGACTTCAAAAACTACTACAAAGTGAAAAATAATTTTTTTATATAATAGTAATAAGAAATTAAATTGAGAACATGGTATTTACCATGCGTATTATTATATTTATGTACATTAATTTGATTTTTTGCAGTCGATGCCAGCCAAGCCTTTATTCTTTTAGGATTTGCATTGGATACTTAATTTAATTTTTTTAATCGGCTGGGCAGGCACCGACTCCAAATAATCAAATTAATGTACATAAATATAATAATACGCATGGTAAATACTATGCTCTTAATTTAATTTCTTATTACTATTATCTAAAAAAGTTATTTTTCACTCTGTAGTAGTTTTTGAAGTCGGTTCAATTTTTAGTAGAAAAGTTTCTTTTTCTCTTTTTAGTTAAAAGTTAAAGATTTTTTGAAGTCAGTTAATAAAAATTATAATACGGGAAAAAATATTGTAAATTGTCCATGGATGTAAATTTTGTGTGGAGTGGCGTTCGAAAGCACGCTCCCTTTCAAGCGCCAGAGCTCAAATCTCGCTCCTTAAACCGTTGGGTCATCCTGACTGCGCTCCAATCGGCGAGCTTATTCAAAGTTCATGTTATTTTTAATTTGCAAAAAATCACCAATTTTATTAAAATTTGCCTAAATACTAAAAAAGTACTAAACCAATTTCAATGAAATGGAAGTGCTACCAATTCGAGAGTAGTCTCTTTTATTTAACACAAAAACCAAATTAATCGGTTGGATAGTTTCAGAGTAATCGGTGAACATACATAGAAAAAAATACATACGCGTCGAATTGATAACTTCCTCTTCCTTTTCTAAGCCGGTTAATAATAAAAATTGTAATACGGAAAAAAATTGTAAATTTTACATGGATGTAAATTATGTCGGAAGTGAGGTTCGAACACACACTCTCTTTCAAGAAGCCGAGCTTCTATCTGACGACTTAGACCGCTCGGCCATGCTGTCTACACTCCATTCAACGAACGTATTCAACACTTTTAATTAGCGAAAAATCAGTCATTCTATTAGTTTTTGCCTAATTACTAAAAAAGTACTGAACCAATTTCGATTAAACGGAAGTGGTACCAATTCGAGAGTATCGTCTTTCATTAAAAAAAAAAAAAAAAAAAAAAAAAAACAGAAATCGGTTAAATATTTTCGGAGTAATCGGTGAACATACATAAAAAAGAAATACATACGCGTTGAATTGATAACTTCCTCTCCTTGCGTCGAATTGATACCTTCCTCTTCCTTTTCTGACGCCGGTTAATAACAAATTGTAATACGAAAAAAAATATTGTAATTTTTACATGGATGTAAATTATGTCAGGAGCGGGGTTCTAACTCACGCTCTCTTTCGAGAAACCAAGTTTCAATCTGACGCCTTAGACCGCTCGGCCACGCTGTCTATACTCCATTCAACGAACGTATTCAACACTTTTAATTAGCGAAAAATCACTAATTTTATTAGTTTTTGCCTAAATATTAAAAAAGTACTGAACCAATTTCTATGAAACGGAAGTAGTACCAATTCGAGAGCATCGTCTTTCATTTAAAACAAAAATAACAGAAATCGGTTGAATAGTTTCGGACTAATCGAATCATAAAAAATGCATACGCGTTGAATTGATAACCTCCTCTCCTTTTTGGAAGTCGGTTAAAAACTGAATTTTTCTTCAAAATTTGTCTATCAACAAACAACATACCATGTTTCTTTGAATTTAAGCACTAGACCTGAAATTAACAGAAATTGAAGATTTAAAAAATCCTGCACTCTGATGAAATGCATGAAAAATTTTATTTCGTTTTAAATTAATATTCACAAAACTAAATTTCTATTATTTTGTTCTTTTTCAAGAAATAGTTAAAAAGACACTTTTTCTATTATTTTTTTTCATATATGAGTTAACTTAATAAATATAAATGTGCAATTAAACATTTCATTGTTTGTGTGTATATTATTTATTTCATCATGGCAATATTTAGTGAATTAAAATATGCGTTGACGAATAAATAAGACAAGATTTTGACCAATAAAATCGTTCATTTTCTTTTGGTCAAAATGATTACCATTGTAAAAAGAAGCTATTAAAATATTAAGAAATCTTTCTCAACCATGTAGGTACTACAGGTACGAAAAATGAATGAAAATTAAGGCATTTCGATGCTATCATAATGAAATATTTCTGTTTTTTCGGCAATATACTTTTTCATTCACATGCATTTTAAATGTATCATTATAATGTATCTTTTGGAGTAAAAATTAACTCAAGGTATATTCTTATTTTTGAAGAAGCACGGTACTTAATAAATTTTACTTCAAAGGAATATAGCTTTTAAAGTAACATTTATCTTCTGTTAGATCTTCTTTATATTTAATCTATAATACATTGATCTGTTTTAAAATTAAATATTTAAGTAAGCATCTGTAGCAGAAGAAAAAGTTACAAATTACTAATTTTTCTATCACGTAACTGTTAAAAGTGTAACTGAAAAAGTTACAAATTACTAATTTTTCTATCACGTAATGTTTTCTTAAAATGCTTTGTATGCAAATATTTATGTATTTAATAAAGCTTATTTGTCTCATATAAAAAACATGTATTTAATTTAAATCATTATCTACTCTTCTAAACCGCTTATTCAAAATGTTTTTATTGTGTATCTCTTATTACTAGCGAAAATTTACATAAATCTCCTTTTTTACGAATGTAAATGAATCTTTTAAAATGGAAAAATATTAGCTTAGTATGCATAAAACTATAAATACATGTACTTTATAATTCAGATAGTGAAAAGGACATTTTTATAATCAATTTCGTGTAAAATGTTTCATAATATAAAAGAAAATATTCCATTAGCTTAAATATTTAACATTTTTACGCTAGACTTTACATTATAACATTTCTATGCATTTGTTTATGTTTACTTCTACATTATATAAAAACATGCTTTATGTAATTTTAAAGCTGAATTTTTTCCCATGTTAATACTTCCTAACTATTTTTAATTATATGATAAATGAAAATGTATTATTTAAAAAAATGGTTAAGCAAATGCTTTTATTCTGAAAAACATTTTTAAAAATTTATGCTTATAATTATATAGCATATAGTTGTTTTATTATAGTTTATTTACTTACTACAGTTTATAGATTCTTTTTATTACAGTTTATTGTGAACACTCTTAAAACGAAAGAGTGGATTAGCTTCTCGGGAAAGAGCTGTAATTTATTGAATCGTGAATGAGTTGTTTTTAAATGCTTAACTCATCTTGATTTAGATTGCTTACTTAAATAACTCAAAATTGATTTAAATTGTTTAGAAACAATTCACTCACTTGAGTTGTTTCAACTCTTTATGAGAAGCTGCCTTTCAAAACGTGAGATGAGTGAATTTTAGCTCAACTTCAGTTATTTTTTGGATAACATTTTAAGAGAGTATTGTTTATTGTTTTTTATTTATTATTAATCTCCTTATCTTATTTTAGTTTTCATTGAAGCATAGTGCATTTATCATGTAAAATTCCACTTTGTCCACACAGTAGCTCCTAAAATATTACTCGCATAGGCATCAAAAGCTATCTTAGTCAAAATGACCGAAATCAGATGCAGTTATTCACATTTATCAACTTAAATAATAGAAAAATTATATAAATTATAGCGACAACTATGCATATAAAATTTCGAATAAAAATATTTATCGAGATTTGAAGGTGATTCATGTCATAAATTTGAAATGTGCGTTAGAAACTCTTATTTTAACATACGCGGAACTAACTATTATTTGCGAAAAACGCCAGAACTATTTTGAATATTGAATATATTGTACAAAATAATAGTTAAGTACTTTTTTCTGTCTAAATTTGTAACAAACATTGTGGAGCTAAAAAGGTACAATTACTGAGCACATAATAACACACATAAATTATTTCCTTACACATAAACTGACAATGGCGACAAGGGTAGGATGACTAAACTTTAATTCTGGATTTTCAAACAAATCTAACAAACCTCTGAAGATGCAGTGAGCTGGTTGACAAATTGTGTAAAATCCCTTATAAAAAAGCTACTTTTGGAAAACAGCTCACTATATCGCCTCTATCTTTCAGAATTTTTGCGATATTTGACTGGATTTTTTTTTATATAAGTTGCCCTAAACAGCTATTAAATCATGAAATAAAATTTTTGATTCTTTCACACATACACAGTTAAAACGTATTTCATACAATTGCCCATATCTCATCGAATATTCAATATATTCACGTTTTAAGCGTGGCATATTGGTGTGGCTGTTTTTTCTCATATTTTTAAAAAGTGGTGCTAAATTTGTTTCAAGACTGCATGTTACAACGGAAAAACATTTGAATTTGTCAGAGAAACGTTAGCACCTTCAAGAATATGAGTGCTACGCTTACACAAATGTATTCGACTGTTAAACAGGATCCACACAGTCATTTGAACAGACCATTTTCAGCATTTTCTGTTACAGGGAGAATTGCAAGTATACATCCCTTTGTAATAGTAACAAACCATTTTGAGTATTTTCTGTTACAAAAAGTGATCTCAAACATACAGTCATTTACAACAGTGACAGGCCATTTTAAACATGTTCTGTTACAAGGATGATTTGATTTGGTTTGTATTTGTGTCTGTCAATTATCTACACGTGGGATATAGGCCCTAAAGGGGGAATTGCCCTCCGTGGAAGGGGGTCTTTCTAAGAGAACCTAACCCGTATTTACGCAAAGAAATCCAAAGTTAGAAGAAAACCACGGAAAACTCTGAACGGTTAGGCGACGGCCGCGATTGGGTTCGAACCCAGCATCTGCCGTCTACGAGTTTCAGAGGCAGAACCTATCGGCCGCTGGCACGGCCAAGGATGATTTGAAACACGTAGTCATTTGATACAATAATAGACCATTTTGAGCATTTTTTTTTTATAAAGGTGATCTCAAACATACAGTCATTTACCATAGTAAGAGGCCATTTTCAGCATTTTTTGTTTCAAGGGTATCAAATATGCAGTCATTTACCATAGTAAAAGACTATGTTGAGAATTATATGTTAAAATAAAGATCGCAAACATATATTCCTTGCTAAAATAACAGGCCATTTGGAGCATTTTCTGTTACAAAAGGAATTCGAAATATTAATTTATAATTAAATTTATTATTGGCTCCCTAATTTTTCCCGCGACTAAATCTTTATTCAAGAGTATGAAATCAAACATGACCTTTATATCTTCAAAGTTCCAGTGCAATTCGTCTAGAATTTTGGTTGATATTCGACACACCGTGTAGAACATAAAGAATCTGATTACTTTTCCTTAACTTTTGTAGGCCAGTATATTTTAAAATACACATATTTGACTTAACACGTTCGGTGCCGCTTACATGAAGATATAATGATAGTTAATGCCGCACTGTAGAAGTGGGTTTTTCCCAGAAGCCGTTTTACTTTTTATAACAAAGAATCAGTAAAAGATTTTCCCGCGCCAGCGCGTGACTGGTTATTGGAAATCACCCCACATTACGCGCTGGCGCATGAGTGGCCCCTTAACTTTGGAGCCATATCACGTGCTTTCGCGTGCGCGGCAGCGGACGTGCTAATTCTTCATTATATTCATAATTTTATTCAATTTTCTTCTTGTGCAAATTTATATCATATTTAAAACAAGGTTAAAAAACTAAAATTTTGCGGAATATTTTACAGAACAAAAATCTTTAACCGTATTTTCTTTCATAAAAATGTAAATATATTTCGGAAAATATTTTACTTTAAATTTGGGTATTTAAAACATTTATCTATTTTTTGCACCGCTTTATTTATTAAACAAACAAAGAATAAAATGAATGGAAAACGTATTTTATGTATAGCCGTAAAAACCCAATGTAACGATTTGAAAGTACGTGATATAAATGGTTTTTCTTAAAAATATTTCAAAAGACCATAAGATATGTTAATAGGATATGTCGTATTAATAAATAACGTTTCATAATTTAATGCAGCGTGAAAAATTCTTTCTCATAAAAGAGCTTTATTTAAGCACTTTTATGGCCCTCATTTAATTTTATAATAGATGTTTTTGCATTTGAAAGTAAATTATTTTTTAAAAATATACATTCAAAAGAATTTGAAGTAAAACTGCTTGTAAATTTTAACAGTAGTGCTGCTTTTAAAAAGATATATTTAATTGAAAAGAGTGATGAAAAATTCCAAAAGATGAATTCTCAACATTTGTTTTATAAAGCTTTTACATTAGTTTAACATGTTTCATGAAATTCCTAAAATTTAATAGTGTAAAAATTAGTTAAAAACACACATCACCCAGGTAGTTTGTTTTATTTTTTAAGACTAGAAAAAAATGGGATACAATATTGTTTATGAACCATAATTGCTAAACGTTTGTTTTTAGTGTTTATCTGAGTGTATAACTCTTAATTTTAGCAAAATTTAATTACATCACTTGGTGTGTATAAATTATGTAGATCGTATACAGGACTCAAGAAAAGCATAATTATTTTTTATAGAAAGGAATTATTGGAAGTATATTATAAACTATGTAATGAATTTTATATCTAAATAAATGTTAACATACTAAATGACGTATATTGAATACATATAATTTTTTGTATGTGAAAATTAAATTACTTACACAAACGTCTATGAATATTAAATCCTGAAAGTCATATTTTATTTGTGTTATGCGTTTTCCCTTATAAAATTTTAGCATGCGTTATGCGCATAAAAATACTGTTTATCTATACACAGGACAACACAAAACAGTTTGACATTGTTGTTATTCTTAAGACAGAAATGCATACAGATAAAAAATTGTGAAAAATCAAAACTCAAAAAAGTAGAATGAGCGGAAATTGCTCTAAAACCATTCGAAATACCCATTTCTATTAGATTATTAGGGACAGAATCTTGAAATTGAACAGATTTTTAAGTAAATTCTCGCTAGAACATTAAAAAAAATCGAAATTGAAAAAGTTTAAGCACACTGAAAAGCGTTAGAAAAACATTCGACATGATAATTATCGAGCTTAAACAATTAATTAATTAATCGAGCGGTTTATGTGAATATTTTAACAGATACCTAAAATGTGGCACATAATCTACGCAATTAAAGAAGAGCGAACACGCATGAAACAGTTTTAAAAATGGAAATTAAAAAGAATGCAGTAGAAAAATAGGTTGTAATCTCTCAAGTTTTGTGATTCTGATTTGAGCACAATAGACTCAGATTTTCTTTCATAACAAATTCTAAATTTATGAGAGAATTTTTCTGCTTAAAATATACAATTTCTTGCAGTAAGTAACCATCTTAGTTTACATAGCGCTGCATCAGGTATAGCAATCCCATTTTATCCAAGCTCAATCCAAATCGGTTTGACATTATGATTTTTGTCGTTACAGATTGGGTCGTGTCGGGATGATTTTTATTATTTCGAGCTTGTAGTAATTTTATTAGGGTTGTGTTTTGACTGTTGTAGGTTGTGTTGCAAATGATTCAATTTTTCAAAGAAAGTCATGCACAAATGGCTTTTTTACATGGACAATTATTACAATAATACATCTATATTGATATACAATTATGAATATATTTACAGTATATGACCAAAATCCATTAGATACTTTAAATGTCAACCGATTTTTCAAATATCTACATAAATACAGCTCATATTCAAAATATTAGAATAATTGAGAAAAAGTTATAAGAAAAAATTATTTGTCATTTATTTATTTTTTATACTAAGTAAATGCAATTAAATTTCTTATAAATTAAATCTGGAATGTTTAGATAAGATTTTAACATTTATAAAATATAAAATACAGCACAATAAATTAGGTATACAGCTTCCTTAAACACACCAGAATATTAGAATAAAATTTAGATTGGTTCAAAATATTAGAATATTTTATTTTACGCAACAATATTACCTTATGAATATGAAGTAAATGGTAGTTAATATTTTGTAGCATCCCCTTTAGCTTTCATAACAGCGTACAATCGATCATTCATACTATATACAAGGTGTTTACAAACATTTCTATCAATATTAGCCCAAATAGACTTTATACGTGCCACTAACTCAGTTTTACTTGAAGAAGTTTTTTCTTCATTATACACCATAAGTTTTCGATGGGATTAAGATCTGGTGAATTTGGTGGCCAAGGAAGTACCTTAATGTTGCGTTGGCGGAACCAATTCTTAGTTGACACCGAGGTATGCGGGGACGCTAAATCTTGTTGAGAGATGAAATCATCTTCAAATACTCTTCTGATGATGGAATAATGTAATATTCTAAAATTTCTTGATATATCAGAGAGTTAACCTTTTCGTAGACGATGCATAACTTTCCAGGTCCTTCTGCACTCATACAACCCCAAACCATGACACTAGCAGCAAATTTTACGGAACGTTTAAGGCATTCTTTATCAAATGCTTCTTGCTTCATTCTCCAAACTCGAATACCTTGATTACCATATGAAACACAAAACATACTTTCATCACTAAATAATATATTTTTCCAATCTTCATTGCTCCCTGAACGTCTTGATTTACACCAATTCAATCTTATACGCTTTTGTCTTGCAGTCATGAGAGGTTTTGCTTTCGGTACACGAGATTCAAATTTAAATTTATGGAGATGTCTTAATGTTGTCGATGTAGAAACTTCAACTCCTTCTTCTTTCCATTTTCGGTGCAAAAATCGCACACTTTTAAAACGGTTTTTCTTAACTATACGCTTCAGTTTCCTGTCATCTCTAGCAGATGTTTTTGGTTTTTGGCCACCATTTCGGCGATTATTTTGAAATTTTCCAATTTTTGAATATTGTGTTAGTATTTTACTAACGTTCGATTGCGAACAATGTAAATAATTCGCTATAAAACATTGATTTTTACCGTGCCGATACAAATCAACCATACGAAGTTTAGTAGATTCAGGAATATCACTCACACGGCCCATTTTAAGACGAAAAAGAAACAAACTGCAAAAAAGAATACTGATTTTAAATAAAACAGTCTGAATTTAATCAATGATGCCACCAGTTAAGAATTGGTAATAATTAAAGGAGAATTAATGTGAAATATTCTAATATTTTGAACCACTTGAATAAATATTCTAATATTTTGACTTTTCAAAATAATTTTTTTTGCAATTAATCTTTTCAAAAAGGATATTAAATTTAAGATAACAAGTAAGTTTAATCAACAATAAGTTCTTAATAAAAATATCGTTTGCATATTTTCATTAAAAGACATTAAATTACCAAACGATAGTTTCAATTTCTAAAAAAAGGTAATTATTCTAATATTTTGAATATGAGCTGTACTTCACAACTTTTTCTGAAACTACAGAAATGTAAAAAATACATTTGGCAAGCTATTTTTCAGCGAAGTTTCGATAACAAGAGCAATAGAGGATCCAATAACTAATTTTACCCTCGAAATGATCTCTAGTTGCACATGATTGTATTGGTTCTATACATTATTTATATTCATTTACTTATGAATAGCTAGCACAGTGATTAAAAAAATCTTTAAACTTAATTAAGAAAGTTGCGCAAATTTTTCAAACATGCAGGGTTTTGAACCGAATTTAATGTCTTTTTCAAAAGACTTACGATAAACAGTGGAAACAAAACAATTTAATTATAATTTAAACATATTAACTATTTATTGAAATAATCATTTGCTTGAAGTTGTTTTTAACTAGAACGTGCGAGTGATAAATTTTGCTTAATTTGTTAATGAACTCATTTAAAAAAAACATTCGCATACTATGGAAATTAAGAAAGTTTTCGGCAATGTATGGAAAGGAAATTCAAATGCTTTCTAAAATTATCAGGGTAAGTTATCTCAAATTATGATTCTTCAATTTTCATTTTTTTACTGTCCTTTTTATTGATATTTGAGTTTTCTTTTTAAAAACCATCGGATTAAGAAAATTTCAACAAAAAAAGTATTTTAACAAAATCGAAGCATATAATAAATATTCATTTGTGGGAAGTTACCTAATAAAATAAGGCTATGGAAAAATTTATGGAAAATCAGTGGAAAATTCTTTTCATCAAGCTTTGATTAGGCAGCAATAGAAATTCGATTTACCATATTCCCAACATCATTCAGAATTATTACAACATTTTAATGGGTCTTTTAATGTGAGTTAGTCAATATAGATGATGACTAAATTATGAAAAAAATATGTATAAAGTTTTGAGAGCGAATGCATGATTCAAAATTATTTCACATAATTTTTTATAATTTTTTCGATTATCTAATATACAGAAATGAAACTTTGTTTGTCTGTTTCTCTATAATTCAATACAAATTTAAAGTTTGGAAATCAGAATTTAGAAATGATACGCGGGTATGTAATAAAACATGGCTAAGGCAACTACAGTAATCCGGAATTGAAATAATTCATAATTAATTTTTAATAAAAAAAACCAATTTAACAACATTTTAATTTCAAATTTAGACATTTTTCGTTATAGCAATTGCCAACAATATGAAATCCACAGTAAAAATCGTACCATAACAATTACTTTTCTCTTGCAAGATCTCCACATGAAAAATAAGAATTTGAAAAATTGGTGAACATTAGAACATTACGTATTACTTTTGAATGAGACGATTTCTGCATGAGAAATAGAAATTGAATAAGTAGTTCGACGGATTAAAAAAAGAGCGAATATTATGTCATATTTGGAATGTAATGGGCGTCAGCTGGTGAATATATAATGTCATATGAGTTTGAAAAAACATATTGAAACATGATAAAAACCGAATTATGGATATATTGGCATATTTTGGTATTTAAAGGTTCACTGAATTTTTTTTCACCATTTTTAAATCCATTTCATACATAAAGTGCCCAAATATGTTATAGTCTAAAAATATAGCACTCTTGTAATCTTTAATCTTGTAAAGAATATATAGCTATCTAGTGAGAACTCAAACAATAACTTTTCAAGCCTATTTCAACTGGGTGTGCAGTGTGTTTATATTCATTCTACCGATTTTAGTATTGATACTCTACCAGTTATTTTTCCGTGTGTTGAATATTTTTAAAGTTATTTTTTCAAGAGTAACTTTTTCGAGGAAGGTAAATGATTTTGAAATGTTTGAACACATTTGTGATTTTAGTTCACTTACATTTCAGTTTGCTAATTATTGATTTGGGCTGAAATTCTTTTTTTTTTGTGTCACTAACTTGTATTAGTAATCCATGTGGAGTTTCCAATATGGCACTGTCAACGATTCCTAAATATGGCTATAGTGCCATATTTGGACATCCTTTTTTCGTGTATTACCTATTTACATCTGCTACGGATTTTGTAATTGTTTAGTATTTGTACTCAAAAATAGTGTAAATAGTTTAATTAGGCTCTATTCAGAAGCTAATATTATTTTTCATTGCATTAAAATATCTCAATTTGTTCATTTTGTGCGAGCAAGTTAACCCTATTGGGTCACAATGGAATTCTGTGGAAGTTTAGTGAAATCTTGGAGATAGCGTCAAGTTTGTGTAACTTCTGGTGGCTAAATTTGGTGCCTAAGTTTGGCGATGTATTGCCAACTTGGCGACAAAGTTGATGAAATAGCGGCAGAATGAGCTCTCTCACATGGTAATCATCCTTATAAGTATGGAGATGCATTAATAACTGTCTTATTTTTTTCAAGGGGATTCCAGTATTCTAGCACTAAAAAATTGTGGAATGTTCTCGAACATCCTCTCGCCCCCATATACATAGAAACGGCCAGCTATCTTAAGTAGGGCAATTTTACACATTTATTCGCACCAGCTTTATTTTATATTTGAAAAGTAATCTTTTTGTGATTAAATATTCTAGTCTCATAAATTCATTTTATGTGAAAAGTGTGTCGTTTTATTTTAATACTCTAAAATTTTGATTTTCTTTTACATTTTTCGCGTGGGTGACATATTACGTATTCAGTGCATTCCATATTGAGCCCCTTTCGCTGAGACCTAATAAAGTACTGAAACAAGGATGGCTTTAATAATAATTATTATTATTATTACTATTATTATTTTGCATTGCATGCTTCATTTGTTCAATTGGTTTTTTAAAACATTGTGAAAACTCCAGGAAACACTTTTAGCTAGTTTATTACACTTACATTTAATTACAATAATTGTTTCTACAGCACTTTTTCAAGTTTCTCAAAGTGACTCTAAAATTCGTTGAAAACTTTCCTCGCTATAAACTACAAAATATGTAGAAAATTATTCATTTTTTAAATGAATCTTTATATCTCTACTAGCTGACCCGCCCGGCGTTGCCCGGATCCGTAATAATAATGTTAAACGAACTTGAAATTTTTATGATTTTATCTTTAACTCGAAATATGTGTAAATACATTGTTAAAAATTTTACCCTTTTGCTGCATCATCACTCCACCGCTTTTATAGAAAATGATTACTTCAGCTTATTATGGAGCATTCTCATAGGTCAAAAGAGAGATATTCTATAAAAGCGGGGGGAGTGATGATGCAGCAAAAGAGTCAAATTTTTTACAGGGTGCATTATATTAAATACTTACCCCCTGACTGTGTCAAAAATTGGTTTAAAAAAAACTAATATTTAGCTCCAAAAATACCCAAAATGACTGCAATGGGAAACACAGGAGGGAATATGTGTCCAACGATTGCGTGATTTTCGTGTTAAAGTGTTGATATTTATCCTTAAAATCACTGTTAAGTGACTTAACTAAATACTTTTTACACATAAATATCCCAAGTGAAATATTTTGAATTTCAAACTAATTATATCACTCTTAAATCCGACTATACCGTGAATGAAATCGATTCTCGATGATTAGCTAAAAGTTTAGTATATAGTAGTATAATTTCAGAGCCATTTTACAAAAATAGGTGTATATTTTTTATCAAACATGCATAATGTTCATTCTGTGAACAAAATCCTAACCGTAACCTAATTGTATTGTAATCATAACTTGTCTGTAATCTAGCTGTATCTTAACAGTAACTTAACTGTAACTTAACTGTAACTTAAATAAACCATAAATGTAACCTGGCCGTCACCTTATCATAACCTAAACCTACCCATAATCTAACCACAACCTAACCGCAACTTAACCTTAACCTAACTGTAACTTCACCATGACCTAACTGTAACCTAACTGGAAGTTAAATATAACATAAGGCTCACCGGAACGTAATTGCAACCTAATTGTTTCCTAACCGTAACCAAGTTGTAATTTAACTCTAACTATAAACGAAATACCTTAATCATCTCGCGCTAAGTACTTAGTTTCACTTTCCACCGCTACGGAGCGCATTATGTTTTGTAGAACATCCGAATTTTAGGTTCGGATTGGATTCATGTTCAGGGAAATTATTTTGTCTTCTTTGAATACGGTTATGGTTGTTTGGAATATTTTTGTTCAGTTTAGATTCGGTTCAATTCAGATTTCGTGGGTTTTTTTCCTTCAAATGGGATTTTTAAGTTCAGGTCGGGTTGTACTTCCATGGAAATTATTTTACCTAGTTTCAATGAGATTATACTTCACTGAAATATTTTTGTTAGGTTCAGATTAGGTTTGGTTCAAATTTCGGGATTTTTTTTTTTTTTTTGGGGGGGGGGGGTTGGATTGGGTTTATGTCCATGGAAATTATATTGTCTTGTTCGTATCTGGTTATAGTTATTTGGAATATTTTCTTCGGATTCAGATTTGGTTCGATTCAGATTTCAGATATTTTTTCAAATTGATTTTTAAGGTTCTGGTAGGTTTCATGTCCAGGGAAATTATTTTGTTTTGCTCGGATCCGATTTTGGGTCTTTGGAATATTTTTTTCGGGTTCAGATGTCGTTCAATTCAGATTTCGGTTTTTTAATGGCATTTTTAGGTTCAGGTTGGGTTGCGCATCAACGGAAATTATTCTGCATTGTTCGAATAAGGATATGCTTCTCTGGAATATTTTGTCAGATTCAGATTTAGTTCAGTTTTTTAGGTTCGGATTGGATTCATGTTCGTGGAAATTTTTTGTCTTGTTCAGAGCCGGGTATGGTTCTGTGGAATATTTTTGTCAGGTTCATATTTGGTTCGATTCAAATTTCAGGTTTTTTTTTTCAAATGGAATTTTAGGTTCGGATCGGGTTCATGTCCACGGAAATTATTTTCCCTTATTCAAATCCGGTTATGGTTCTTTCGAATATTTTGATCAGATTCAGATGTAGTTTGCATAAAATTTCAGGTCTTTTTTCAAATGGAATTTTTTTAGGTTCGAGTCAGGTTTATGTTCACGGAAATTATTTTGTCTTGCTTGTATCGGGTTATAGTACTTTGGAATATTTTTATCGATTTCAGTTTTCGTTATGGTCATTTTTCGGGTTTTTTCAAAGAAAAATTTTTGGTTCGGGTGATATAGAAAATTATTTTAACGTTTTGCATGAAAATATAACATTCTTCTGTTAATACATAAAAATCGTCTGCAGTCAGAAATTTATATTTTAGATTAATATTTATTACTTAAATTTTCATACATGATTTTAAAAGAATGTTTTCACTATTATATTTTAAATATTTATTTACATGCAATTATTAAGTCATAAACATTTTTCATCTACGTTATAGAGTATTTAAAATTACATTAATGAAGGAAACATTTTGTTATACAATTTTTAGTTCGTATCAAATGTTTTCAATATCTTATTTAATTTGATATTTAATTATTGCTAATTTTCCAATTTCCTTCATTTTAAAAACGAACATTTATTTTAATAAATAATAATAGAACAAAGACCATTTTAAAAATTTGCTATTTCCTCTTAAAATATGCTTCATTTGTAATTCATTTCTTACAATTCGTCTTATAATAGAAAATCCCTTCCACGTCCTTTTATTTGGCACATTAAAATTTGAGCGATAAATGGTTTCATATTGCAAACCTTTTTTGAGGCTTACTTCACCACCACTTATCTCATTCCTCCATGGGTTTCTTTAATTCTGTCTCAGCTTTCTTTTTACTTCTGCGAAATTTTTTACACAACCAACCAACCGTAAACAAACAAAAGAGGAAAAAAATGGGAAAAAGATGATTTTTTATGAGAGTGACCTCTCGATTACTCAGTAATACTCGACCTTACTCAGTTAATAATTGGAATTTCGAAATTCTGAAGCTCAGGTGCATCAGGAGAGATTTGTAACTATTCTCAAAAAATTTTTGAGCTTCGTACGTGCTGTAGATTTTGCTAGCCATCGCAGACACACACACACACACACACACACACACACACACACACACAGAGCGTTTTGTTCTTTTATTAGTATAGATGAATATATAAATACTATTCTTATACAAATAAACACAAATTTAGTGAAGGACATGCATAGTTATATGTATTATAACAGCTAAAGATTACATCGGAAATATTGTTTTTATTCAATATGTTGTTGGGTTCTTAGCTTTACTCTTGACAAAATTTTCTCTGAAGCATATAAGCTTAAAGTTTTTTTTTAGACTCCTGAAGTTTCAAAAGAAATTGTTAAGTATTTCTGCAGCTATTCTTACTAAACGTAGTTAATGTTCATTTTTCTGCATAAAAAATAAATTTAAATAAGCCTTGTTACTGTAGGTTACTTTTTCATAATTATATTAAAATAAGGATTATTTTTCTTTCATTTCAATTTCGGGATTAAATATTTTGTGTTTTGATCAGTTTCATATTAAAGTTTATTGGTCTCAAATTCAGGTTTTGATTGACTTGAAATAAAATTTTCTGGTCCATGTTCAGTATAACACTGCTGATATATTCTGGAAGACTGTTGTTACATCACTGAAATATAGAAATCGAAACTGAAATGAGCCATTTCAATTTGGCTCGCCGTTATTCTTTTAACATTTTTCCGGTACAAAGTTTTTCACACGTCGCCAGTTGTAATATATTTAAACATATTAACTTAAGGCATAATACAGTACGCAATGACTGGAGGTGGACGAACTTTAACACAAAACATATTTAATGAACTGAGGGCACTACAGACAACATATATAAATTTTACGCATAGAACAATTAATCTGGAACTCGAGTACATTTATGTTCCTTACAATAATTCCATGGAATGGACAAGGGTCGCCATCTGCAGTTTTACCTGAAAAGTAGAAGTGTTAAATACCACAACTTCCTTCCCGAGTTATACCGAAAACCTCGGTCGAACGCTCAAAAGGTATTCACATGGCTGCCAACTACTACGCCTATTTAAAGTCAAATAAACATGTTAAAAACAAAAAATTTTGTAAATAATTAACAATATGTGTTGTAATGCATAACATTGATTATATTTGGCATACATTTTACTAAAACATTTTTGTGGTTTCAAACATGTTTATGTGATTTAATTAGGCGTAGAAGTTGGCAGCTCTGTATTCACCTTTAACCCACATTGGACGCCTCCTTTATAATGTCCAAACAAATGCTGTCGTCAAGATCCTTTCAGCGTTCGACCGAGGTTTCTAGATTGAGGTAGATATCGAATACGTGCATAAGACTCACACAGGAATCTATGAAAAAAATTTAAACTATCGTTAAAGTTTAAAGTTTGCAGATTTCTATTAAAATAAAGTAAATTCTTTTATTATAATATTTATCACCATATTCATGCTATATACACTTATGCGTATTCTTCCGAGAGTAGAAATTATTAAGCATTTTTATCAGCTGCACTTTCATAAAACCCTTAGAAAATAGAAGGGAAAAATTCTTTTAAAATATCGATAATATAACGTTCAGTAGCATGAATAAATTGCTGGGTGCTTATAGAGCGTAATAAAATATTTTGAAAGGCTCGATAAGAAGTTTTAAAATAGTTTTCTAGTTCTTTTTTCTTGCATATTTTTCTGCAGAGTGTTTTTTTTTCTTTTTTAAAGACAATATTGTACGAATATTATACTACTGAAAACTAATTTATAAATGTAGCATTTGTTTTCTAAAAATGCAAAAATATACGTATTTAAAGATTAAACATTAAACGTATTTACAATTTGTCTATCAAAATTTACACATAATTTATGATACCACTTGATTAAATCGACAACACAAAAACTATCGCCAATTTATAAGATTAAATGCCATATTCACTCTAAATTGAACTTGTCACACGAGTCTGTTACGTCATCAAGTGATTTTTTATTCGACGTTTTATTTGTATTTAATTCATATTTTAATAAAATATTTGCTCTTGCATTATTTAAAATAAAATTTATGCCGAATTGCATCATTTTGCGAGAAAATTTGACGATTTATATAATTTGACGTTATAATCCAGTAATACCTAGACCAGGAAGCGACAGCTCAGACAATCACTTCATAGCTGAAATTCTAAAATTAATTAAATTCGATTCTCATATTAAAACTCACTTGGTCTGCCAAATAATATTTTGGCGAATAAAAACTAAAATCCCGATTTAACAGTTGATTCATAGGTTTACCATTGTGTTTTCCTGTTTTCAGTCCTCCATGTTTTCATGCCTTTGGATGTAGAAAAACGCAATGGTAAACCTACGATGCTTAAAATTCAAACCGGTATGCTTAAAATTTAAAATAGTTGCTGCTTTTAACATTAATATTTTTACATTTCCAATACCATAGGGATGCATAGATAGAAATATTCAAAATAAAATAATTAGAAGAAGAGGTTTAGTGATATATCTTCTGCGTTCCCTAAAACTCAAAACTTGCAAAAAAAAAAAAAAAAAAAAAAAACCTTTTAAATATTTTTTTTTGCGTCTTTTGCAGAATTTTTAATCTTTTATCACCGATTTCTTTCAAAAAAGAAATTGCCTACTTGAATCAGAGAAATGTTCGGATTACATAATGTAAAACTTACAATAAAAATTTATTGGTGAGTGTGATAAACTATGATTTGAAATCATTTGCCCGTAGGTGGTACGGACAAATTATGATTGACAAAAGCACATTGCACGTATGACGTACGGCCAAATCAAGGAAGCGGTTAATTTATAGGAATTCCTAAAATAGGCTACTTAAGGAAGCGACAACAGATACTACACGTGTCTATGTATAGACAAATCTTAACATTCAAATCTTTTTCTTCATTTCGATGCGTAAACAAAGATGAAAGGTTTGTATTTCAGAATTAGCTACAAGATTAAGAATATCTCGAGGTACACTAAAATCAGCGTAATATGATGAGATACCACGGGTTGCGCTGTATAAGAAAATTGAAAAGTTACCTTAACTATTTCATGAATATACGAAATTCGCAGAAAATGTGAATTATAAAGTTAGAGAGTGTCTTTGGATTGGTATTGATAGATGTTTTAGATGTAAAAACAATTTTATTAGAAGCCCTAAAATGAAACCTTTCTATATACAATTACTAGCTTAAAATGCAATCAATTTAAATGCTTCCAATTGTACACACACTACATCCACACATATGCAAAGTGCATAATGCTTTTTCGCCACTGTTGGACACTTTGAGCATATTTCACTCAATTTCATTTAAATTAAACTGTATTGTGGTTTAAAGCGCATTGAACAATAATTGGATTTTAAATATATCGTTGGTACCACGTAAATTATCCAATATGGAAACAGTGTTGTCAGTGTGCTACATTTTTTGCAATTCAGCTTTCTTGATTAGCACCACTCTTTTAAAATAGTAAAATTCGCCTTATATAACCTTATATAATGAACCATCAATTAAGGCGAAAACTCAGTGAATTCTACCATTTCAGAAAAGCGTTGTCAATCAAGAAATCTGAATTTTTAAAAATGTAGCTCACAGGCAACACTGTTGTCATATGAAATAGTTTGGCATGGTACAGACGATCATTTGTTAGTTTTATTTTTTCCAACAAATTGCATTTAAATATCGTCCTTTTTTAAAAAACCTTTAGGCCGGATTTCGGTTCTGGATGCTAAAGGAAAGTTGTCAGGTTCGAGTCTGCGATTTTATCCTAAATTCAATTTTTAATCACAGCAAAACTTTAATTAAAAACTACAATTTCATGCATTACATTTTTGTAACTATATTTACTTAAATGTATCACTGCCGATAAATATAATATCACATTTATCAATTTTACACTTTATAGATTTCAAAAGATTTTTTAACGAACTTACAAATACAGTACGAAATATTTGTCTGAATAATTATTACACACTTTGAAGTTACAGAAATGTGTCTTATGGAGAGTGTATTGAATCCGTGTGAAACTACATGCGTCTCATTTTATTTACAAATAAGTTGATCAATTTAAACGAGCACCCATTTCTTTGTTTTTATTATCCTCATCTATAATATGCACTGTTAAAACTAATGGTGACACATTGCACCTTTTAGGGGTGAAAGGCTTGTCTCACTGGTGACATCCCTAAAGGAGCTAGAATGGCACCTTTAATTAGGGTGAAAAGATGGCACCTTTAATCCAGAGTGTCCAGTAATAAAACATTTAAAAACATACAAACCGACTTTTTTCCCCCGAAAGATTCGAACTCACAACGTCTGATTAAAAGCTCAGCGCTCTAACCACTCGGCCATCGAGCTCACCTTCAAAGTCTCCCTGAAAGGTTCAAATGTTCTGAAATTCAAATATCTTTATATATTAAAGCTCGCCAAAAGTTAGCCATCCGAAGTTTTAAACGAAATTGGGATAGCGTATAGCGATGATAGTCATAGTAGGAAGAAATTGCTGTTTTGATCCACTAGTGAGGGTGAGTTGAAAGGCAAGCATACGCGTCACAGTATGCGCAAATGCCTAAAGGGTGAAAATCTTCGAACGGTATGCATTGCACGGCACCCTAATTAGCGTGAAACACCCAATGGCACCCCAAACACATTTTCAAAGCCGCAGGTGTCAAATGGTAACACCTTTTCACCCCTGGGCGCCAAATGCAACCGGTTTGTCACCATTAGTTTTAACAGTGTACGTAGCAAGACTAATCAGGTTTTATATTATCAACATCATTACTTATACTCCCTCTGTCCCAAATTAGTTGCGACATTTAGGTCGAAAATCTTGTCCCAAATTAGTTGCGACATTTCAAGTAGGCGGAGTCATAAATAACTTTCGATGCAGTTTAATACATATACACCAGTAAAATTTTATTACAATGAGTATAACGAGGCACATTGGTTGTTTAATGCGATGTTAAGTGGAATATGAAGTGTTTGCAATAAAAGTGATGTGATGATGACAGTAAATATGAATAATAATTTAAAAAATGCCGTAAAGAAGGAACTAAATGATAAAGAACGCAACTCTCTTTTGCAATTTTTACTCCAATGTTTGAAGAATGATCGATTAAGTCATGGTGCTAAAAATTCTATAGCGATCAAATTTAATGTTCATCGTAGTACTATCTCCCGTTTGTGGAAGCTGGCAAAGACATCAAAAATAAATGATAATGAAATTTACATTGTAAAATCGCAAAAACTGGTAAATGCGGGCGAAAAAAAAAGAAAAAAAAAGATTTTTCTCAACAACTGAACAAAATCAAAGATGTCCCACTTAGAAGAAGACAAACATTGCGAAGTTTATCGTGTGCTGTTCATATTCCTAAATCATCATTACACAGATTTCAAAGATGGAAACGTTTTGAAGCGTATTTCATCAGCAATCAAGCCTAGTCTATCAGAAAAAAAATAAGCTCAACAGAATACGATTTTGTTTACAACATGGCCAAAATAATGGACACTTTTTGGAAATGTTGGATCGTATACATATCGATGAAAAATGGTTTTACATTACGAAAACTAGTAATTCGTTTTACATCACTCTGGATGAAACCGAACCTTTGAGGGATTGCAAAAGCAAAAGATTTCTTACCAAAGTAATGTTTATGACAGCGGTAGCAAGGCCAAGGAGGGATCTAAATAGAAACGAAATGTTTGATAGAAAAATTGGAATATGGCCTTTTGTTTACTCTGAAAATGCCAAAAGAAATTCTAAAAATCGTGCAAAAGGAACTGTTGTGACAAAAGTTATCGAATGTGTTAATAAGGAAGAAACCCGAAAAATGATTATAGAAAAAGTTTTACCGGCAATACGTGAAAAGTTTCCAATTAGCGAAAAATCGAGTCCCATATACATTCAACAGGTCAATGGCAAGCCCCATTTGTCAGAAAATGATCCTAGTATCACAAAAGAATGCTTAAAAATGGATGGAATTTACAACTACAGTGTCAACCTCCAAATAGTCCGGATTTAAATGTGCTTGATCTGGGTTTTTTAAACGCAATACAATCATTGCAACATCAGATTCCCGTAAACAATATTGACAATTTAATTGATGCTGTTAAAGTTGCTTTTGAAAACATAGAAGTAGAAAAGCTTGATAATGTTTTTTAACCCTATAAACGTGTATGGAAAACATTATGATGTCAGGTGGAGGCAACTCGTACAAAATAACCCATCTCAACAAGGAAAATCTTCGTCGTCAAAATCTTGTTCCGTGAAACCTGGTATGTAATCCCGAAGCTATATTATGTGCAAAAAATTCTTTAAATATGATTTAAATTTTGTTTTATTTGTGATTAAAATTATTACAACTTGGTATTTTTATTCTCATTTTTTAATTTCTGCAAAAAGAACATTTTTTTCCGACAAAATTTTCGAAGAAAATTTGCAGGGTTCGCACGCTTTTAATCCATGTGCCATTTCCCAAGGATTCCGCAGCCATTATACCAGCCAAAAATTATTTTCTTCCTAATGAAATGCCGATCCATTAGATAGAGGATAGTTCTGTGTTATTACTGATGGGAGAATCCTTAAAAACTGGGCGTGGCTTAAGAGAGCGCAAATCTTGTATTAATTTAGATACTGATTTAAGAAAAGATGGAGGGAATGTTTGGTAAGTAAATGTTATTGGTTGATAGCATATCATCCTGAAGTATCTGAAAAATGTTCAATAAAAACCATAAAATCATTATTATCAATAATCAGTGCAAAAGTATCAAAATGTCGCAACTAATTTGGGACAGAGGGAGTATAATATTTGTATTTTTTTCTGCAGGTATCTTTCTTTAGTTTCTAAATTCTAAAACTCGTTTTTAAAACATAAATTTGAGTGGACATCATTAATTAATTAATCCGATTCTGCGCAAATGATTTGAATAAATCGTCTGTATTTTTATGACCGTTTAATTTTAATAGGACTCTAACGTCCAAGGTCACCAGAACTTGCCCAGTTAGATTTTTTATGTGAAGTTATATCAAAAATAAATTTTCGAGAAAAGTTCTGCAAAGATTGATGAATTCAAACAAATTATATTTGAAGAAATCTTTTCAATAACACCAACAATACTGCAAATTATGCCTAAAAATTGGAAATTGATTTGACAGGTTCATGTTTACATTAAAAATGAGGATGGATAGTTCCAACATTCGCAACAAGGAATGATAATGTAAAAAAAAAATGAGTTGAATATATATATATTTTTTTCAAAATAAAATTATCACGGGTTTAAGTAACATGATGCATCTCTATTTCTGTTTTTCGTCATAAATAACGTTATAATAATCCAATAATGTTGGAAATTGTACCCCATATTTAAACAAGGTTAAAACAGTTAGACTTCAGTGTTTTAATAATTGCCATATCCTTAAGTTTTAAGAGTAATTAAAAAAATAAAAAACAGCTAATATTTTAGATTGATCACCCTGTATATTGCAGCGTAGTTGATTTACCTTAATTACAATCCTAAAAGCGAAGTTGTACAGTAAGAGATTCTGTAAAAGTTAAGTTACATAGAAATAAGCTGTCGCTTATATACATGCATTCACAAATTACAGGTTAACTTACAAATTTGAAAATATATCACAATGAGAAATCAAAGTTTTATTAAAGACCAACATATAGAGCACATTTTGAAAAGAAAAATCTTTATTGATTTACAAGAAGAAGCGATTTAAGTATCATCATCGGTCTTTACAACATGTACTTTAAATTCTTTAAAAAATCCGTCGAAAGTTTCATACCCTCGATAAGCTCTCGAAAGATATTTTAAGCAGTTGAAGTATATCAAGAACTCTTCACGATTGTTTCAAAAGACGTTTATCGATGTTCCTAATTAGAAGATTAAATTTATAAGCCCTTAATTAAGTAATCTAGCAGTCATTGATAACTTTTTTTCCCTTTTTGTCAGCAAGTAGAATTTCCTTTCAGCATTATTTTAATTTTGAGGTTGGTACAAATGTTTAAAAGAAAAACATTTAAATCTATATATATGTTTTTAATTTTTTTTTTTAAATTAATGTAAGCTAATTTCATTTGAAATGAGTAGAATTGAATTCGACAAATTTCCATAAAAAAATTTTTTTCGAAGTCTTTATTATGTAAAAACCTTTAATATGAGAAATTTTCAAAAAAATTGAATGCATTCGAATTCATTTATTTTATTTATTTTCCACAATTTTTAAGACATAATATTTTTATAAATTTGAATTATCTCGGTTTAATTAATAAAAGGTACCGATATTTGATGAAGCTTTTGAATAAATCATTCATAACAGTATTTCTTTAAGGATGCTCAAACTGCAGTGGAAAGGCTTATAAAAATATGGGAAGACTCATAAACGCCTACAGTGGCTAAGCTGATATAATAGCACCTGAAAAATGTAACAGCATGTGTTTTAGGAAAAACATAGGCATTAATCATGCGGAGCTTGAAATTTTAGAAATAGAATGGCAAGATCCTAGGTGTAAAACTTTTAAAAACATCATTTTAAAAATATTTTTCATGGTGGATTTGGACAGCAGTTGTAATAGAAAAACTAGTCGTTGAAGGCCACCGTAATACTTACCCATCATGGATATGTATATGAAAATAAAACATGTGAAACTATTTATACAATGCATTGCAATTCATAAACAAAATTTAAATATTGTTAATATACATAGTAATGCTTTATTAAAGAACTGCTGATGTACCAATTTCGACAAATTATATAAAACGCCAAACTACTCAAGTAGTACCGAACTGCGTAAAAGAAACATCCTTATAACTCCAAAAATAATAATTCTATTAACTAACAATTAACTGCGTCGGATTAAGCGTCTCATTTCCAATTAAAATATACTTCTGAATTGAAATTTGAATGAAATACAGGGTCATGAAAAATCGAAGAATGTGGAAAACACGATTACAAATATCTCGGCAACTAATAATCCGATCGACTTCGTTCTATATGCAAAATGTGTGTTATTTTATTGCTGTTTACGTCCATTCCTTATAACAAAAAAAATTCGAAAATTTTTATATACCTTTCATCAGAACGAATTTTTCGAGAGTCCGAAAAAAATAGTTCCGGATAATCGAGGTTGCTGATATTAAATAGGGTTCGTTCCATTCTTACATACTAACTTCGTACAAATTTTCAAGTCTCTATCTCAATTTGTGCGGGAGATAGAGCGTTTATAGACAGACAGACAGACAGACAGACAGACAGACAGACAGACGGACGGCAGAAATTTTTTTTCTAAAAATATGTTTTTCGGAATCTCCACTATCTAAAACGTGTAAATCCGTCAAAAAAAATTTTTCGATTTTCAAAACGATTGCAAGACTTACCCTATACTACGTATGATGGGTAAGTAATACCTCAAAGATTAATATTTCGAAATACTGATATTAGCTTCATCCCAACTGTATTATACCCTGTTCTGCATGGCAAACGCAAATAACATTAATAATGCATAGTATTTATGGTATGTGATTTGTTGAAATCTGCTACGTGATTTACATTTTGTAGTGGCACTTTCACATCTGTTTTGTTGTTTATAAGCTTACACATTTTTAAGAAATAATACTGATTATTATAGTAAAATCTACTAGTATTTTTTATTCCACCGTAATGTACTGTGCAGCAGTGTAATTACAGCAATTGTTTGGGCAAATGTGTTAATGCAGAATTTTTAACAAAATCTGCTGGCATTTTGGTACTAAAATTTTCTGGTACCCAAACTGTTCCATATTTCGGTGTTATCTGGGTTTTTTCTTATTATTAATATTGCAAAAAATATTTATTACTTGCTTTTTTTAGACTTAGCCTATACTAGAGGCTGCTTATCTTAATGATGGGGCCTTTCCAACCATCGGCCAATGGACCCATTGCTATTAGGGTCTTGTTTTAGGTCCCAAAACTCTCTGTGTAACTCAAAATTAAAATTTTCGTCAATATAAAATAACGATATTTTTGCCCTAGATTTGTTTTTAAACGTTTGTTCCCAAGAAAAAATCCAGTATTAACTGTATTTCTTACAGGCAAAGTTGTTATAATTATTACCAAATATATGGACTCGAATATTTCAAGAATAACAGTAACTTAAAAGAAATATTTAAAATATTGTAAAAGGTAGTAGAGATTTTGTGAAACTAAAAATAATTATGCGAATTAACGGTTAAATTCGAGAAATTATAGTTATTTTACGATATCTATCTTTTTAAATAAATTTTATTAGTACTGTTTTCGTGTATATTCTGGGCTCCGCTAATTGCTTTGACAGGCTCTCCGTATATTGTTAAACATTGATTAAAAGTAAATTTAACTTTAAAATCGCTCTAGACTAAATTGTACAATGTACGGGAATCCATATTTAAATCATGATTTGTTATTCACACCAGTAAATTTTTATTGTAAATTTTGCATTACTTAATCCAAGTATTTTTCGGATTCATTTAGGAAAAAATTTTGTTTTTAAAATCCGGTGATAAAAAATTTGAAATTCTGTAAAACAAATAAAAAATAGACATATTTTGAAAGTTTCTCTAAAAAATATTGATCAGTTAATTGTTAATAGTTTATGGTAGAAAAAAAACAAAGCAAATGGATATAAAACCTGCGATGTCTCAAAATCTAACTTTTGCCCCAGAGAAATCAATATACAAAGAAAAGATGATGAAACACAAGAGAAGAAAAAATGTTGACTAAGGATAAAGCATCAGCTAAATGAGTTAAAAAATGTAAAGTAAAATTCCATTTCACAATCAGTGGAGCCAACTTATCAGTGGAGCCCGTGGGGCCCGAGCCCACCCAATAATTTTGAATCATATCGTACGCAATTTTCATTCTTCTTGTTATTTGTTTCATTATTATTTTTTTATTCAATTTTTGCTTCAAAATAAATTTATTTTGCAAATGACCATGTGTTTTAATTCTCCGACAAACAACCATAAATCCCAAGTGGCTGAGATATTTTGCTTTCATGTTTAACTATCTTCTAATTCAATTCATGTTCACAATTGCATGGCATTACAATAAATATATGTGTCTTTATAAGAAAAACACATGACAATATAATTTATTAAAACATGATAACTTGACTTAAAATTATGATCTTTCACCATCTGCCAACCCTTCAAACAAAAATAAACTGGCCACACCATTTTACAAAAATATTTTTGAGTTCACCCAATATTTTTGAGCCAACCCAATATTTTTCAAAATACGGGTCACTGTTCACAATAATGCTAAATCTAGTTAATTCAGAGTCAGAAACTCTTACCTTGATCTTTGACTGTGAAGTAAATTTGTATGACGAGCTAAGATTGTTTGAACCTATCACCGATGAATTAGGGATAAATGATTTTGTCCCAATAAAATTTGTTTGAAAAGTCACTGATGCTCTTATATTCTGTATTAACACGTTTAGTGCCACGGTGTAGGAAAATGTAAAATATGATATAAAACTAAAAAAACTATGTTGTTTTAAGTAATTACAAAAAAAAGTATAAAGGAAATAAAGTAATAAGTTATAGTTAAGTAAATTTTAAATAAATTTTCAGGAATACAATATATATTTTTTAACTAATAATAACACATTGTTCAGTGGTGCACAAAACAGGAATTTTAATATACATTTGTACAATTAAAATAAAATAAAACTTTCAACGTTTCGCGCCGTCTTCTGCGGGCGTTTTCAGGAAAATATGATAATGGAAGGACTACGTTTGCATCTTGATCGAGAGATAATATTTCTACTAAATTAAAATCTAAATGAATTAAAATTTTAAAAATGTTGCCACTTACACGTGAGTAAAAATTAAAATATTGTTAATTAAAATTAAAATTTTTAAAATTTTAATTCATTTAGATTTTAATTTAGTAGAAATATTATCTCTCGATCAAGATGCAAATGTAGTCCTTCCATTATCATATTTTCCTGAAGACGCCCGCAGAAGACGGCGCGAAACGTTGAAAGTTTTACTTTATTTTAATTGTACAAATATATATTAAAATTCCTGTTTTGTGCACCACTGAGCAATGTGTTATTATTAGTTAAATTTTATGGTGCAACTGTCCTATATATATTTATAAATTTTTTTAGTTTTATATAACATTTTAGATTATCAGTCATTCATAACTGACGCAGCCCAAATGGAAAGTTCAGTGTTAGTCACCAGTGACTGACGTAACACTCGACATGTTGGCCCGTGTGAAATCAGTTGAAAGTGAAGAAATAATTGTGTCTTTACGAAATCCGAAAATTTTCAGAAAATACTGAAGTTATAGGTGCTATCAATAAATAAAATGCTTCGACGCTTCCTCACTTCATTTTAAACATCATAAGGCATAAACAATCATGACATTCTGCATTAATTTAGATTAATTTGGATGTCAAAAGTTGATGTAACGTCTTTTTTTTTTTGGTTATTAGAAATTACTGTTCATAAGTAGACATTAAATATTCTGAGATTTCAAATTAATGTAGTATCCCAATTTGCCCTCCAAAAAATTTAGCACTATCCCAAAGTACTCTGTCAAGGGCACATTTGGATAATATTTGTCGTTATAATATTGAAATAAATAAAAAATAAATATTTAACTTTTCAGTTTTGTTTGGAGTTTTAAAGAATACTGAGATCATAGGATACAAAATAGTGATATTAGTTTTTTGAGCTTAATCAAAAGACTTTAAATATATGCGAATAATTAGAAAGCATCGCAATGTGCGCCCTTCTCCCCTATTGTTTATATTATCCAATCTACTGCACTCAGCTTTTTATTCCAAGATAAATTCCGTTGAAAGTTGAATCCTCAAACTCCTTTAAATGAAATTTTGTTTTCCAAGCGAAATGTCCTTTTCGCGTTTGCTATTAAATTTCTGATTCGTGACTCAAGAATTCCTTTTTTAAAGCTAGAAAATAGCATTTTAAAGTAGCACGAAAATCCTAGATGAAATTGTTTTTGTTGTTGTTTCTGAAGTTAATAGATTTCTATTTTTGAAATGAAAAAATCTTTGAATGGTTTATATGAACATTTACTAAAAGTTTAAATTGAGCAAAGGAAATGGATTTTACAATATTAAAAGTTAAAAAATATACATATTGCACCATTAATGCGCAACCGTAACTATTTCACTATAAAATATCTGAAAATATCTGCGTTACAAATGGAAGATTAAAAAGATCATAAAAATACATAAATTTTCAGAAAACGAACATACTCTTAATGTGTAAATTAGTATTTCATTACTTCTGTCTATCTAAAAATGAACAAGTCGGAAAATTCACATCAAAAGTAGCAAATGATTATGGGCGTTCGTTCTATAACGATATTTCTAAAATACTGGGTGATCCAAAAGTCAGGACGAACTTTAAAAATGAATAAATCGAAAACGAATCAAGATACAAAGATACGGTTTGCACCGAACGGATGGAGAAAAAAATGGGTTTTGTGTAAGAAAGAAAAAAATAATTTTGTTGGCGACCAATAAATGGCGTTAGCGTGTTTTATTACACAAAACGATTTTTTTTTTCAAATGAAAAAATTTTCACAACTTACAAGTCAGCTTAATAACAATTATTTAGCACTACAGTAAATGACCAATGTGCTTTCTATCATTAATAAGTGCAGCTGTGGGACTTAGCACCACACCATTCACAGCATTTAGTAACATTTCTTGCGTTATGACAGACACATTTTGGAGGATGCATCTTTCAGTGATTCTAGTGATGCCGTTGATCTCCAACAGAACTATATTTTTTCGTTGCCATACAAAACCCGGTTTCTTTTGCATCCGTTTGGTGCAAATCGTATCTTTGTATCTTGATTCGTTATCGATTTATTCACTTTTAAAGTTCTCCTGACTTTTGGATCACCCAGTATTCAGATCTTGGTATAATAGTATGCAGTACCTCCAACACAGTATGGTTGCCGAAATCGTTTGCGTCCCTGTAAATACTATCTTCTTTCTATTATACAGGCAGTAACTTGTACTAAAACATATATCAGAAACGTATATCAATTTCATAATATGTGAAATAGTTTATTGTAATTAAAACGCTTCTCAAACAATATTTCCTCCAATACCATTATGCAATAGAATACTTTTGTGTGGCTCTGTAAATTAATAAAAAAAATATTATTTGTACTACAGAAGGCACAGAATGTATATTTTAGTATATGTTTCATATATACCATTCTATCATGTTTGGAAGAGTGTAATATCTTAAAAAGCATTTAAAACTATTTTTTCCCCTTTGCCGTAATGTAACGGAATAATCTTGATTGTTCCTGTTATTGAACTAGACATCCGATTTTCATAAAATTTGAAATGAACGACAAAGTTATGCAACAAATATATATTTTAAATTCCAAACGATTCGGTTGGGTAGATTTTGCATTGTTATGTGCAGACAGGCTAACGGACAGACGGACAGAACGAAGATTATAGACGTATTTACATAATTACTAACGCACTTAATAAAGTTTGTTATGATTTATTTAAAATGTTGAACATATTATATTTAAATATATGCTACGGATTCGTTAATCTCTACCAATTATACTTGTTGCATTGCAATTATTTAAAAATGTTAGAATGTTATTCCATATGAAAACAAGGGATGACAAGGAATGATTACCCCGGGAACTCAGCTTTCGCTTTAGAGTATATGAGGATTGCTATTTATTTTTCTGGTCTAGTAATAAAAATACAAATATTTACGATCAATTTTGAACTTATTGCGTTTCAAAGTATTCTACATGATGATCAATTCACTTTTACATCCGTTTGAACGAATTTTCAAATCACTGTTTCCACTCCTATGGAAGTACTCCAAACATGCGTTTTGAAAGCAAAAAACGCTTCTTCGGGGGTCGAAAATCATTATCTATGTAATTTATTTTTAATGTGTGTGAACAAAAAAATATTTTTGGATGTCAAATCAGGGCTCTGTGGCTGATGACCCACAAATCGATGTTTTGGCCTTTCAGAAATGCATTTGTTTGAGCCGATGTGTGAGAGCTCACATTGTCACGATAAAAAAATATTCGCTGTTTACCATTCTTTTTTCGAAATTCTTGGAAAAATTTTGGAAAATAAATGTCTGTGTACCATTCAGAACTAACTGTAATGCATTGCTCTAATGCCACTGTCGCCACATGACCACTAATTTTGAAGAAACGGGCAACCATTTGCTTCGATGTGTTTCTTTCTCGAACAACTTTTGTTGAATTTGGCTCTGCTTGGAAGATCCATACAGTCGATTGCTATTTTGTTTTATGCTCATATGCATAGATCCACGATTTGTAACTATGTGGATGTTATACATAACTTTTGGTGAACCTTGAACGTATTTGTTTAACATTTCCTTGCCCCAATCGCCACAAACTTTCTTTTGAGCGTTTGATAGATTATGCGGGCTCAAACGCGAACAAATATTTTTTATTATTAAATGTTGAGTCAATATTTTATTGATGCCTGTCATACTAATGTCCAAAGATTTCTCAATCTCACGGTATGTCACATGGCGATCTTGCTTTATCAATTCAGGCGCAGCATAGATATTTTCTGTCACAACAACCGATTTTGATAGACCTTTCCGGTATGCGCCCTGGAGAGAACACGAATGAATTCGTTATACCAGTTTTTTACAGTGCACTAGGATGGTAATTTATCATTGTATAAAAAATTAAGTTAATGGAAGTACTCTTATCTTGACAATCCACGTCGAAAGTTATGGGAAATGATCTCACGAAAATGTTCACGAATAAATTTCATTTTTGCTGAATATGATTTTTTTTAATTTACTGCGAATAACACAAATTTTTCTAAAATAACAAATTGTTTTGGAGAATTTATAGTTAAAAATATCGAATTTTCAATTAAAATCATAAGCGGTAGCCTAAAAACACTCCTTGCTGTCAAGGCCAGGAATAAAAATAGCAGCCCTCGTAAGAGCAATCCCAGGCGGAAAATTCAAACCCATCGCTCATTTTAACATACATTAATAATTCATACATTGTCATTGTTAATAACACATATATTGCAAAAAAAATAACATAAAATAAAATAAAATAAAGAAATAATAAATAATAAATAAATAAATAAAATGCACGATTGTTAATTATACAATTAAAATGTTATGAGACAGCATAAAGAGAATACTAATACAAACACAACTATTTACAATTTTTACAATAAATGCACATTTTGCCACACTAACTTATACAGAAAGTTAGTCCCATCCCGCGGCTGACAGAAGAGTGGGAAATGGAGACAGAACCTTTACTATTTAAAAAAGAACAGAGAGCAGCTGAGTGACATGAACTCAGAAAGGTAGAGGACTTGAAAAAATATATTCGTTTGACTCTAAAAATTTTATGCAGTCTATGATGCGCTTAAGCAAAACTGGTCAATCAGATAAACCGTCCAGTCCTTGAGTGACATTGTTCGTGATTTTTTACCATGAAAATGAGATGTTAATGTGCATTCTATGGTGTAATATAGTAAGGTTGTTTTCCACTTATTACAACCTGAGAGTCTTTTTTGTTAATGTTAAATAAATGTTGTTGAAAAGGATCGTGATTTGTTAAGAAGAGGAAAAGATATCTGTAGTGCACGAAGAAGCTTGTTGGGACTTCTGAAAGGAAGTCTCGTGTGTTTTGATCTAGCTGTTCCAAAGACCATCGACTTTGCCACCGTTGTAGGAGAGTTTGTTTTACTGCGTATTTTAGGTATGATATCGACTCCATATGAAGACACGACTAAGAAATTTCTCAATAGTAAATAATGAAAACTTAACCTCTTTAGACCCAGAGTTTACTTATGTATTTTTTTTAATTTCACATACGGATTTATATTAAGAAACTGATAATTAAGAAAGATTAAACAGCGAAAAAGAATTTACTTTTTGTACATAAAATTTTATTATACATTTGAACTCAAAAAGTACAATTTTTGACAATTTCTCATGATTATTTTGTTGTATTTTACCTTTTTTAATTGCAGAAACACTGAAAAATATAAATTTAATATTTTTTCAATACTAATGTATTCTACAAATGGTATCTTAACGCACAGTAAAATCTTTTACGTTTTCAGTTTTGTACAATTCTGCTGAGAGTCATATTTATATAACACATAGCTCGGTAAAAAACACTATTAGAAACAAATTGATATTTTGTTTAGTTCTGCAACCTCTTAAACTCCAGTCACACCAATTTCGCTTTTTTAACGCTATTTACATACGCCTAAAAAGAGGTTAAATGTTTTATTTTTAATTTTCGTGAATTATTCAATAGGAATAGATTTTTCTTAAGATACACAAAATATATTTATTACAAGAAAAAAACATATAAAAAAGGATACTGAACCTAAGACTTACATTACTCATAATGTGAAAAAAATATTAATTCTTGAAAATATTTACAAATACAGTTATGATGAAATACCTTTATGCTATTTAACACTAATTTATTGCCGTTAGGATAGATGATTCTTTGAGATATTAGTGAATTAAACAGGATTTTTAATGCCAGAAATATTTTGGTGCTTATGGCAACGAAGCTACGGGGTCCCAACTGTTCTGAATCTCTGTTTCCCTCATTGCCTGCTTAATATAATAACAGCCTATTCATTTCGCCAAAAATAACCAAAAATTTGGAGCCGGGTTTAATTACATGGTTTACGTGGTACGTTTTTTAAAATTTTTTAAACAATTCTCAAATCAGCATTGAATACACTTGTATTTTTTGTTTCCACATGGTGAGAAATTGTCTGAAGTTTTCCACAATTGATTATAATTTACTTACGCAAGGAATCAATGACCTATGGCGATTGAATTCTCACACTACAGGTGTATTCAAATCCAAACTGCTTAGCTTTTAATTCATTTTACTTAACCGTCATACGTAGTATAGGGTAAATCTTGCAATCATTTTGAAAATCGAAAAGAAATTTTTTGACGGAATTACACATTTCAGATACTGGAGATTCCGAAAAACATATTTTTAAAAAATTGCGGTCCGTCCGTCTGTGTGTCTATCTGTAAAGGCTCCGAACGCTCTGTAAATCTCCCGAACGAAATGAGATATAGACTTCAAATTTTATATCTACTTAGTATAAAAGAATGGAACGTTAGTAGTCTATTTAATATCAGTAACCTCGATTATCCGGAACTATTTTTTTTTACTCTCGAAAAATTCGTTCTGATGAAAGGTATATAAAAAATTTAGAAATTATTTATTTTAAGGAGTGGACGTAAATAGCAATAAAATAACACATTTTTTGAATAAAGAAAGAAGTTGATCGGATTATTATTTGCCGAGATATTTGTAATCCTGTTTTACACATTCTTCGAATTTCCATGACCTTGTATTTCATTGAAATTTCAATTGTAAATAAGACTCTTAATCTGACACAGTAAACTGTTAGTTAATATGATTATTATTTTTGGAGTTATTAGGATAATTGAGGATATGGGGATAATGAAAAGAAAAATCCCTGTCGGCTTGGCCTACAGGCGGAAGTAGATTTCGAAGAGTGCTCATTTCAACAACAAAAAATAAAATATGATTAGAGATAAATCCAGTTTAATAACTTTATTTGGCCGTTTTTTAAAAATTTTTAATTTATTTTTATCTAAGATCTGGTTTTTATCAAAATCATCTTAAGCGAAATTCGGCTCAAATGCCCATTTTGACAACATATTTTGAAATAGATTCTGACTTTATAATTAAAAAATCGACCAATACGCAAATTATATAGTTCCTAAGTAACAAAAAACTGTCAATTAAATGCTTTTGTGAGCAAAATCGAATTTGAAAAGTCATAAAATAACCATTTTGTTATTTGAATATATCCTCAATTCTTACATCATGATCGCTTTGGGAAGTTTTGTGCGAAGTGCCTACTTTGACTGCTTTTTTTGAAAATACATTTAGCCTTTATCAAAAAATCGACGAATCCGCATATTATATAGTTCCTAAATAATAAAAAACTGTCAATTGAATGCGTTTGAGAGCAAAATTGTTTTTAAAAATGAGTCATAAAATAACCAATTTATTATTTGAATGCATCCTCAATTCTTTAATCATGATCGCCTTGGGAAATTTTGTGCAAAGTGCCCATTTTGGCAGCCTTTTTTCAAATATATTTTGCCTTTATCAAAAAACTGGCCAACCCGTCACATTATGTAGTTCCTATATAAGAGGACCTGTAAGTTGGATGCGTTTGAGAACAAAAATGGATTTAAAAATGTGTCAGAAAAAACGCAATTTGCTATACTTCCTCAATTTTCCAATCACGACCACTTTGGAAAATTCTGTTCAAAATGATCTTTTTGGCAGTCTTTTTTGAGAAATATTCTACCTTTATCAAAAAAAAATGGCCAGTACGTCACATTATACAGTTCCTAAATAGGAGGATCTGCCATTTGGATGCGTTTAAAATCAAAAGTGAATTTAAAAATGATTCAGAATATGAGCAGTTTGCATTTGAGCTTTTTTCTCCAACTCCTATTTTTGTTTAATTTATTTTTGCTATAAGAAATGGTCCTATGAAAAGCTTGTTAAATAAAAGTCGTAGATATTATTGAGAAGATGTAAAATAAATTTAGTTAGATTTGATTGCTTAAGAATTGACTAAGTTATGGATATTTTTCTTTTTCCACCCCCCCCCCCCTTTTTCTATTCGTTTTTAATTTTTTTCATCGGTAAAAGTTGGTCCTATCAAAAACTTGTAAATACAAACGTTTTAGATAATTCTGAGAACATTTATAAAAAATTTAGTTAGATTTGATATCTAGAAAATTGACGAAGTTATGAATTTTTTTCTCCCAAAAACCCTGTTTTTTTTCTCCCTTTGAGCCCATTTTTAACTTTATCAAATATCTGTCATGCATAAACTTTTGGCCCATTTTTTTAAGTAATATAGACTTTGAACTGATTCGATATCTATTTTAGTTTATAAGTTATCACGTTTTTTCTGTTTTCACAAAAACCCTCCCTACTTCCACCTACTTGTTTCGATTTTGCCCTTTAATGAACTCGGCCGAGATTTTATGTAAAAGTTTGAAGAAGATCTGAGCATAATTATGGAAGTTATGGTGTCTAGAAGAAAGTGATATACACAGATAGATAGATGGATAGGTAGATAGATAGATAGATAAACTTTTTTACTAATGGTAGTTTTGAGGTCTAGGGGTCGTGATCGGTGTAGATCTGCAAAAATTTTCAGAAATTCCAACATGGGAGCGATCGCAATAGGTAGTATTTCATACGAAATCTACCTAAAAGGATAATGGGTATTCTTTAACTCAATTCGGTACAACTTGAATAGTTTGGCGTTCTATATAATTTGTCGCAAATGGTTCATCAGCAATTCATTAATAGAGCATTACTATGTATATTAAAAATATTTAAATACCTGTTTAAATTTTGCTTTGGAATTGCAATACGTTTTATAAATAGTTTACACATGTTTTATTTTCATATATTATATTATACATATCGATGGTGCTTAAGTGTTACGGTGGCTCCCAACGACTAGTTTATATTCCTTTTTAATGTGAAACGCATCAAATTTGCATAAACTGTATAATGAGTCTTACTTATCGATATTTTAAAAACTGTATGATATGTCGCAAAAACTCTGTCAAATTAGGCGATTTGAGCAAGAGAGTTTGAAACAAAAGTAAAGGTCATACTGTGAAAATAATTTTTTATAAATAATGTTCTAAATAATTGAGCAAAAAATAAAATCACTTGGCACATCTTATGCCATCTTTTCAAAAATCAGCTCAGCAAATTACATGTGTTTACTTTAAAAAATGTGTCAGAAAATTTTGACCTGTTGAGAGTTAAAAAATATTTTTTTGAGCACACTCTGAAACGCAATTGTGCTGCCCTTATAAATCTTATATGCCCCAATCTAAATAAACAAGAAAAAAGGTTACATGAAGTTGACGACTGATGGCATGTTTTTGAAACAGAAAAAAAATTATCTAACTACATTGCTTATAACTTTTTGAGCTGTCTATATGCATTAAAATTCTTTGTATCAAATCATTCTCATTTGTTTACTTTATATTTTCATTTTTTGATAGACCACAAAAGTAATTTTGGTTAGATGATTGTATGTTTTGATATTTCTCGTTATTATAAAAAAAAGTAACTAACATTGTCACGCCACCGTAAATGTATATTTTTGACCAAGGGTCTTTTTAAGATAATATTACAAAAACTACTGCATATAAAAATGCGAAAATTATAGAGAAATATTTCATAACCATGGCAAAACAGACAGTTTTTAAATTTAAGAATTATTTTATAAGTCTTTTAATGTTAAATTCCATCAAAATTGTTCCATTAAAGAATAATTATTGGGAAACATACTGTGAATAGCTGTTTAATAATCATTTACAATAAGATGCACGACAATCTTGTGGAATGTATACGTAATTATTTTCTTAATTTTAGTTTTTCCGGGGTTTAAAAAAAATATTAAAGTTTTTATTATTTCAATGGAAATTTATTTCATATTTAGAAAAAATATGTGTTTACATTGTTACCAAATTCTAAAACGGAGAAAAGAATACTATTTCATTTCAATTTTAAAAAATCCCTGTCGGCTGGCCTATAGGCGGAGGTAGATTTCGAAGAGTGCTTATTTCAGCAACAAAAAATAAAATATGATTAGACAGAAATCCAGTTTAACAATTTTCTTTAGCCGCTTTTGAAAATTTTTTAATTTATTTTTATGTAAGAACTGGTTTTTATCAAATTCATCTTAAGCGAAATTCGGCTCAAATGACCGTTTTGATAACATTTTTTGAAATATATTCTGACTTTTTTATTAAACAAGTAAGAAAAATCATGCGTTAAGCATAGATTATGAAGCACTTTCCAACACTTAATGAAATCTTTAACAAAATTTTGTTATTTAGGGAAATAATAGTGTATAACAAAATATACCCAAATATGTATTCCAGTACTTTTGAACAGCCCTGTATTTCATATGTCAGTTGATATAATGGAAAAATTTAGTTTAGCAAGAAAATACCCAATAGCTTGAAATTTCTTTTTCAGTAATTCATAATATTAGATGAAAACTTACTTGAATACTTTTGTTCAGCCCTGTAGTTTACATTGTACCTTTATTACACGTCAGCATTAAGCTAAAATTTATTGTAAACTGTAACACTTTTAAAACAACTGAAATCACATTCTCATAAATTATCATTCATAGGCGTCCATGTACCGAATTCTTTACGTGGCCCTGTATATACTTTTATCTATATTCTGCAAACATTTCTCAGTATATTGAATGAAGCTCAGCGTAAAAATGCACATCTTATTTAAGAACCACGTTTAAATAATTTACGCTCATATTTAGTAACGTTGGTGAGCTCTTTTGGGTAGCCCTGTCTATCAACTATAACATTTATACACACCATATAATGTGCATATATTTAGCGATATATAATCATAATTAAAATGCATTTCATCCCAACATCAGCCATCACCGGACATATATACGGTACTTAGGAAAGAATATACTATTTGAAATCTTTTATATGGTCCTTTAAATGCTATGTACTTCATATTATGCAAGACAGTTGCGTATAATTTATATTAAGCTTCAGTGACATATCGTCACCTGAGAATAATAAGGTTCTAACTGACATCTTGAAAAAAATTGACTTTTTGCCATAGGAATGTTCTATTTGTATCAATGAATACATTTCTGCATTAAAATTTTTATATATATAATTTACATCCGCTTGCAAAAGAGAATAATATAGTTCCATCAGAAATTGTCGAAAGCAGTCAGAATAACAGAGTTCTATGTGTAAAGTAGCCGTAGACAGCATATAAGATAATATATTATTATTTTACTATATATAATGAAAACCGGAATCTTTTATTTCTTGTGTGAAAGAATATATTATTTCGATAATTAAGTTGTTTTTCGGTAAAATATAGAGGACATTTTTATCAGTAAAAATCCTTTTAGTACGTCGATATGCAAAATGAATTATGTTTAATTTTTATAATGGACCTAATCGAAGCAGGAATGAAGGACTAATCCTAATTCATTTAGATTTAGAAATTCCTGTGGAAAGAAGGGATGACAATTTAGATAAAGCACCAGTTCAAGATATTCTTGATGCTAAAACAATTTTTAAAAAAACCAGTAAAAGTAATTCCTACAAATCCAATTGATAGCAGGACTATGGGTTTTTCGTAAGTTAAAAGTGCCTTTATGTAGTTATGTACATCCTACTGGCAATACCTTGTCTCCAGCTGCGAACAAAATACCCGAGTTAAATTTTCAAGCAGAATAATCTCAAATGATATCAAGAATAAAATAAAAGATCATATTGAAAGTTTTTCAAAGATTGAGTCAAACTACAACAGAGTTCACTAAAAAAACATACTTAGAATAAGAGCTTAACTTACAAAAAATGTATGATTTGTACTTTCAGAAATGCATAGAAAGCAATGTAAAGCCAGTGAAACTTGCATGTTATAGGCACATATTTAACACGCAGTTCAACGTAGAATTCAATAAACCAAAGAAAGATGGGTGTGATCACTGTGAGGAGTATAAACATTCTGAAACCCAAGGAAAAATATATAATGACATGCAATTTAAATATGATCTGCACAAGACAGAAGTTGAATCCACCAGAACTCTAAAAAATGATGACAGAAGTTCCCCTGATAAATCAGTCATTTGCTTTGTATTAGAAAATTTATAACATGTCCCAAGTGATGTCAGCAAGTTTTTTAAAGTTAATTTACAAGCAAAAAAAAAATAACTTGTATAACATGACAGCAAATGCAACATGAAAGAAAGAAAATAAAGCATATTGTTGCTGCTGGACAGATGACATGTCAGGCAGAGATGAAAATGACATAAGCTCAGCTGTATCAACGACTGTTAGGAAGATACTGGGAGACTTTTCACGTGCTGATAGTTTAATTTTATATTGTGACAGTTGTGTTCCGCAGAATAGAAATCAACTGATATCTTATGCAATTGCAATACTTATACAATCTCATCCACATATTATGGACATTACTCTAAAATATTGTACACCTGGACATTCATGTGTGCAAGAAGTAAATAACATTAAGAGCCAAATAGAAAAAGCAATGGATGTAACAGAATATTTTTCGCCACTTTCATTTATACGTCTGTTGCTCAGATTAAATCGCAGTAATCAATTTACAACCCCGAGAATGAAATCACAACAGTTCACAGATTTTCCACTCGTGAACCAAAAAAAAAATTGCCTATAATCTCATTCCGCAGATAAAGGTGATACAATTGTGTTTCACACAACTTCTTTATAATATTGACTTTAAGACAAGCAACTGTTGTGACCAGAATACCACAACGGTGAATTCGTAAAGGAGTCCCTCCAAACGACGAGGTCGGACCTCTCAACTGGTAGACGGCAGGTGCTGGGTTCAAACCCAATCGCGGCTGTCGGCCTAACCGTTCGGAGTTTTCCGTGGTTTTCTTCGAACCCTGCGTAAATACGGGTTAGGTTCCCTTAGAAAGACCCCCACGGAGGGCACTCCCCCTGGTCCTATATCCCATTAGCGTAGATAATCGGACGACAAAAATCAACCAACCAACCAACCAAACGACGAGGAGTATTAAACATGATTTCCACAAAGGACTTTACCAACTCCTAAAGTAAGCACAGCAGATAAAGAAGGATTGCATTAAGAAAGGTAAAATAAAAGACTTGCAGAGCATACTACTAAATTAGTTTCCGAGAGATGAAAAGTTCTATTTTCAAAATATGTTTAAGAGAAATTAGTCTAACTGTAATATAAAATAAAGCATGGATTATGGAACATTCCAAAATTTCGACTAACAAAAGACTATCAAACTTATCTTGTTGTTTTAAATAGAACAAGAAAGTTTTTTCCTTAGAGATATAAAGTATTTTCTTTAACCAAGAGTATACCTGACTGTAATACGAAAAATTTCATTTATAATTCATTTCAATTTCATTTATCAATATAATCACAATTTTTTATATTAATTTTCATACTCCCTCAGTGAAATAGCACGCTTAAAATATCTGTTGGGTTTCTATATAATAAAATTAATATTTAAGCTATTTTATGTTCAGTTAAATAATATATTTAACTTAAGTATATTCATTAGTTTTGTGAAGATGGTTTAATTAGTATGATTAAGTGGAAGAGGCAATTTTCTGTTATTGTGCTACAATATAGATAATAATAAATATTTTACAATCCACTGAAGTTTATTTGAATTAATCAAAGAACTTTCACTTTGTTAAGCTATAAAAAATTACGCAAATTAAGAAAAATAAGGTTTTTTAATGATAGAACCATCTTAGTCTAAAAATAACACGACGTTTGAGAATAATATGGTTCTATCAAAATTTTTAAATGTAAAAAAATCCATGAAAACGTTATTTAAAAACTTTGACTTTGTACTCTCTATACCTGTATATGAACCTATTAATGCCAAAAGTTTTTTACAAACTTTAATAGCTGCACGTACACAGTACGCTGATATTCAAAGTCTTCTAACTCGAAATTGATTTTTGGCCAGATAGAACCTTCTTATTCTCAGGTGACGATATATCAATTTTATTATACATGAAACAGCTTAATATATTTAAAATATGTCACACACAATTCCCCCCTTTACCATTATCTAATGGAATTCTTTTGTGTGGCCATGTAAATGAATAATATCTACATTTTCACCTTATATTTTATATAATGCGTATTTTAATATATTTGACAGGGTATAACATCTTTAAAATTTCTTTGAAACGATTTTTCCATATAGGCCGTAATGTAATGGGAACTTTTGATTCGCCCTGTAGATAAACTAATCATGGTAGAAACTTCATTTTCAGTAGGGTTCGTGCTAGGGTAAACGTCAATAACGTTTTAAAATTTCATGGCAATCCGAGTATATAAACGATTTTTCCCCATGGGCCGTAATGTAATGGAAAACTTTTGATTCGCCCTGTAGATAAACTAATCATGGTAGAAACTTCATTTTTAGTAGCGTTCGTGTTAGGGTAAACGTCAATACCGTCCTAAAATTTCATGGCAATCCGAGTATATTAACGATTTTTCCCCATAGGCCGTAATGTAATGGAAAACTTTTGATTCGCCCTGTAGATAAACTGATCATGGTAGAAACTTCATTTACAATAGCATTCGTGCTATGTAAACGTAAATTACGTCCTAAAATTTCATGGCAATCCGAGTATATCAACGATTTTTCCCCATAGGCCGTAATGTAATGGGAAACTTTTGATTCTCTCTGTAGATAAACTGATCATGGTAGATACTTCATTTTCAATAGGTGTCGTGCTAGGGTAAATATCAATAACGTATAAAAATTTCATAGCAATCCGGGTATATTTACGGGAGTTAGAGGGCGGACAGACAGACAGACGGAAAGAAGGCCAGACAAACCGAATGCATAACCACCTTTCAACTTTGTTGGAAAGTGTTAAAAATGAGTCATAAAATAACCATTTAGTTATTTGAATACATCCTAAATTCTTAAATCATGATTGCTTTGGGAAATTTTGTCCGAAGTGCTCACTTTGACAGCGTTAAAAATATATATATTGGGTTGGGGAAAAAGTAAATTCGCTTTTTTTCGTGTTTTTCAAAGTGAATTTATTTATATAAATAAAACAAAACTAATCAAAACTATTTTGTTCGATGACCTTTTGCTATTTTTCTGGTAAAACAATAATTCCGTCACTGTAGAATTTCTGAGAGTTCTGGGCAAAAAACTGAATAAGGTGATTTTCACAAGCCTTTTTTGAAACCAGATTAACACCTTCAAGAGTGTACCGCATAGGGCGGAACAAATGGTAATCCATCGGATCAGGTTCGGACTATATGATGGGTTCATCAAAACTTCCCAACAAAGCTCTTTCAGTTTTTGCCGAGTGACTAAAGATGCGTGTGGTTTAGCGTTGTTGTAGTGAAAGACAGCTCCTTTCCTTTCGATCAATTTTGACCGGATTTTTTAATTGCCTGCTAGAATCGCATTAGTTGTTTACAGAAGATTGTTGAATTGATGGTTTGGCCAGGTTTGAGTAGCTCATGATGGAAAATTCCTTTCCAATCCCACCAAACACTCAGAATCACTTTCGTAGGCATCAATCGGGGATTTGACACCATTTGTGAAGCTTCGATCACGATTTTTTTAGCACATTGTTGTTATACGTGATTCCCTTTTCATCACCCGTAATGATTTGTTTCAAAAATGGCTCGATTTTATACCGTTTCAGTAGCAATTCAGAAATGAAAACTCTGTCCATTAAATTTTTTACTGTAAGTTTATGGGGAACCTAAGTATCGAGTTTCTTTTGGTATCCAATTTTATGTAAATGGTTCAAAAGTGGTTTATGGTTAATGTTTAGTTCCGTAGCAATGTCGTGGGAAGAAATATGTCAGTCTACATGGATTGTTTTTAAAATTTCATCGAATTTTTTAAGGATTGGCCGGCCAGGGAAAGGTTCATCTTTAACATCGAAATTTTCGGAAGGAAAAAGAGGAAACCGATTTTGACTTTGGCGTTTACTTAAGCACTGATCACCATAAATGCCACACAAATTTCTATGAGCCTGCGCCAATATTTCCCTTTTTGGAAGTAAAAAACTAAAATGTGACGAAAATGATCTTCTGAAATATCTATTTTTAAAACGCAATAACTTTTGACTGGCTAATCAGATGACGCTACCTTTATATCTAGAATTTTTTAGAAACTGTTACCTTTCAAACGCTGTATAGTACGACTTAATTGAGTCAGTATTACTCGAGATATGGGACTTTAAATCTATCTATTGGGAAAAAACGAATTTACTTTTTTCCCAACCCAATATTTAACCTTTATCAAAAAACTAACCAATGCGGCATATTACACAGTTCCTAAATAACAAATAACTGCCAATGGAATGCGTTTAAAAGCAAAATTGAATTTAAAAATGTGTCGTAAAATAACCAATTTGTTATTTGAATACATTCTCAACTCTTTAATTATAATATCTTTGTGAAATTTTGCGCGAAGTCCCTTTTTGGCAGCCTTTTTTGAAATATATTCTCCCTTTATCAAAGAACTGGCAAATCCATCACATTATATAGTTTCTATATAAGAGTACCTGTAAACTACATGCGTTTGAGAACAAAAATGGATTTAAAAATGAGTCAGAAAAAATGCAATTTGTTATACTTCCTCAATTTTTTTCAATCACTATCACTTTGGGAAATTCTGTTCAAAATACCGTTTTTGGCAGCTTTTTTTGAAAAATATTCTGATTTTATCAAAAAACTGGCTAATAAGTCACATTATACAGTTCCTAAATAGGAGGATCTGCCATTTTGATGCGTTTAAAATCAAACGTGAATTTAAAAATGATTCAGAATATAAGCAGTTTGGATTTGAGTTTTTTTCTGTAACTCCTATATTTGTTTAATTTATTTTTGCTATAAGAATTGGTCCTATGAAAAACTTGTTGGTATAAAAGTCGTAGATATTACTGAGAAGATGTAAAATAAATTTAATTAGATTTGATTGCTTAAGAATTGAGTAAGTTATGGATTTTTTTCATTTTCCACCCCTCTTTTTCTTTTCGTTTTTATTTTTTTTTCATCGGTAAAAGTTGCTCCTATCAAAAACTTGTAAATACAAAAGTTTTAGATAATTTTAAGAACATTTATAAAAAATTTAGTTGGATTTGATATTTAATAAATTGACGAAGTTATGATTTTTTTTCTCTCAAAAACCCTGTTTTTTTCTCCTCTTGAGCTTATTTTTAACTTTATTAAAAATTTGTCATACATACAAATTTTTCCCCATTCTTTAGAAGTACTATAAAGTTTAAACTCATTCGATATCTATTTTAATTTAAAAGTTATCGCGTTTTTTTCTGTTTTCACAAAAACCCTCCTAACTTCCACCCCCTTGGTCCGATTTTGCCCATTAACGAACTTAACCGAGATTTTATGCCCGTTGATTTTATGTAAAAGTTTGAAGAAGATCTGAGCATAATTATGAAAGTTATCGTGTCCAGGAGAAAGTTATATACACCGATAGATAGATAGATATAAACTTTTTTTCTAATGGTAGTTTTGGGGTCTAGGGGTCGTGATAGATGTAGATCTGAAAAAAATTACAGAAATTCCAACATGGGAGAGATCGCAATAGGTAGTATTTCATACGAAATCTACATAAAAATGTATTTACCAGTGACTATTGGAAAGGTAAGAGAAATTTTAAATATATAATCATGTGTTAATGCAAGCACTGGGAAAAATTATATCATAAAATATATGCTTACACATAAGTAATAAAAAAAAGAAAAACTTAAAATTATTAAATTATTAAATCATCAATCATAAATTATCAATTTAATTATTAAAAGTACGTTATACAGCAAAACATATTTTTAAAAGAATTTTTATGAATAAATTTTATATGACATTACAGTGGAAATTACATGGTGTAAAAGTGCGCGGCTAGCAAATTTGTTCAATTTTTTTATCACTAAGATGCAGCATAAATACAGGTAAATGCTTGTGTAAAACACGCTAGATTATTTTGTAAGAATTACTATTCCAAAAATACAAACTCGAAAATTTGTATATCTTACAAATTAAAATTTTTAAAAAATTACATTTTTAAAAATATTATGAAAATAATGATTGCGCATTAAAATGGGAGGGGGGGGGGGAATGAATAAGCTACAGTTGTACCTGAAATCATCTAGGACCAGATCTAAACATAAAATACAAGCATAAAATTTCAAAACAAAATGTTTTTCAGTGCCGCGATTCTCACTTATGGACTTTTCTGATCCAAAAATATTGTATAATAATAAACACTAATTAAATCAACCCTTTTTTAAATTTTTTACATACATTTTAATGCTTTTTAAAAGAAATTAGACTAATAATACTCAAGTCCTTATAAACAGAAAAAATCTTCAAAAATGCAAATAATTCCTATATATTTCATAATGTATATGGTACATAAATAAAGAATGTAAATTGTACCTAAATAAAATTGCTACCTCTTCAAATATTTCTAGAAAATAATTTCATTAATGAATTCAAATAATTAACTAAAAAACAAACCCTGTCCTTCTAAAAATGATAACATTTTTAAAATGCGTAATTTCACATGCATTTCTTTTCGATTAATTTATGTTGTCACAAGTAGTGTGTTGTTTCATGTCTTAATTGTTGCTTCCATTTTTATTAGAAACTCGTAACTTTTGAGAAATTGTTTTCACGAACTTCTACTGATTGTGACAGTTGTTGCGAAATTCAATAACGGTTTCAAAATAAATTTCCTTTGATGTTGGGAAAAGATTTTTCGAAAATGAAAAAGGATAGTTTCAAATATTGTGAAACTTTAAACTTGTGTCATGAACAGATATTTTGAAAGTAAATCTAGGGATTTGGAAAGCTGCAATTCACAAGAAATTTATAATTATTTTATGTTATCCTTAGTTACTTTTAACTAAGTAACTAATAGTATTTTATGCCCACTACTTTGCATGTAAACACAGATTGCTTGATGTATACACATAAATATATATATGTCTGTAAGTTTTTGCTGCAATATATTTGCAATAAATAAGATCTTTTGGGCAAACTTATACGCATTATGGGATCAAAAGTGTACGGAAATAGGGAATTTTGGTGTAAAAATGTTCCTTTCAGGATAATTCTTTCTAAATATAAATTACATATTTCGAAGGAAAAAATAATTTAAAAACAAAAACGGTATCATTACTTTAAATAACAATATCGTAAAATCTTCTGTAAAAGTACTTTTATTCCTTATTTGCATGCTAAATAATGTTTATCATATTGTTACGAATTTTGTAAATAGTTAGTGTTTGTACTGTAAAATAATGTAAATAATCTTATTAAGCTCCATTCCTTTACTTATATTAGTTTTTGTTACATTGTCTCTGTTATCAAGCAAACTTGTCCATTATTTTCAGTGTATGTCTACGGCAGATTGGCGAAATAATGAAGATATCGCCAAGTTGGCGTCACTTTTGGCGACTAATTTTGGTCGCCAAATTTGGCGATATATCGCCAAGTTGGCGACAAACTTGGCGATTGTTGGCGATGGTAACCCTTTCCTCTCTGGTAACCCCCCTTAGATATACTGATACATTGTTTGTTGTTCCGTGGATTTTTTTCGAGTAGGTTCTAGAAATTTCTAGCACATGCTCCGAACCTATATAAGAAGAGAAGCGATGCGAGCTGTTGTTATTATTTACCAGTCAGTCATAGAGTGAACTTCTAGGTTTAAGCAAGTTTGCTTGATGTATTGAGTTTTATCTACGTTGTTTTGAATGTGATATAGTGTTGAGACATTGTATAAAGAGTCTCTGCGACCTATATTTGTACTTGTTCGATAGATTTAAACAGTTATTTTGGAATATCTTGTAATATTTGTGAGTTTCGAAGACTCTGTTGTTCTGAAGTTCTGTAAATAAATTATTTTCTACTTTTCTATAAGCAAGAGTTTGAAGTTGTCTAACCATAAGATCAAAAGAACCCAATATACGCTACAATTTTTGGTGTCAGGAGTCGGGATCTTATGGCGAAAACACGAACAATGGACGTACAACTGAAAGAACTGTTAGAAGCTATTAACGGATTAAGAACAGAGCTGACCAATAAAATTGATAAAGGCCAAGAAGAGTTGGCGGATAAAATGAATAAAGGCCAAGAAGAGTTGGCGGACAAAATGAATAAAAACGAAGAAAGAATGGAACAGTTGACAAATAAAATTGATAAAGGCCAAGAAGAGTTGGCGGAAAAGATGAATAAAGGCCAAGAAGAGTTGGCGGATAAAATGAATAAAGGCCAAGAAGAGTTGGCGGATAAAATGAATAAAAACGAAGAAAGAATGGAACAGTTGACAAACAAAATTGACAAATGCCAAGAAGAAGTGACCGAAAAGATTAATATAGGCCAAGAAGAAATGAAGAAAACTTTAGAAGAAAAGTTCTCGTCGGTAGAGAGACGAATAGAGGAAGTAGAAGAGAAAATTCAGAAAGAAGTTAGTAATGTAGAAGAGAAAATGGAAAGGAAAATAGAGGAAGTAGAAGAGAAAATTCAGAATGATGTTAAAAATGTTGAAGAGAAAATGGAAGGAAAAATAGTTGAAATAGATGAAAAGCTAAATAAAAGAGTACAAGATCTCGAGAAGAAGCTTTCAGCGTCCAGTGGTAATTATGAAGAATTTAGGAATCCGCCTGCTTCTCCCGTGCACATCAAGCTGTCGACATATGACGGAAAGAGTTCCTGGCAAGTTTACAAGACCCAATTCACCATTGTAGCCGAAGCGAACAAATGGAGTGACGAGGTGAAAGCTTGTCGACTGGCAGCATCTTTAAGAGGAGAAGCCGCCGACGTGCTGCAAACATTGCCCGATATGACGCAACTCAATTTTGAGACTTTAAGTTGTGCACTTGAAATGAGATTCGGCGAAAAATTCTTCAAGGATTATACGAGAATACAAATGAAGAGCCGCCATCAAAAATCGAGTGAAACCCTTCAAGAGTTTGCCTCGGAAATTGAACGACTTGCAAATTTAGCATTCAGTGACTGTCCAACAAATGTACGGGAAATGCTCGCACTGCAATATTTTGTAGACGGAATAAAAGATCCAGAAGTGCAAAGAGCGGTACGAATGGCAGATGTACAGGATTTAAAGGCTGCACTACTATATGCCTTAAAGTTGGAAGCAGCTACACAAGCCAGCCGAAGAGATCGTCATTCAGTCCGAGGGGCAACGGTGAACAAAAGCTCAGACAATGAAATCGACATCTTGAAAGAAATTAGGAAAATAAATCAAGAGCTTGAAGCTTTGAAATACGGAAGAACAAGCTCAAGAAGACAGAATCTCACGTGCTGGGGATGCGGTGATACAGGACATCTCCGAAGAAATTGCCCCAAAATCCACGAACGTGAGATAAATTCAAACAGTCAGCAGGGAAACTAAATTTTGGCCATCTCGCGGGGCGGAGGTTGCCAGAGAATGAAAAGCCCCACCTGAAGATCCTCCAGATATCAAAAATGAGCGGCGGTGATAACGAATTATATGTGATAGGCTTTATTAACGGAATTCAGTGCCGTATGATTGTCGATACAGGAGCCAATGTGACAATAATAAGAGAAGATTTGGCTCGAAAATTGAAATGTAAACTCATCTGGACTCCACCATGCGTTACCCTGCAAACTGTGACGGGCGACAAGATTGGCATATATGGAAAGGTCAATTTAACTATCAACTTTGGAGGAACGAAATATTACCATACGGCATATGTGGCTGACATAACAGATCCTTGCTTAATCGGACTAGATTTTCTGAAGAAGTTTGACTTCAGACTTGATTTCAAAAATAACAAAATGATCTCAAAATTTGAAGAAATAAGTCTTTTTGGATTAAATAACGAAATTGAATGTAAACAAATAGTAATAGCCAAAGAAGACATTAATCTAGATCCAAGAACAGAATTTTTAGTTCCAGCTGAAATTAAAAATGAATCTAATTACCGATTTGGCCATATAGATTATCCAGTAGACAATAGTACACAAGCAGGAGTATTGGTGGCTTCTTCTGTAGTAGACCTCTCGAAAAAGACCATTCCAGTCAGAATTGCTAACATCAGTGATAAGACGAGGACTATCAAGAAAGGAGAGGTGATAGCATCATGTGCTCCTGTGACGTGCGTAAGTCAAAATTCCAATCACTCTCAGAAATCTTCAGATAATTTAGCCAAGGATTTGTTACAAAATACGGACTTAGATCCAAACCAGAGAGATGCTGCTGAAAGTTTAATTAGAGAATTCCAAAGTTTATTTTCCCAAACATCTGAAGACTTTGGACGAACTAAAATGGCACAACACCGAATTGACACGGGAGATCACTCTCCTATTAAACAGCACCCTAGACGATTACCTTTTGCCAAGCAAGAAGAGGTGCAGAATTTAATTAAAGATATGGAAGAAAATGACGTCATCGAACCATCGACAAGTCCATGGGCGTCTCCCATTGTATTAGTAAGAAAGAAGGATGGTTCAACAAGATTTTGTGTAGACTACCGCCGACTGAATGACGTCACTAAAAAGGATAGTTACCCTCTACCAAGGATCGACGGCACTCTCGACACACTTGCGGGCAACACTTGGTTCTCGACTCTGGATCTGAAGAGTGGTTACTGGCAGGTAGAGATCCATCCCGACGACCGCGAGAAGACTGCCTTCACAACGGGACAAGGGTTATGGCAATTCAAGGTAATGCCTTTTGGTCTATGTAACGCACCTGCAACTTTCGAACGGCTTATGGAAACGGTTCTCCGGGGGCTGTCGTATGAAGCATGTCTTGTTTATTTAGATGACATGATAATCATAGGAAAATCTTTTGATGAACATCTGAACAAGCTCAGGCGGGTGCTACAAAAGTTAAAGGAAGCTAATTTGAAGTTAAGCCCTTCGAAGTGCAGTTTGTTTCGCAATGAAGTCGCCTACCGTGGACACATTATTTCGGCGGAAGGAGTTAGGACTGATCCGGAGAAGATATCGGCCGTGAAAAATTGGAGTCGTCCAGCAGATGTTCACCAGCTTCGAAGTTTTCTAGGATTATGCACCTATTACAGAAAATTCGTCAAAGGCTTCTCGACGATTGCAAGACCACTTCATAAATTAACAGAAGCCAAACAAAAATTTATGTGGACACAGGAATGTGATGCTGCTTTCGAAAAGCTTAAGGAGGCCTTGACATCCACTCCAATTCTGTCGTATCCTCAAATCGATAAACAGTTTATACTTGATACGGATGCAAGCAACGAAAGCATTGGCGCTGTACTGTCCCAGGAAATCGACGGCCAGGAGCGTGTTATCGCCTATTTCAGCAAGTGCTTGTCAAAGGCCGAGCGAAACTACTGCGTAACAAGAAAAGAGCTTCTTGCTGTAGTGAAAGCCATAGACCACTTTCATCACTATCTTTACGGTCGAAAGTTCCTGATCCGAACTGATCATGCTTCTCTAACTTGGCTATTGAATTTTAAGAACCCTGAAGGCCAAATAGCCAGGTGGATACAAAAGCTTCAAGAGTACGATGTGGAGATACGCCATCGAAAAGGCTCATCACATGGAAATGCAGATGCTCTCTCAAGAAGACCCTGCTCAGAGAATTGTAGATACTGCGACCGGGCTGAGAAGAAATTTAATGTCAAAGGTCCTATAGTAAGACAAGTTACAACTGGGTCTACATCATCGCAAGATCCGTGGAGTGACGAGAGCCTGCGTAAAGATCAACTTGCTGATCCTGAAATGAAGCCAATTCTAGAGCTGAAAGAGGAGTCCAACAGGAAGCCCAGCTGGCAAGACATGGCCCATTACCATCCTACGACTAAACGTTATTGGGCTCTCTGGGATTCCTTACATTTGAAGAACGGCATCTTGTACCGAAAATGGGAGTCTGACGATGGAAAGACATGTAGATGGCAACTACTACTCCCTAAGTCGAGAATTTCTATGGTCCTTCAAGAACTGCATGGTAGTCCCACAGGAGGTCATTTTGGTGTAATGAAGACCCTGTAAAAGGTTCGAGAGCGTTTCTACTGGAATAATGTTCGCAGTGACGTGGAGAAGTGGTGTCGAGCTTGTGACACCTGTGTAGCACGTAAAGGTCCTAAGAGGCGCACCCGTGGACGATTGCAACGTTATAATGTAGGAGCTCCTTTCGAACGAATTGCCCTAGACATCCTGGGTCCACTTCCTAGAACATCTGATGGCAATAAGTACATCCTCGTTGTCATGGACTACTTCACTAAGTGGCCTGAAGCTTATGCCATTCCTAATCAAGAGGCGGTAACCGTAGCAGACATACTGATTCAACACTGGGTTTCCAGATACGGAGTTCCTCTTCAAATCCATTCTGATCAAGGAAGAAATTTTGATTCGGCTGTGTTCAAGGAAATGTGTGAACTACTCGGCATGGACAAAACCCGAACAACACCTCTACACCCTCAATCGGACGGCATGGTAGAGCGGTTCAATCGTACCATCCTCAATAGCCTCTCTCTCCTGGTGTCTAGAGACCAACAGGACTGGGACAAGAAATTGCCTCTTTTCCTGCTTGCTTACAGGAGTGCCACTCATGAGGCCACTGGTTACTCCCCTTCTCAAATGCTCTTTGGTCGTGATCTTCGTCTACCTGCGAATCTTTTGTTTGGCCGTCCTCCTGATGCTTCTTCATCGCCTGAGGAATATGTCGATGAACTCCAGGCGCGGATTGAGGAGATTCATTGTCTAGCGAGGAACCGAATTGGACTGGCATCAGAAAAGATGAAGACACGGTACGACACAAAGGCAACTGGACATGAGTTCAACGAAGGTGACAAAGTTTGGTTGTGGAATCCGATACGTCGTAAGGGACTGTCGCCAAAACTACAAAGAAACTGGGACGGTCCTTGCACAGTCGTCAACAGGCTGAATGACGTCGTCGTACGCATACGAAAATCGCCACACGCGAAACCCAAGGTCGTACACTATAACCGGCTAGCCCCCTTATTTTGGCCAAAGTGATTAGAAATTCAAAACTAGAATTTTAGACCATGGTCATGAAAGTCACTTTTTGTAAATATGTAAATAGTAATTAGTTCTTATTTATGTAAATTTTATTGTTATTATTTATTTATTTATTTATTTGTTTATTTATTTTAAGTGTTCTCCTCTAACTCAAAGATTGCACTGCCCGGGACGTGCAGTCTTTGAGGAGGGGGTAGTGTTACGAATTTTGTAAATAGTTAGTGTTTGTACTGTAAAATAATGTAAATAATCTTATTAAGCTCCATTCCTTTACTTATATTAGTTTTTGTTACATTGTCTCTGTTATCAAGCAAACTTGTCCATTATTTTCAGTGTATGTCTACGGCAGATTGGCGAAATAATGAAGATATCGCCAAGTTGGCGTCACTTTTGGCGACTAATTTTGGTCGCCAAATTTGGCGATATATCGCCAAGTTGGCGACAAACTTGGCGATTGTTGGCGATGGTAACCCTTTCCTCTCTGGTAACCCCCCTTAGATATACTGATACATTGTTTGTTGTTCCGTGGATTTTTTTCGAGTAGGTTCTAGAAATTTCTAGCACATGCTCCGAACCTATATAAGAAGAGAAGCGATGCGAGCTGTTGTTATTATTTACCAGTCAGTCATAGAGTGAACTTCTAGGTTTAAGCAAGTTTGCTTGATGTATTGAGTTTTATCTACGTTGTTTTGAATGTGATATAGTGTTGAGACATTGTATAAAGAGTCTCTGCGCCCTATATTTGTACTTTTTCGATAGATTTAAACAGTTATTTTGGAATATCTTGTAATATTTGTGAGTTTCGAAGACTCTGTTGTTCTGAAGTTCTGTAAATAAATTATTTTCTACTTTTCTATAAGCAAGAGTTTGAAGTTGTCTAACCATAAGATCAAAAGAACCCAATATACGCTACAATATTATTGTTGACTGATATTAAAATGACAATATTCAATTGTAAAAGCAAAGAACCCTTTTCTCTTTAAAAATCTTACAAAAAGTTGGATACCATGTGCTTATTTCCTCCAATTAAGCTATAAGAAATGCACATAACGATAAATCAAAGCAGCTCTTTGATATTAATTAAATAAAACTCGTCCATGAACAGTTCGTCCATGACATAAGTTCTTGTTATTTCTATTTTGAAGTAAATCATTCAACATGGCTATGCTATGTTGCATTTTTCACAATTTTCACAATAGCTGTACCTCAAGTACTAATGAACAGTATTTAATAAAAACAAGGTAGAACCCGTCGAATTTCAACGAAAGAAAATGTTTATAAAGGAACTGTTTCATTGATTTATAATAAACCTACAAAATTAGTTATAGTAAAAAATGCATTTTATATTGGTAAGTCTAACTCTTAAACAAACGATATTTAAAGTCAAATTAACAAAATACTATTTCTATAAAACTCAGTTGCAGAAATTGTTAAAATTAAACCTTAATCGTACATGTAAGCAGTAAAAAATAATGGTACTACTTGGTTATACCGCCGACCAAAAAATTACCGTCAAACTATAAAAGCCAATAATGGATGATCGTGAATGTCACATTAAATGACATTAAATACGATACACGTGTTTAAAACGTTTTTAAGTGATTTTTATTTCGACTTTATATTTGTATTTTTATTAATATTCTACTAATTATTCGTTTTTTAGTTATTTAAAATAAAAAAATATGCCAACATGCATAATTTGGCCACGTAGTTTGGCGATTTGTATAATTTGGCAAAATTGGTCGACAGGATAACCAAGTAGCCCCAAAATAATAATGTTATTATGATAAAGTTATCAATTTAGGTATTTATTTCTTATGCTAGTATTCCAAAATGAAAAAAAGCAACATTTATTCAACTTTAACTCAATCATAGAAATTTGTTTCGTGAAATCTAAACCCGACATCATTTTCATCATATCAAAATTTACAAATGCACATTTGGTATCTGTATTCACCTTTGCAGAAAAAACTGGCATTTTGATTTGATCCTTTTCATTCAAAACTTCAAGTCTCATTGCTATTCGCTGAAATAGATATTAAACTGTTGATATCCTTTTACGTGTAAATCAAATTTTGTAAATGAAATCAAAATTCGCCGAGTTTTATAACAGAAAATGTTTAAATTTCAGTTTTTTCCCTTTTAATGAGAAAATGGCAACATAAAAATACAGTAATCAATTTCGTCTCTTTTTTCCTCTGCTTTTAATAGAAATGGGGTACTCCTGTTGCCACGATTACAAAAGCGGTATTAAAAACTACAAAAAAAAATATTTCAAAAACAAATTAAGATTCACCTTTCAAATAAATTTCGTTTAAAAGCACATTTTTTTACCTACACGACGGTGTAAGAATTGAAAAATGTGCAATAGGCAGAAGTTTAAAAATTTGTAGCAGCAAAAATTGCAATACCGAAATTTTATTTAAAATTTTAAAGTGTTGCCATTCACAAAATGACGTATGCGTTACGCACAGATACGCTCGGCATTTATAATACAGATTTATATTCAGATAGTCCCTGATTGATGCTGATTACTTTTTTATGTAAATCGTTCAACAGATGGCGCTTCTAAACTGCATTTTTACCAATTTACGGCAACACTATTTCAATAACTATTTTACGGATTTTCATCAAACTTCCGGATTCAGTATACCCGTGATGTAAACTAATTCTATTTACATTTTCATGTTAATTGCCCAATATGTGGCGCCGTTGTGCTCAATTTTCTCGACTCCTGAAATAGTTCTGTCGCAAGAATTAATGCACGAATTTTCATCAAACTTTAGATTCAGTAAGTCCCTGATATAAATTAATGTTCTGTAGTTTTTGGAGTAAATCTCTCGAAATGTGGCGCTGCTATACGGTATTATTCATGATTATTTCAATAGCTCTATCTCAGGAGCTAATGCATGAATTTTCGCCAAACTCCAGATTCTGTTAAACCTTGATATAAATAAATACTTTTGAGTTTTTTGGAGTAAATCGTGCAACAGGTGACACTGCTATGTGGTATTATTCATGATTATTGCAATAGTTCTATGGAAATTTTATCCTGCAAGGGCCGTATAAAAATTTTATTTTTGCATTTTCTAATATGGACCCCCTTAAGGAGTTGCAATTTATCTCATCAAATTTTGCATCTTTTTTTATGATACTTTGCAGTCGTAAGTATACGCCTAGGTCTAATATTTAGGAAAATAGCCTATTGTTCCGATATTTATGAATCGAATTTTATATCAATTACATGAGAATCTGAATATAATTACCCGAGTAAAAGAGTATGTCCGACAAACAAATGTCTGTACAAACAAAAAAAGAATTCATAAGCAATTTTTTACTATATTGGAAAATGTTAAAAAAAATTGTCACAATATCTTACATAAACAAACCGTAAATTGTACTTCAAACTTGGCAAATTAGGTGCATTCATACTATAAATAGTTTATCAATATCAGTTCTTGGTGCAATAGTTGTTGCGCTCTTATGCAAGATGCACGAGTACAAAATTTATTAGACTGTGTGATAAATTATGTAATACGGAAATAATGAGACTCCATCTTAAACAGGACTAATCGTCATGGGGACCTAGAATCATTACCTACCATGGACTATAATTGAATTAATTACGTATGATTAGATTTAAATGAATGAAGAAATATTTTATTAATTATTAATATATTTTTAAGTTTCAATTCAAATTTCATTAAATTTGAAAAGATTCAAGAAAATTTTCCAATGATTATATAAATTAAATTTCAAATAATTCGGTTGGGTATTTTTTGCGTTATTATAAGCGGACAGACAGACAGATGAACGTACCACACGTGGCTGTAGATCCTACGTATTTATATAATTACGGATGTTTCTACAAATGTTTATGTAATTTAATATCTTAATTTTAAAAAAATATATTAAAAATGCTCTTCATTGAAACCCTATTAAAAATTTACTGTACATATTTGAAAAAAAAGCCATGGAATTCTGGATTCTAAACTTTAATCGAAAAAGGAGTTATTTTTTTCCTCTTTCACAGTTCCTTGGCGAAAAGAATTCATTTTGTACTTGTTTGGCATCAATCCATTAAAAAGTCGATATCGATTTCTGTAACATTCTTTTAGAAGAAGGACATTAGACATTAGATCCGAGACATTTATTTCTGTTAACAAAATTGATTTACCTTAGAGATTTTGTATTGAATTAAATTTGAAAAAACATTCATTGAATGATAATTTCATTAAGATAGCTACGTACATTTGAAATGTTGATTTTCTTCTACCTGGCCTTTTTTTTTACGAAAGAATTTTATTTACTTTTTGTTGTTGTTGTTACTGTTTCAAAAGTCATTGTTTTTCGTTTTGTTTTGTTTTACATTTTTGTTTTTTAACCTTTTCGAAAATGGTTATTGTTTTCTGTCGATAATAGTGGTGTCCGCATTTTTTTTATGCTTTATAACATCCGTGATTCCTCAGATTTTTTTTTTCTATTAATGTCCTTAATCCTTTGGCTTTTCTCTTCTTATTGCGTCTTTCTAGCGGAAGCCTGGCTCAAAGATCCCGATACACGTCCCAATTAGCCAACGTTCTATCGGAATCCAAGTTAGGGGTAAAATTCAAAAATTAAAACCGGACAAACTTAAGGGAAATTGATTAAATTAAACACATCGAAAAGGGGGAAGGGTGAGCTCAGGACTATCGAACGACCGCAGCTGCGCCGAACGTTTTATTTTTAAATCATTAGTTGACCACTTGCATTGGATAAACTCGAATCTGAATCCGCTAAATTTAAATCAGGTAAACTTTCGTCATCTGAATCTGAAGTCACATCTGAAATTGATTAAAATTTTATTTTACAAACGGTTGCTATAATTCGTTAAATTGCTTTTTTTATGTTGTTAGGAGACTCAGTACCAAAACAAATTACTTTGTAACCATAACGTGTGTAATATATTTTAGCTCATGTTTAAAAAAAGTTTAATCATAATAGATTGTAAAAAGTATCAAATTCTCAATATAGCAACATCGTTTAAAAAAATAAAGAAAGAAATAAAGATGCCTTCTTCTTTTAGGTGCGTTCGTAATTATGTAAATACGTAGCACCTATTGTTGTCGCTCAGTCCGTCTGTCTGTCCGTCTGTCTGTCCGTCTATCTGTCTGTCCATCTGTCCGCATATAACAACGCAAGAACTACCCAGCCGAATCGTTTGAAATTTAAAATACATAATTATAACATAATTTTGTCGTGTCATTTCAAATTTTATGAAATTCGGATGGATAGATCAATTACAGGGACAATCAAAATGATTCCGTTACATTACAGTCAATAGGGAAAAAAGTTTCAAATGCATTTTAATCGTTTGAAATTTAAAACATATAATTATTGCATAATTTTGTCGAGTCATTTCAAATTTTATGAAAATTGGATGCATAGATCAATTACAGGGACAATCAAAGGGATTCCGTTACATTACGGTCAATGGGGAAATAAATTTTCAAATGCATTTTAATCGTTTGAAATTTAAAAATATAATTATTACGTAATTTTGTCGAGTCGTTTCACATGTTATGAAAGTCGGATGCATAGATCATTTACAGGGACAATCAAAAGTATTCCGTTACATTACGGTCAATGGGGAAAAAGTTTCAAATGCATTTTTATGATGTTACACTCATTCGAACATAGTAGAATTGGCATGAATCTATGAAATACATACTAAAATATGCATTCTGTACAATTTGTGATGCAACGAATTTTTATTATTAAATTACAGGACCACACAAAAGTATTCCACTACATAATGCTATACGGGGAAACATTGTTTGGGGCGTGTTTTAATTATATTCAACTATTTCACATTTTATGAATAAGATATACGTTGCTGAGGTGTAATAAAAATTACTTTCTGCATATTTACAGAAACGTAAAGATTTCGACTACTATACTGTATCCGGAGTACGCTGTACTATATCAGCAAGATCTGAATATTTTTAAAAGTTCGTTGTCGCACGAACGCACCTCATTTGCTACGTTCACGTGCAATTTCCAACTTATTATTTTTCATATTGGGAAAAATATGTTTTATCCATTATTCAGAATACTTTTTTTATTAATCTAAATATCATTTTTTTCTTTTTTTGAACCTATTTGTTAAACAGAAAAAAATAGTGAATGTATATGGGAAAAAAGTAAAAAAAAATAGCACGTTTTTACGACCATCAATATATGTCAGTTAGAACATTTGAAAAGTTTGACACTTAGTAATCAGACACAAGGTCTAAATATACTTTTTTTTAAATCAGGCAATATACTTAGTTATTGAAGAATCCTTAGAATTTTTATTAAAATGAATATTTTAAAAAAGAAAATCAGTTTAAACATTTGCTTTTAAATGTTTGTTGAAAGGAAAATCTTAGGGAATTAAGTACATCTCCTTTATTATTCATCGAATCATTCCAAAACTTGGATAGAATATTCTAAAAATACTAAAGCACATTTTAAAATGAGAAACTGAAATTCGATATTTTTTACGAAAATGAAGGGTACTGATTTCTCTTAACATGATTTAAAAACAGTATACAGCACGCACATATGCAGAAAAAAATGTTTGCCTTATTTTTTTATTTATTTATTTTTTTCGAATGAATTCTATATAATTTTCATTATAAGTTCTTAAAACTTTTGAAGATTGCTTCAGATGCTTCCAGTGAACTAAACTACGAAAAGATTTATTCTAGGTGAAATATTTTGTTTCTGAAAGAGTAAACATTTTTGGAAAAACAACACATCCCTTTTTCTTCATTTAAAAAATGTCACTTAGACTCTTTGTTTTTTTTTTAAGAAACTATCGTATGTACCCAGTGCATAACGGAAACTGAGAGAGTTACATTTGAATTAATTGTAGGCGTGAGTTTTAACTTAAGAATAGTGAAAATAAATATTATAAGTTTCTTTTGGCCTTTTGTACAATAAAATTTCTACCGTAATGTGTAACCTTAATATTTTTGTAAACATAAAACCGTAAATATCAAATTATCATCTTCAGATATATATCTTTTTTGAAAGTTCTTGTAGATATATATGAAAATTTTGACACTAATATAAAAATTAGTTTTCATTATTCTAAATTAAAAACCATATTTAATGCTAAAATGACTATTAAAAAAATGAAAGCCAGAAATATTTACCCATACAGTGGGTGGCCACATTACTAGTTCTACTAGATTTTTTTCTTATTGACAATCTTGGTTTAATGTTTTTGTGCTGACATTATTGGCAAGTGACATTTGAGCGGTATCATTCACAGGTAAAGTATTGTTAGTGCATAATGTGCGTCAGGGATGTTATGGGAAAATTTGATGACAAGAGGAGTAAAATCCGTAAAAGGATCCACAAAAAATTAAGAACTTTAGATTAAGATTTTGAATAAGATAATTATTAATATACGCGTTTTAAAATTAAACAGAAAATAAATAGAAATAAATAATAAATAATATTAAAAAATAGAAAAATAGTGAATAAGCCGGAATTTTAGAATAATGTAAAAGAATATCGCGAGGTAAAAAATTTTATATAACATATATACATAGATACATATGCATTGTTAAATTTTCCATACTGAATAGACTACCAAAACAATTTTCTAGAGAATAAAATATCTACGATATATTTAAATTTGAATTCTTCATACTCATTTTTCCTGTTTTTGGAAAGTTCTTATTTTATCGCGCTTCTACCCACCCTTGTTGTCAGGAATTTTCTTTCATATTGACAGCTGTGTGGGATTTTTATTCTTTTCTATTTATTCAACCATTCTCATTTTTGCGGAAAGAAAATCTTTCAATGTTTTCCTTAAATAAAAATATACCTCCGCGCACATACTTAAATCTAAACGTTCAAACTGTTTAAAAAGTATATATATATATATATATATATATATATATATATATATATATTAATGAAAATACGCAAAATAAAATTTGAGTTTAATCTTTATTAAAATATGTTTGTAGAAAAATAATGTCAGGGGAAATTTGAAAAGGAAGTTTTCTAACTGTTAGAAAAATGTTCCATATTCGATAACAATTTTGAAAATGTAAATAGCATATTTTAAAATTTCACGGCTTTTAAAATTAAATTGTGGAATAAAAATCTCATATTATGTAACTTTATTTAAATAACATATTAAACAATGTCAGTTATATTTAACGTTTGTTCAAACAACGAACACATAGTATATTTAAAGCATTAAAAAAATTCTGAAAAAAAAAAAGGGTTTCATCCTGTATCTAAAATTGTGCTAAAATGTGCTATGCCTAGATTCGGAGTCTATATATTAATAAAATAATGAAAATTAGTTTCTATTTAAAAAAAAATGAATCCTATTAAGTCAATTAAAAGATAAATCTTCAATATGAAAATTGTTTAATAAGTTATGTATGTTCTAGCGTATAACCCGCACACTGACTGTATACATCAAAGAAGTTACATAATTTCCAGCCAGATTTCTCACTCAGACGGTGACAATAACTGAGATCGATAAAATCATGTACATTTATGCCCAAAATATTTTTTATAGCTATGGACTGTCATTGTTTAATCTGTTTTTCAAATATTTCATGCATTTTCTAAGTTTTTTCTTTAGACATTTATGTTCACCCTTTTAAACGGCGATTTCGTTACAAAATCCGGGAAATATTAGAATGTGTTTTGTGATCTAATTTTGAAGCGTACTTTTTTAAATTGTTTTCTATAGGAAAAGAGATTTATATTAATTTATTCAATAAAGAATACAACGTGTATAATAGTAAACTTAATCTGGATTGTCGTTCCTAACTTTGACAGTCAGAATGATATTTCAGTCATATACTTAAGAACTTGAGCTAAACTTTGCTCTATATGGAATAATATAACATTATATAAATGAAGGAAGTGTGCCGTAATCTGGCCTGTAACACAGTATACACATCAGCTATAATCTAAATCCAGTTTATAGCTCATTGGTGGCGATTCCAAGCATTTCGTGTAATTTTGGCAAAATTTGAAAACATGGAAAAATTCAAGAAATTTTTTATAAAATTTCCAAAATTATGTAGATAGATATTTTTCACTTTAATCGATATTTTCGCACTGTGTTTTTCCCAGGATTGGTGGCTCACAAATAATAGTTCATCATATGTTTGGTGGCAACCTTGCCAACAGATACATGTGTGAACTGCTAGGCTAGGCTTCGTCCTGATAGCTTAGTGGTAAAATCATTGGCACATACAGTGAAAAAGTATTATTTGATTGTCCAAGGGGGACTGCTCATAGAACTATAGGAAGCCTGTAGAGAATAGTGTCCCTCCCAGTCCTTAAGGAAGTCGCAACAATAAGCTGTATTTACATATGTTTTCCTGTGAAAATTTCTGGACCTAAGGCAAGCCCTGACAGGGAAATGGTTCGACACCAGGGTTTTATGCAAATGATTTTTGAAATATATTAAATTCAAGGCATGAAATTTTCTACGAAAATTTCCAAAACTATATATTTCAATATATATATATAATATATGTTACGGGACAAACCCGATTTTAGGCCAAACTAGATTGGCCTAGGCCATACTAGTCTATCCTAATGCCCATCGGATAAACTAGTTTTCCTAGGCCAAACAAGTCTATCCTAACGCCCATCGGATAAACTAGTTCTTCCTAGGCCAAACTAGTCTATCCGAACGCCCATCGGATAAATTAGTTTTTCCTAGGCCAAACTAGTCTATCCGAACGCCCAACGGATAGACTAGATTTTCCTAGACCAAACTAGTTTGGCCGAACGGTTATTAGGATAAACTAGTTTAGCCTGCTATTCATTGGTTTAAACTAATTTATCCTAGGCCGATCTAGATTGTCCTAGGCAGCGTTGGGCACGTTCACAAAATAAACGAACTAACTCAAACTCACGTTCAATTTCTGAAAAGTGATTTAAGTTCACGTTCAAACTCAAAAATTTTCAAACGAACTCGTTCAAATCAAACTCATTTGTAAAAATGAACGAAGTTTTTTTTTTTTTTTTTTTTTTTTTTTTTTTTTTAATGTTTCGATATTATTGTCAAATTTACAAAATTTTGAGATTTTTTTTTTCAAATTATGAGGACCTACTTGCCTCACCAAAAAATAATCATATACAAAAATTTAGTTCAGTTCTAGAACTATCTACTAGAACATAGCGTTCTAGAACGTAAACTTTTAGGTGGTGCAATATTGAAAATGGCATAAAATTCGCTATTGCAGTGCCCCCTTCGGAGGATTTTTTTTTAAATTCAGGGAGGACCAATTAGTCATAGTCATATACTTACACAAAAAATTTGGTTCAATTTGATGCATAACTTCATATACTTTTGGTCGGTACAATATTGAAAATGGCACAAACACGCGATTGCACTCTCTGGATGCCTGTGTGCATTAGGGTGGTGCGAAAAAACAAAAGTTTTTATTTCCGAATCGCTATAGTGCGGAAAAGTTGCGATTGGTAAATACAAGAAAAACTAAAAAAAAATTTTGAAATCGGACATTATCTTCCGATCGCGCAAACCACCTAAAAATTAAAAAAAATTTTAAAAATTTCGATTTTTTCAGAAATTTAAAAAAAATATTACATATACATATATTTTATCACTATAGTGAAAAATATTTACATATTGTACTATTTAATAATAATAATAAAATAAATTGCGTTTAGAGAATATCTTCCGGTCGCGCAAGCTCATTAAAAATCGGGAAAAATTCAATTTTCAGTGATTTTTGATGCATTAAGAAAATAATTAAATAAGTTCAATTTGCGGTCTCATGTTAAAATTTAAATGTAAATTAATACTATTGTGCATGTTATGCTATTTTTGAATAACCAAGATCTTACCACGACGAGATCGCTGCAGGCTGAAAAGGTTTAATAATTCGCGCAGCTCCTGTTAGCCACGTTGGAAAACAGCGTTGAAATCGCCCTATGTGTCCACATCCTTTTCTCTCCCCAACCTCGTCCACTTGCACAGTGCGCCATTTCGTATCAGAGAGTCCCTGAACGAATTTTGTTCGTTAATTGGATGTATTGTGTTATTAAAAATACATTAACATGTGGCAGGGACACGGATCTGGATACGTCGTTGACAAAGAAAATTACTAGACAATCTTTTCATTTTCCTATATTCGGTCATCCAAGAGATTTTCTGCCAAATATTTTTCCAACACACGAAGATGTTCTTCAATGCTACCTTGAGAAGAGGTCTCTATTAGCAAGTAAATTCAACATCTTAAAGTAAGTTTCTCATTTGTCAGCAATACAATGGCACAAAAAATAAAATATATTTATTAGAAGGCGTCAATACCAAAAGTGTTTGATTGTTAGAATCATTTAGCTAATTTATGCCTACTACGATAATATTCTAAACTAACAAAATCTTATGTTCGAGACAAGGAATAGCCAAACCTTATAAAAAAGTTTGATGAATTAAAAAAACAAGAAACTCAACTGTGTGATATTTCAGCCTGCAAACGTGTAATGAATTTATATTGCTCCTGTAAAAAGTTACCAGATCTGAGGGAGTGTCTAATTGAGACTAATTGTACGTCTCAAAAACACAACAAAATTCCAGTCATAGAGCATAGATTTATCTACCTCCAGAGAAAGGACGGAACGGGAAAAATTGGTACTAAAGTTTAAAAAAAAAAAAAAAAAACTGAGTACAAGACTTGGAAGACGAAACTATATACTAAAAAGGCAACCTTCCAAATTTGTTGAAGCGAAAATAAAAGACCTTGAGCATTTAGATGAAATACATGAGAATTTTAATGCCAATGTAGGTATATGTAAAATATCATTACCATGACGGATACAGCCTATCAGATTGAAGAAGATGAAATTACCATGGCAAATGAAAGTGGAGTTACAATCTACATCTTTACATTGCGATCGCAATGGTGTATCTGACAGTGCAGGTGTTGCTAAAGCGTTGAGTGTACTATATGATATTGCTGTAATAACTAAAACAGATGCTTTTCAAGTTATTGACCTATACAAAATTAGAAGAAAACAAACAGAAAGAAAAAAATTACGGCAAAGTCAAGTGGAATCAGAAGAACCACATGACATACATTTTGATGGAAAAAAATGCGATTATTTAGCTATCCTCCTCAGTCCTAAGACAAATATCACGATGGACAACATACACTGTTTAAAATTACTATAAACCATCTTCAAACATGTATCATTCTACATATCAATGCGTGTTATAGGGACGCATTTATTGAAAATGTCTAGAAGTATTTTTAACGATTTTAGAAGTATTTAAATTCTTTTAAAGAATTTTCTTTAGTTTCTCGTACAGGCGCTATATTCGTGAAGAATATTTGACAAAAAATCTCTTGGGGATGACAAAATATAGGACAATGAAAAGATTGTCTAGTAATTTTCTTTGTGAACGACGTATGCAGATCTGGGTACCTGTCACATGTTAATGTATTTTAAATAACACAATACATCTAATTAACAAACGAAATTCGTTCACAGGCTCACTGATACGAAATAGCGCACTGTGCAAGTGGACGAGGTTGGGGAGAGAAAAGGATGTGGACACATAGGGCGACTTCAACGCTGCACATAGGGGTATTTGCGTTATCTAGGCGGCCAAAATTATTTTATTGCATCTATCTATTCTATATGGTACGATTGAAAGAAAAAATACATTTATTAAATTTATAAAGACGATTTATTAAAATATTTTCATTTTTGAATGCTAATATTCATTTTCGTCACTCTCTGAAAAATCATCACTAGCATTGGGCTTCGCAGATAAAAGAAGAGCAATTGTTTCTGGCAAAAAGGAGTTCATTTTTCTACCAATGACTTTTCTCATGCTACTTATAAAAGGGTCTGATGTTAAAAGTAGCCGATTCAAAATATCTTTGTTGCAGCTTTCTCTGGAGAATTTTCGCGCGAAGTCTTGGCGGTATAGCCTAAAATGCTTATTGCGCATTTCTGCGGTCTCTTCTGAAAGCTGCCCAATGGGCAATCATTCATTTTTAATGATAGTTGAACCATGAATTAATATTTTATGCATAGTTGGAGACATTGGATGCCATTGGTACAAATCTACATATAAGCGAGCAGTGTCTAATGCATATTTCTCGTATTTTTCCGGATCAATTGTATGTCCGCTTGAAGTTGCCTCGAGTATGACTTTTAAGCGATATATTAAATAATAACTAATGCCTGTTATGCCAGTAGCCAATTTGGGATCTTCAAAAAACCTCCTGCTTGTATTACCGTCATTGGTGTTGCCAATATTTGCCTTTGGCATGTCTAACAGTAAATCCGTTTCTTCCCGAAATCTTTTCTGAATTTCGAGTTTTTTTTTTTTCCATCTCAAATTTTTTCTCAGCTTCAGTTTTCCGCTCTCTGTATTTCTTTACTGGCAATTTATAAGCTAAATGAAGAATGCTTTCAAAAGTATAATTCGAGGATGTAAAATTGAAAGACCAAACTCGATAGCTTCAGGATTAATTTATTTCTGAAAATCAATTTTGTTAAAGGCCTTAGAAGTTGCACCGCATATGTAGGATTGACTTGTGGATTTTGTGCCAATCGCAGCGTTGCAGACCTTGCCATCTACCATTGTCATAATGAATACATAACTGACTGAAAACCTGTCCCCATTTAAATTAACCACTGTGGCGTTTAGTGACATCGCAGATTTTTTTATAAAGTTAAAACCTGTTGTTAAAATCTCTTCCAGGAACATGGATAAACGCTTAACTGTATGGTCAACCAAAGACTGTAAGTCGGTTTCGGCATAAGTACTTGTTACTCAGCATAAATCTGGGAGCGGATAGCATTCTTGTTTCGCTTTTTGCAGCAAGGTATAACAAAGAAAGAATTTCTTGTTACTATTCCTCACTAATTCGTATTGTCGACGAGTTAATTCGGCTTCTACGAACATGGACAATGCTTGAGTTGGCGTGAGTGAGTCAGTTTTTTCAATCTCTGATTTAGAAAACACCTTTTTATATTTTGTTGCACGTTTCGGACTACTTATGATTTCTTTAAGTATTTCAGAAGCATCTCGTTTTCCAGATTTCTGCAACTCAATCTGAGCTGAATGAATTATTACTTCCTTTTCTAGAGAAGATCGTACTTCTTCTGTTTTTCTCCTCTTAGTTCTCTCACTTGATTCTATAAATAATTTAGATGGTCGTCCAGGGCGAGGTTGTAGTATGGCAGGTATATCAAACGTTCCTTCTAGCCCAGATTGATTTCTTTTGATAAATATGTCTTCTTTCTTATGTGATTTTATCCATCTCTTTTTAATTTGTGATTTAAATCGTGAAAAATTGCGTTTTAATCTCTCAATTTGGTCGTCAGTGTAATCTTCATTCGATATCAGCTGATCTTTTAAGAAATTTAATTTATCTTCAAAATTTGAAAGATCAAAACTCTACATTCGATTAAACAAACATCTACGGGTCACAACTCTTACTTTCGAGGTATCTTATGAACCTACAATAAAAATATTTTATTTTAGAATGCTACATGCGATAGTCAATTTTTTTTTAATATTTCGTAAAAAATGTTCAAAGTACCAGAAAATACACATCCGCGCTTTTCCGCGGAAGTTTCTTCAATTTTGCATTACGCAAAGCTTTAAACTTTCGATTTAGTTAAAAATTATAACAGGATATGATTGGGCAATACAACAAAAACTCGATTAAATAAATTATTTTAGAAATAATCTTACTCTAAAATGAGGGTATCTTAAAAGTGCATCAATTAAACTTCTTAACGATAAAACAATAAAAAAATATAATAAACTTTTGCATTATTACCTGCTGTATTAGGATCCATCACAAGCACTTTCAAAATAAACGTAAAATAATATATATTTCATTTCAAAGGTAACGTCTGTATACGAACTCCAAGAACTGACACAAACAACAACTTGAATGATTGAATTCCGACTAAAGTTTTAACGAGATGCGTTGGCCAGGGAAAGATTGAATGGTTGGTTGTTGTTCACAAAACTGTCCTCTAACTCAGGTTGTCATTCTTTTAACGGTTTTGGTACTTTGAAAATTTGACTTTTGGCCGCCCAGATCGGTCAAATACCCGTATGTGCGCTGTTTCGCAACGTGGCTAACAGGAGTTGCGCGAACTACTAAACCTTTTCACCCTGCAGCGATCTCGTCGTGGTAAGATCTCGGTTGTTCAAAAATAGCATAACATGCACAATAGTATTAATTTACATTTAAATTTTAACATGAGACCGCAAATTGAACTTATTTAATTATTTTCTTAATGCATCAAAAATCACTGAAAATTGAATTTTTCCCGATTTTTAATGAGCTTGCGCGATCGGAAGATATTCTCTAAACGCAATTTATTTTTTTGTTATTATTAAATAGTACAATATGTAAATATTTTTCACTATAGTGATAAAATATATGTATGTGTAATATTTTTTTAAAAAAATCTGAAAAAATCGAATTTTTTCAATTTTTTTTTAATTTTTAGGTGGTTTGCGCGATCGGAAGATAATGTCCGATTTGAAAAATTTTTTTTTAGTTTTTCTTGTATTTACCAATCGCAACTTTTCCATACTATAGCGATTCGGAAATAAAAACTTTTGTTTTCTCGCACCACCCTAGTGTGCATACCCTTCGAGACAATGCTGGTCTGAGTACTGTGCTTTAGTAATTGCTCCTTTTTGCTAGTTTGGAACTTAATATAAATTTTACAGAAGAGGAGGGGCTAACTTACCTTATAGCAATTGCGATATATAAAAAACAGACACAAGAGGGATATCTTATAATGGTTCCGTTTAATTTTTTAAATATGGAACTCTAAAAAGTACTTATTACAGTTTCCCTTTCATGCTTATGTTTTTCATTTAAAAATGGGGTCATGGGCTGCGTAAATAGGCACATTTATTCCTAAGTATTGGTCTTTCCATATTTATTTCTGTATATCCCATTGTAAACTAAATTGATTTTAAAATGAGTCGTAACTGTATCTAAATATCTGAAATATTAATAACATTAACACATTTCCACGGATTGGAGGCTTAAAAATATAAAAATTTGTATACTGGTGAATCTTTAAAAAAAAAAAAAAAAAAAAAAAAAAAAAAAACTCTTAGAAAAATTTATTGTAGACAGATTCTTTATTAAGAAATTCGCCGTCTTTTACAAATGTGTTATGATTTTTTTTTTACACGGATTATTCTATCCATTTTGCACCGATCTAGAAATTGTTTCGTTTAAGACAGGATTTCGTCATACAGATTTTTGTAGCACCTTTTATAATGCTGTTTCCCCCATTCCCTAACATTGTATATGAACTATTCTTTAAAGAAAAGTTTAATTGTTGAATCATGATAATTTAAAATTAGAATAAACTATGGCTATAGTGGAATCGATCGGTATATTGAAAATTTTCCGTAAGAAGACAATATTCCGTCTTAGACAAATTCTATTCTGTCTGCGGGTACGCAGGAACTTGAAAATTTTTCCGATTTAGACATATTTCCGCCTTACACAGTCCACCTTGTACAGAGAGTTTACTGTATATATCTATTTTCGGCGAAATTGTATACAGCCCAGGTCCGGTTCGGCGCGACCCGAGTCTGCAGAAGAAGTAAGACTAGGATACTATCCAGAGAAGTGATATCCAGACTTAACCCGTCCTGAGGCTCGTGTAGACCTCTAAATGGCATTTAAAAGAGGGGAAAAGTGTACTAAGGTCTGGAAAAATTTTAAATAAATTATCAAAAAATTGAACGTAAATTTGAACGTAAATTTCGTTCAAACTCGTCTATTTTTTGAGTTTCCGTTCAGTTCAAACTCGTTTATAAAATAGTGAGCGAAGTTCAGTTCAAAGTTCACAAATAGTGAGCGAAACTCGTGAGTTTTCGTTCAGTGAGCGCGTTCATACCCAACAGTGGTCCTTGGCCAGTTGAATTTGGCCAATTTTATTGATCCCAAAGACCGCTTCGGCGCCAATCTTCTGGTTTAGCCTAGTCGAATCTAGTTTATCCTAGGACAATCTAGTTTATTCTAGGCCAATTCAATTTGACGTGCTGTAATTAATGCCAACCATTATTTGGCACGCTCACAAAGAAAAGAATTATTTCAAACTTAAATTTGATTCCTCAAAAATTAATCAAGTTTAAGCTCAAATTCAAGATATTTCAAACGAATCCGCTCAGCCCAAACACATCTATTGAAATAAGCGAAGTTCATTTAAAATTTATTCTTTTATTTATTTTACTTTCTTCTTTCTTTACAATAAGTGTTTGATTCGTGAAATTTTTTGAATTCCGGTTTTTGACGCATTTACACGTTTTAGGGGTCCTAGATTCCAAAAAACATGTTCTTCAAATTGTGATTCTATGACTCTGTCTGACTGTCTGTGCCATAAATTTTGTAGGAGCTGTAACTGAAAAACTAATGCACGAAATTTGATGCGGCATCCTTTTTCTTAAATATTTAACATCATGTTTTATTATGTTTCTAAAAGTTTCAAAGAAGGATAATATTTAATTAGCAGATAAAACGTTAAAAATATTGAGATTTTTAAAGAAAGTCCAAGCGTCTCTTTACTCTACCCTTCCCCCCCAATACTACATTTTAGGTGTCATGCTTTATTTAAGCTTTTTCATGTTTTTAAAAGGGGTCGGATGTTTAGATTTTTTAATATGAACAATTTCGTGTGAAGTTATGCGTGGAAAAACCAATGTCTGTTAAGAATTAAAAATCTTTCCATAAAACCAAAAGTTTTTATCCGATTGAAAAAGTAATCCTTTAAATTTAAACTCTGACCCCCCCTTAAATGAATCAGGTAAACGCCTTATCAGAAGGAACCTACATAAAAAATTTGAAACAAATCGGTAAATTTTCCGTGAAAAACCTATTTACATAAATTAAGGGAGTTACCCCCCTTATTTTATTCCTCCTTTCTTTATACGTAAACAATGAACACCCACAACTAATCTTTGAGGTGCCTAATCAAAATGATCTTATACCTAAAATTTTAATAAAATCTGATACTTTTGCGTGAAAAAACTGCCTTACCTAAATTAAGGAGAGGAGGGGGTGCGGATTAGCCTTTTGTTCCCCTCCCCTTATTCTTATCCAATGAACTCCTGAAACTAATCAGGGAAGTTCGTTATGAGGATAAATCTATGTCCAAAATTTGAAGCAAATCGGATATTTCTATCAGGAATTATTGCACTACGTACATACGTACGTACATATGTCCATTGTTACACACACACTTACAGAGTCTGCGAGAACATTAGCTCTCAGGCTTTGATATTCTGTAAGATAAAATTGCATCAAATTGCATCGGCCTAGGAAAAATTAGATCAAAACTAGAAAGCTGGAGCCGTGGCGTTCTTTAGATTCAATAAAATCACGCCAAATTGAATTGGCCTAGGACAATCTAGATCGGCCTAGGATAAATTAGTTCAAACTAATGAATAACAGGCTTAACTAATTTATCCTAATGACCGTTCGGACAAACTAGTTTGGCCTAGGAAAATCTAGTTTATCCGATGGGCGTTAGGACAGACTAGTCTGGCCTAGGCCAATCTAGTTTGGCCTAAAATCGGGTTTGGCCTGTAACATATACATATAAATTTTTGTTATAGTTAAAGTTATAAATGAAAAACTCGGTAGACTTATAATAATAAACCTATGTTGTTTGCATTTCTAATATAGTGGATTGAGATCGAACGCATCTATGTTTAAAAAAATTCTCAATAACGATAAATAAAAGCTAAATTATATTTATTTTAACTTTACTATTAATTCTTTAAAATCGAAGGTTTGCAGAAATATTAGGCGTTAATATTGATATTTTTGTTTCTGCACACGCATTGTTATAGGAAAGAGAGATAAATTCAAATAGGTTATTTATATTTCCTCCACAAAATTAAATACTTCATAAAATTTTATCAGTTGATCAGTCTGATATTTTAACAGGCTTTGCACTCTTTTCATTGTTACATTAATTCCCAGCTGTGCTTTTACGATAACATACATTAATCTCTAAGGGGTGATTTCGTACTTTCTCTTGCTTGCTTTTTTTTAATGTTCTCTATTTATCTACCCTTTTTTTTACATATTATTTTTTACAAAATTTATGATTACTTGAAAAAGCAAAACTTTTAAAAATCACGCACGATTTTTAATATATCGTAAAATTAAAAAATTATATCCAGTATATATTCTGAAATGTATTCTCGAGTGGCATGCAAATGAGAAGATATAAATTATTCTTATTTTAGATACATAATTTTTTAAATAAATATATTTTTTAATCCCCACCAGTTTTTTTTAATCAAAATATAAATGAACTTCACAATGAATATATTATGGGGCTTTGTATAATGATCCCATTCAAACTTTCGCGTTATTTCTAGCTGTAATACTCTCACCTTGGGCTACAATTTCAAAATGGGAGATGCGATAAATAAATGATATAACGACGAAATGGGAAGTTGGTTGGTCGGTTGATTTTTGTCGTCCGATTATCTACGCTAATGGGATATAGGACCAGGGGGAGTGCCCTCCGTGGGGGTCTTTCTAAGGGAACCTAACCCGTATTTACGCAAGGTTCGAAGAAAACCACGGAAAACTCCGAACGGTTAGGCCGACAGCCGCGATTGGGTTTGAACCCAGCACCTGCCGTCTACCAGTTGAGAGGTCCGAACCTCTCGGCCACTGGTGGGGCACGAAATGGGAAGAATTTAAGTTTCAACAAACATACCATAAATTTTTTTTTTACTTGAGATTTGAATATAGCGAAATAAGTTACTCAATCATTATTTTTTATTTGTTAAATTTTATTGAAACGAGCTAACTTTTAAATATCACAATTTTAAACTTCTTTGTATTTTTTAACGTTCTTCTATAATGAAATATCTAGATTCAATGGCCATATTTTGTTTCTTTCTTTCTTTGTTTAAATAAGCCCAAGCCGTTCCTACGGTTGTTTCTGTTATCATCGCTTTAATAAATTTTATATTTATAGAGGTTTCTATGACGCTTTTTTTAATCAAAATCTACGATGATCTTTTTTGTGATACCTTGTAAACAGAATCTTTTTACTAAATTTATTTATTTATCAATCATTTTCTTTGTTGTTATTAAGACTGGAAAAACGTGAAATAAAATTTTCTTACTATATAATTTTAATGTGAATTAATATGGTACCTTTATGAGGAATGTTTGATTGAATAATTCAAGGAAAATGTATCTCTTCTTTATTATGCACATTTAATTGTGTATTAATGATTTATTTGATCTTTACTTTTAATAATTTAATCAATTTTTTTTAATTATCTTGCTTTTTATCAGTTTAGTTTGTTATTTTACGTTATTTTTCAAAATTCGAGGAGCATTCATTATAATTTTGATTGCATTATTACATTAAAATTACTGTTTTAAAAATAACAACAAAGTAATAACCAGAAATCTCCACAATTTCTGATTAAGAGGTCTGCTGATTTAAAGAAGCCTACTGTGCCTTTTTTAAAATTATTTATGAACATTCTAGTACATCCTTTATCGTGTTGATTACCAATGGCCAATAATATTGGTGAGAATTCTGACTACGGAAGATTAAATAGTAAACGATGTATAGAACCTATGAAAATACATTTTTCCGAGGTTGAGACTTGGTAGTTTTCTCTTATTCGAATTAATTTATTTTACAAAACTAGCGAGGATTATTTTCCATTAATGCCATCATTTTGAGTAATAAATTTATTTTAAGCATATAAAACGAATTTTTTTGAATCTGAGATTTATCTATAAGATTTATTCGTGCCCGGATCCGTATAGGAGCTGCGTTTTGTGCAGATCAAAGCCGTTTTCGAAAATTAGCACTATTGCTTTGATTTAACTGTCAAAATGAACTTTTACGAATTCGTGGCCTCACTAGTTTCATTTAGCCTGCCGGAATTAGTGCGGTAGCGATATTTCTTGGAAATCTCGTGAGTATTGTTTCTTTTTTAACAAGCAAAATTTTCAATGTTGAATTTTTTCAATCTACCAAAGCAGTTTTTCTTGAATTAGAGGTCTGGTACATCGTTTTCTATTATTGATTCAGTACAGGATGAAGTTCTGTAAAAATTGGTTCAATCGCTTGCGATAGCATCCATAATAGAGAAAATCTCTTACTCGTTTAATCTATATTATAGAGGCCAAACGTATCTGTGCGTAACGCATACGTCATTTTGCGAATGGCAACACTTTCACATGCAATTCGGTTTTGTAATTTTCGGTACTGCAAATTTTATACTTTTAAACATGGCACATTTTTAATTTTTACACCATCGTATAGAGAAAAATAGGTACTTTTAAATGCACTTTGTTTGAAAGCTGTATCTTAATTTATTCTCGACATATTAATTTTTTTATAGTTTTTGTTACGAATATCGTAATTGTGGCATCAGAAATATGTCATTTTCTCTTAAAATTAATAAAAATTGAAATCGCGCATGCAAACTTTGAGAAGATTAAAATTATGATTAGTTTAAATTTCACGTGAAATTATAAGGTCGTGTCAATTTATTTCTTTACTTATTTTGGCATACGCATTTATACCAAACATAAGAGCCTCAATCGATAACTTCATCTTAATAGCTGACCTTTATTACATTTTGCCTTATTATTATATTTCTACATATGCAATTAAAGTTTAATTTTAAAAAATTGGACAACTCAGTTTTATAGAAAGCATATTTTTCCCCCTTAAATTTAGTTTAAAATAATATTTGTTTAAGAGTTAGACTGGCCATTGTAAGATTCATTTTTTACTGTAGCTGATTTTATAAGTTTATTATAGATCAATGAAACAATTCCTTAAACATTCACTTTCATCGAAATTCGACGGGTTCCACCTTGTATTTATAATACATAAAATAAGTTTTAATTTTCGTACAAGCTTCATTAATGATACTCATATTTTTTTAACCATTTCCCTATTTTGCCAGTACGTCGTACGCACGGTAAATGTGTGTTTGACAATCGCGATTTACCCGTACCACTTACGGGCATCTATACTCCAATCTTAATTTTTTATTATCAGCAGTAAAATTTTATTGTAAATTTTTTATTTTTTAATCCGAGCATTTTTCTTATTTCATTAAACAAAATATTATGTTTTAAAAAACCGGTGATAAGAGATTAAAAATTCTGTAAAAAGCATTAAACAAACAGAAATAATTTGAAAGTTTTTTCAAAAATATTGATTAGTTAAGTAATTAATAAATGTTCTATTAAAATACATTTTCCTGTACATTAAAAAAATGAAACGAGAATGGTTTCATCACAATAATGCATGTTTGTTAGCAAAAAAAATTTCTTTAATATTGTGCCATTTTATTAATCAAAATGTCAACTTTGTCTTAAGATTTCGCATTGTAATTCATTGAATTAGAGTGACAGAATTTCTTAATGACTTTTAATTAAGATTAAAATTCTAAGTAGAAAGCTTGTATTTCCATTTATTTAAAAGTTACTAAAGTGTTTCAATTAATCTTTGAAACACACTACACAATTTTACGAAAGCTATATTTGTCAAAATCATGTTTCTAATTATCGAAATGGAACACCACTTTGCTTATGATGTAAATTTTACAACTCTTAATTTGGAAACGAATGCCAATAGCATATTTTTTAAAACATTACATTCTAAAAATCATTAAATGTAGAACTCGCAATATTCTAATTTGTCTTCATTTGAGCGCCCAGTGCAGCGCAAATTGAATGTCGAGGAATTGAAATATGAATTTGTATAAAGGGAATAAAATATAAGAAGGAAGTGTTATCAATAAATGAAGTAATCTTACAAAAGTACAAAATATATTGATGAATATTTTAAGCTTAAATTACGCTCTTTTTCAGCAAAGTTTCTTCCATATAAGTTGGAAGTATTTATGTTTTCCTCTTTAATTAGCCATTAAGACTTGCATATTTCTTTGAACTTTCAAATTATTTATTAAATATTAAAATGCAACTTCTATATTTGTAATTTAATTTGTGAATTTTAATTCCTATTACTAACACCAAAAAAGGGGGAAATTATCTAAGCGAGGGTTCGAACCTAGGTCATTAATTCAGTGTACCAACGCCCTGCCAACTGAGCTACCAGATTATACCTAACTTGATACTTCTCAGTGTTATGCTAAGTGGATTAAGTGCCCCACTTTGCCGGCTAAAATTCCATCATGTACGTTAATGGCACCTGGTGCATGTAAAATCCGTCGTTGGTGCAAAGTCCTCCAAGTTACCTGTGAATTATACCTCTAGAGGTGCCTTGCCAGGTGAAGGTCTCGTCATCTGATCAAGGCTCTAAATTACGAGACCATCTTGCGAAGCCATTTGCAGTTTAAACAACAGGATGTACCATTAATTAACAGGCGAAACAAAGTATGCTCAGAGACAAGCAAGTACTGCAGAAAAGATGGCATGCGAAGCAAAGTTTATTGCCGCTACGTGGCAATTAGGCGGTCGTCCGCCCTGATACCATGTATCTAACCCGTTAGGCTGAGATAACTCGGCAGGTAGCGGCCTGGTCATCGGTTAGAAAGAAAGAAAGTGGATTAAATGCCAGGTTAAATGTAATGCATTAGTTCAGTTATCAGAGCGTTAGTACCACTGTTGTATTAAGGGTGACATCACCTCTAGACGATTTTAGATGTTGTGTTTTCAATGGTTAAAATGTGAATTTTCCCGCAGAATTCTATAATACTTCCCCACCACAGAAATTTCTCCCGGTGGAAATTGTCTGAATTGAATAATGATTGGCACCCTGAACCAGTGACCCAGGATCAAGCCATAAGCTGGATAATTTTCGCATTGAGGAATCTAACTATTGGTTCTAAGCCTTGTTAGATATGTGAATCAAAATTCACAAATTAAATTTCATGATTTACTTTTTCTCCGGTGTAATTCATCGTTTAAAAATTTTGATAAATATCACTTCTATCTTCCAAAACTGCAGTAATATTTATAACCTTTAAATGCTTATATTACAGCATAAAACAAGCTTAAAATATGAAAATCGTTTCAAAATATGACATCAGTTTAACCTTTTTACATTGAATATAGAAATACACAGTCTATATAATTCTAGATATACCTAAAATTTAATTAAAAACTGTGTGCTATTTACAGATTTTAGATTTTTACCTTTTAATAATATCCAGAAATGAACTTATTAATTAATAAACACATATTATAGCAATTACCATTAATTTTCTGATTATAATGTAAAATAACATTTTCAATACTATCAATAATTTTTAACCATCAAAATGATATGTATAATTAAGGTGAAAATGGCAAGAGTTACCTGATATGGTGTTTTTTTATAGCCTATCTTTTTAACAAAGTCATCTTTTTCGGGTTTATTTTATGAGGGGTTACAGTTATGATTACAGTTATCAAGATTATGATTTAGGGTAATCAAGCAATAAGTTGCCCACTTCAGAATGCTCTAGAATGGAACCTGTCGCGAATTCGAATTATAATTTGTAATTACCTTGGTGTTTATACTCTCATAGTGACTCTATGGTCATGGTTTTGTTTTTTAGTGCAAGCGATCACAAGCAATGATAAAAAGAGTAGTAGAATTTTCTGGAATAAAATATGTGTTAAGTTTTATCTGAAATGTTTGAAGCTTCGTTTTTTTTTTTTTTTTTTTTTTTTTTTTTTTTTTTTTTTTTTGTAAGATATTTCAGTTATTTTCACACGTTTAATTATAAAACGACGATGCCTATATTTTCGGGTAGATTTTATAGCATCGGTATCGCACTGTTTGCGATATTTGGCGCCCGAACTAATAGGGACGTGTGAAAGATAAGTGCTTTTTATTAGTTAACAGAAGTTGTCATTGAAAATATGGATCCTCTGAAAATCAAAAGAACGCCTCTTAGAGCTGGATTTACGAAATTTTATAATGCTTTAAGTGAAGCTTTAAACGACGCAAGTCCTGATGCTAATTTAATAGAGAATTTAATGTGTCAACTGGAAGATAAAAGCAGAAGATTGCGAGCTGTAGATGAAGAAATTTTGAATTTTATGTTGACAGAGAAGATTATAGAAAAATATTATTCTAAAGAATTTGAAGCATGCGAGGAGTATACGGAAAAATTTATTGCTATAAAGTAGAAAGTAAAGACATTTTTGATTAAGCCTATCGAAGAACAACTCCGATCACAGAATTATACAGATGTTGAAAGAACGCTGTCACGACCACTTCGCTTACCAGAGATAAGTTTACAGCCGTTTCAGGGCGACACAAGATTATGGTTAACTTTTTAGAATCCATTCAACAAAATTCATGAAGACACCACTTAAGATGACCATGTAAAATTTATTTATCTTTTACAGGCGATAATGCCGAAATCCAAAGCTGCACAGATTGTTAATAGTTATCCGGTTTCTGCTGATAATTATCCAAAAGTAATTCTACATCTTAAAGAAAGGTTCGGCAGAGAAGATACACTTATTGAGATATATGTTAGAGACCTTCTTCAATTAATAATAATCGAACTTAAATAATAATCGAACATCTAGCAAGAATTTTAATTTATCGTCGATATATGATAATCTAGAGACAAAACTTAGGTCTCAAAAATCCTTAGGTGTCACAGAAGAGAAGTATGCCAGCATACTTTTTCCACTTGTAGAATCATGTATACCTCATGATGTGCTAAAGATCTGGGAAAGACAGTGTGAGAAGACTGCTCAAGGTAAGAACGAGTTAAATTCTATCCTTGATTTTTTTTTTTTAAATGAAGTAATAGCGGAAGAGCGATTCTTTTGACTCATTCCAGTCTTAGTTTTGAAAACCCAAAGAAATATAATAAATGTAATAATGAATATAATTCAATGCCAACTGCCACAGATTTACTTATAAGTAATAAGACTAAAGATAAGAATTTAGTTAAAAAACGTGAAGACTTGTGCATATTTTGTGACAAGTGTCACTTATCAGAAAAATGTTTTAAAGCTTGTTCGCCTTCTTTTGATGAGAAACGTAACTTAATTTTGAGAAAAGGGGCTTGTTTTCTTTGCCTGAAGAAAAACCACATTTCACGCAATTGTAACTCTAAAATTAAATGCACGAATTGTGGTAAAAGGCATTTTTTTACATTATGTCAAAATGTTTTAATGAAGATGGTAATGCGGCGTTAGAAAGTCAACACAGTTGGGAGTTGTGACACTATTTTAACTACTCAAGATTCGGATCCAACTGTGTTACTCCAAACTTTGAGTGTCCGTATAAAGCACGCGACAATTCTGATCCTACTAACGTGCTGTTCTAGACGAGTTTTAGCGCCTCCCCCTAGACTTTCTAGCCGTTCTGATTGGCAAGCCAGATTCAGGTGAAGTGACCAGACATCCGGCGACTTTTTACACTTATTCGGATGTTCGTTTTCAGCTATTTCGTTTCTCATCATGCAGAAATTAAATTTGAATTAATTGCTTTTAATTTACGGATGATGAAATTGATATTTTCTACTTAAAAGAATTCCAAAAATATCTGCAGAAAAAATTTCATCATTTTTATACTAAACCTTCTTTTTTTCTTTTCAAAACTTTTAAAGATGAAAACTGTTTTATAAGTTTTAAAAGTTATTTAAATTAAAATTTACTAAAGAAAAAAATCTTAAAACGCATATCTAAACCATAAAAAATTGCAAAATCAGGAACGTACTTTAAGGAAAGGGGGGGGGGGGGGGCAAGGTATTCTCTTAACAATTTCCTGAATTTGTAACTGAATGCTTCTGTATCTTCATGAAACATATTTCAAATTTTCATATTTAGTGCTATAAAATTTTTTAATGATTACTTTTTATTTATTTATTTTTGTCTTAATTACTTTAATGTAACGTTAGTTGAAATTTTACATTTTAGCACATAACATTGAATTTTTGATGCAAATAAATTAATTTCAGAACACAATTAAATTTGATTTTTTTTTTCAGATAATCATAAAATGTCAGTAAACAGTTTTTTTTTTCCAGAAAAGTTAGAAACTTTGAATAAATGTTATTCTAATGTAAAGCGCAAAAATGAAAAAAATAAATAATAATTATAATTTATTGTGGGTGTAACAATAATTCGTAGTTAATGTATTCCTTAAAAAAAGGCAAAGAAGAGCTTAAACGCTTAGGGGTCATCCATAAATGATGTCACGCACTTTTTCCATATTTTTGACTCCCCCCCTTTTGTCACAAAGTGTCATACATAACTTTACCCCCTCCCCCCTCTTCTCACATGCTATATTTCGTAAACATATACTTGCAGTTCAGAAACAAAGCACTACGATTTAGATCACATTTCAAATTTTAGTTTAAAACTTTAATTATGTGTTTTAATAACATTTGTAAGCTGAACAACAAAAATGATTTGAATTTTGTATGAAATAAGATTTACAAAATAATAATAATAGTTAATATAGAAATAGTAATTGATGATTATAAATAATATTAATTGATAATTATCTATAATCATCGATTAATATCTATTACTCATCATCATTAATCTTTTAATCATCTATTACTATTAATATTGAAGATATTAATAGTAGTACAATATTAATATGAAAGAGCAATTGAAAACAGTAGTAATTTGGAATTTAAAATAGAATTTGGCTTTAAATCTAATCTTTATGAACACAAAATATTTCAATTTTAAAATAACCTCACACTTCCTAATTTAATCTACAGAATTTTAATGCTTTCATTTTAACCAGAATGTGTGAAGTCACATTTCTTTTTACCTCCTCCCACACCACTGTCACAAACTGTCGCAATTTCCTGAATTCTCCTCCCTCCCCCCTTCAACCTTGACATCATTTATGGACGGCCGCTTAGTAATAATTTAGCATACAGTTTTTATGGATATTTAAAGCCATAATTCTCATTCCCAATTCAGAAAGATTGTTATATAATAAAAAAAAAGAAAAACTTTGAAATACCTGTAAACTGATATTTTTGTAATTTATTAGTGCTTTTCTTTATATTGTTTTTTATGCATTGTGACAAAAAGAGTATTTTGTTTTGTTTTATCAATGTTTATTGTCTCCACAGATAATTAAATTCCTTCTAACCCCCTTCCTCCCCCCATTCAATTTTGTTTTGGTAATGTGAAATAACAGCTTTTTTAGACTTTAAATCGTAAATCATTTTATCCACAACCGTAAATGTCTGCACGGGCCCGGGCTTGGCCTGCGAGCCGGCCCGGATATGCGATATGCCACTTTAGAAGGCTCATAATGGTCCAAATGAGATCAAAATTGAACTACAGATAATTAATGTGATCCGCGCTTCATGTTTTTGAAAAACAAAAAACAAAAAATTAAAAGTGAGAATTTCCCCGCAGGGAACGGTGTGATACACATAAAACATTTAATTCGCTTCATAAATAATAAATAATATTAAAAAATGAAATTGAACAATGAAAATGCAAAATCCGCCATAAGATTCTTCGTACAGTGGAATAAGGCATAATTTTTCTCCTGACTGGGACAACCTACAACTGTCTGGAATTTAGAGATGGTAATGTTGCTTTTTCTAATCCCTTCAATGTTTTGCTCAAAAGAATTTGAATAGAATAAAATTACTTTTTAGAATGAAAATTTTGCTCACACATTTTTATAATGTATATAAAAAATACCACACTGAAATTGAATCAAGAACAAAAAATTAAAAGCGTAAACAGTTTTATGGTATTATTTCAACAATTTAAATTATTATTAAAATCCTTTCTACTGAAATGTAGCATTATTCGTATCATCCACTATCCTTATTTATTTAACTTTTCAAAAATTATATTGATGAAATCTTAATTAAATATTTTTTAAATCCCATCGAAATATCTTTTTCTTTATTTACTTTATGAGAATTATATTTTTTTCTCATTTAAGTTTATGAGAATTATTATTTAATTATAAATAAGATTAAATTAATCTTATCACAAAATATTGTACCTATGAGAGTAAATAAATTAAAATTTTTATCTAGATCCATATTTTATTAAAAAATACACATTATCATTATGAATAAAAGTATCCCAAAAGATTAATGCATTATGTATCCTTAAAAAAGTTCTCTGCCACAGAATAACAAATCAAAAATGAAATATTATGCTTTCCGTTTATAATCCGATTAATATAACATTTTTTGAACAAATACTGTAAAAAAAAATAAATGTTCATCTATCTACATTATGTTGTGACGTAACATAAACGGTACAACTAAACACACCGGGGAATATTTCTTCCCTATATCTTTCATGAATATAAACTTGTTTGGAACAAATAGTACTGTACTAGTAGTACCCCGAATTACGTTAATCAAGCATTTATGTCGTCTGGCCTAGGAAAAAAGTCCTTAAATTAGACAATTTTTGAACTTTTTAGAAATTCATTTCTATGACAGGGTTGCCAGTTTTGCGTTATTTTTTTTTCAGGGAATACGGCGAAAAAATAAATAAATGTTCGTCTATCTATATTTTGTTGTGATGTTATATGAACGGTATAACTAAATACACCAGGGAAATTTCATCCCTATCCCTTTGACGACAAGGAACTTGTTTGGAAGAAATGGAATACAGTAGTTCCCCAACTTACGTCACTCCGCATTTACGTCGTCCGGCCTAGGAAATAAATTCCTTAATTTAGACGAACTTTGATCTTTTTTGAAATTTGTTCCTACGACAAAGTTGTCAGTATGGTGTTATTATTTTTTTTAACAAATACAGTAAAAATAAATGTTCATCGATCAACATTTTGTTGTGACATAATATAAACGGTATAACTAAAGACGCAGGGGAAAGTTTCACCCCTATCCTTTTCAAAAATAAAACCTTCTTTGGAAGAAATGAAATACAGTAATACTCCGACTTACATCACCCTGCATTTACGTCATCTGGTCTAGAAGAAAAAAAACTGAATTTAGACGTACTTCGAAAAATTTTTTAAGTTTGTTTTTATGATAGAGTTGCCAGTATGGCTTCAACTTTTATTCAAAAAAATCTGATTCGTGCAAGAAATTAAAATTAGTATTTTTTACTTTTTTTAATGGCAGAAATTTTGATATTACATAAAGAAAAGATTCTTCTTTCAAAATTTTGCCCACACAAATTCATAATGGATATAAAAGAACCATACTGAAATAAAATCAAGACCAAAAATTTAAAAGAGTAAACAGTTATAAAGTATTATTTCAACAATTTAAAATATTATTAAAACCTTTCCTGCCGAAATATAGCATTATTAACATCATCCACTAGCTGCATTTATTTAACTTTTCAAAAATTATAAAGATAAAAAAATCATTATGTATTTTTTAAAACCCATCGAAATATCTTACTCATTATTTGGTTTACCAGAATTATTATTTTTTAATCTCAACAACACATTTTATAAAAATATATCCTTTAAGTAATCAAAATCTTATAATAAATAATATTAAATTAATCTTATTACAAAGTACAATACCTATGAGAATAAATAAATTGATGTTTATACCTAGATCCATACTTTATTTTAAAATACACATTATTATTGTGAATAAATGTATCCCAAAAGATTAATGCTTCATCTATCCTTAAAAAAATGCTGTCTGCGAAAGAATAACAAATCAGAAATGAAATATTAAGCTTTCCGTTTATAATCCGAATAATATATAAAAAAATTATACAAATACGGTAAAAATATAAGTATTCATTCTAACTACATTTTGCTGTGACGTAATATAAATGTTATAACTAAATACGCAGGGGAAACTTTCATCCCTATCTCTTTCACGAAAAGAGGATAGTTTTGAAGAAATAGTATCGTAGTACCGCTGTACCACGGGCTACGATACTAAAATTATGAAAAATAGATATGAAATTAAAATTTGTATTTATTACTTTTTTTTAATGATAGAAGTTTTGTTATTACATAATGTAAAGATTCTTTTTTCAAATTTTGCCCACAAACTTGTATAATGGATATAAAAATACCACACTGAAATAAAATCAAGAACAAAAAATTTAAAAGATACAATTTTAAGGTTTTATGTCCACAATATAAAATATTATTAAAACATTTTCTGACGAAATATAGCATTATTCACATCATCCACTAGCTGCATTTATTTAACTTTTCAAAAATTATAAAGATAAAATTTTCATTAAATATTTTTAAAAACCCACCCAAATAATTTTTTAAAACACATCTCTTTATTTGGTTTATCAGAATTATTATTTTTTAATCTCGACAGCATATTTTATAAAAGATATCCTGCAAGTAATAAAAATCCTATAATAAATAAGATTAAATTAATCTTATCACAAAGTACTATACCTAAAAGAATAAATAAATTAATGTTTATACCTATATCCATATTTTATTAAAAAATATACATTATCATCATGAATAAATGTATTCCAAAAGATTAATGCTTCATGTATCCTTAAAAAATGTCGTCTGCGAGAGAATAACAAATCAGAAATGAAATATTATGCTTTCCGTTTATAATCCGATTAATATTTTTTTTTTTCAACAAATACAGTGAAAAAAAGAAATGATCGTCTATCTACATTTTGTTATGGCGTAATATAAATTGTATAACTAAACACACGGGGGGGGGGGGAGTTTCATCCCTATTGCTTTCACGAATAAAACCTTTGTAAGAAATGGAATACAGAAATAACCCAATTGACGTCACCCCTCATATACATCGTCTAGTTTAGAAAATGTATTTAATTTAGACATACTTTGAACTTTTTTGAGGTTTGTTTCTATGACAGCGATGTCAGTTTTGCCTCCAGCTTTATTCGGAAAAATCTTATTCGTGGAAGAAATTAGTATTTTTTTACTTTTATTAATACCAAAAATTTTGTTATTACATAAAGTAATTATCCTTCGTTCAAAATTTTGTCCACATATTTTTATAATGGCTATAAAAATACCATGCTGAAATAAAACCAAGAACAAAAATTCAAAAATGTAAACAGTTTTAAGGTTTTAAGGTTTTATGTCAACAATTAAAAATATTATTAAAACCTTTTCTGCCAAAATATAGTATTATTCAAATCATCCGCTAGCCGTATTTATTTAACTTTTCAAAAACTATATGGGTAAAATCTTCATTAAATATTTTTAAAACCTATCAAAATATTTTATTCTTTATTGATTTATCAGAATTATTATGTTTTAATCCCAGCAACGTATTTTATAAAAGATATTTTTAAGTTATCAAAATCCAGTAATAAATAAGATTAAATTATCTTATTACAACATTCTATACCTATTATAATATATAAATTAATGTTTATACCTTGATCCATATTTGATTTAAAAAATACACATTATCATCATGAAAATAGGAATCCTAAAAGATTAATGCTTCATGTATCCTTAAAAAATGTTGTATGCGAGAGAATAACAAATCAGAAATGAAATATTATGCTTTCCGTTTATAATCCGATTAATATAACATTTTTTGAACAAATACTGTAAAAAAATAAATGTTCATCTATCTACATTTTTTTGTGTCGTAATATAAACGGTATAACTAAATACACAGAGGGGGGGGGGAGTTTCATACATATATTTTTCAAGAATAAAACTTCCTTTGGAAGAAATGGTATATAGCAATATATCGATTTACATGACCCTTCATTTATGTTGTATGGATTAGGAAAAAAATACTTAATTTAGACGCATTTTGAAATTTTTCGAAGTTTGCTTCTATAACAGGGTTGTCAGTTTGGTCTCCATTTATATTCAGAAAAATCTTATTTGTGCAAGAAATCAAAATCAGCATTTTTTACTTTTTTTTAACGACAGAAATTCTGTTATTACATACAGTAATGATTCTCCTTTCAAAATTTTGCCTACACACTTTTATAATGGATGTGGAAGTGCCATACTGAAATAAAATCAAGACCAAAAATTTAAATGAATAAACATTTTTAAGAATTTATGTCCACATTTTAAAATATTGTTAAAACTTTTTCTGTCGAAATATAGCTTTATTTATATCATTCACTAGCCGTATGTATTTAACTTTTCAAATACTATATAGATATAAACTTTATTAAATATTTTTTAAATCCATCGAAACATCTTATTCTTTATTTGGTTCATGAGAATTATTATTTTTTAATCCCAACAACATATTTTATTAAAATTATCCTTTTAGTAATCAAAATCTAATAATAAAAGAATGTTAAATTAATCCTATTACAAAGTACTATACCTATGAGAATAAATAAAGTAATGATTATACATAAATCCATATTTTATTTTTAAAAAATACACATTATCATCATGAATAAAAGTATCCCAAAAGATTAGTGCTTCCTGTATCCTTAAAAATGTTCTCTGTAAGAGATAAACAAATGAGAAATAAAATATTGTACTTTCCGCTTATTTTATTATTATTTTTATATTACAGTATTTTAAAAAATATTGTAAAAAGACAAATGTTCATCTATCTACATTTTGTTATAATTTTAGTTACACATTTTGTCCGTATCACTAAATTCACAGAGTGTGGGAGAGGGAGGGTCATCCATATGCTTTTCAGAAATAAAACTTTCCTTGGAAGAAATGGAATTCAGTAATATCTCGACTTACTCGACCTTACTTTTATGTTGTTTGGCCTAGAAAACAATATACTTAATTCAGGTATACTTTTAACTTTTTTGAAGTTATTTTCTATAACAGGCTTGCCAGTTTGGCCTACAGTTTTGAAAAAAAAAGATGATGAAATTGGAGAATAGGAAATTAAAGATAAATGAAAGAAAAGGAATTTTTTTTACATTTAAAATTTATTATCTCCTGAACTTTGTGGTATTTTCTTGAATTGCACTTGCTCAAGTAAAATGGTGTTCTAATTGCTTTAAATATGTAGACGATAACTATATTTTAGTCTTTTCTGGAATTATTATTTATAAATATATGCATATGTAGTAGTTTTATAAGAAATATGTTTTGTAAACATTATAATATTTTGTACACTCGTTTTAATTAGTAATTTTATTACAGTTTAATGTTTTATTTAATGATACTTACTAGTAATATTACTTTAAAGAAATCATTTTTGTTAAACCAATGCGATAAATACAAATCCCTTCTTACGCACGCTTAATAGCGTGATAACGTCATTCATGAAAATTCTACAAAATTAAATTAAAGCATTATTTTTATAGGAATAACTTAAAAATCAGCATATTTTAGAAAATAACTAAAACGTGTTCCTGCAAATATACGCCTCAAAATTATTTACTTTCTAACAGAATAGATTTAAGACTTCGTACAGAAATAGATACGGAATTACAGTTTTACTCTAACTCAGCTAACCTAAAATTAATCTCTCTATTTCAATCAAAAAGTCACGATTAATTTAAGACGCACTCAAATGTCACTTCTTAGACGAAATTCCAAGGTTCTCGACGATTCTATTCATTCAGGTTATGTTCAAGTGGAAGTAAAGGCCAAATCCTGATAAATCTTAAGCTTCAATGGCTGGCTAATTAATGTGTCCATTGAATAAAGACCGTCTGTAATGGGCAGAATAGAATCTAATTTATCGTTGAAAGGAAAAGAAGAATATGTAATATGACGCTTTTAATTATTACTATGAGATACAGCTGAGCTGGAAGAGTTTCAGACAATTTGAAATTTGGCAGATTTTTCTAATTCAATGACAAAATAAACATTTTTTAAAAATAAATAAACAAATAAATAATATAGAATTAAAATTTATCTTGTTTACTTGTGATTTTAAATCATCAGCAAACATTGCACAACTTGAATAAATGCTTTAAGAAGAAATGACCGTTCATAAAATAAAGATAGAGATAATTAAATAAAAATTAATTTTTCGAATTCCTGTATTGTGTAGAAAGAACTCCTAGAACATTTAAAAGAATTTCAATCTACCTAAGAAGTTACTGTCAATTGAAAGCGAGCGCTAGACGGCTAAAAACAGGTAAAGCAAGGGACCGGGCGAGGTACAGTTAAATTTCGTCTGAATTCTTCGTTTCGTAAAAGTAAATTGAAAAATCACCAACTAAAAATACAAACACACGGACATACAAACTGTCGGCAAATGTCGACTTTTTAAGTGCGTTCGTAATCATGTAAATACGTAGCACCTATAGTGGTCGTTCAGCCCGTCCGTCTGTCCACCCGCATATAACAACGCAAAAACTACCCAGCTGAATCGCCTGAAATTTAAAATACATAATTATTACATAATTTTGTCGTGTCATTTCAAATTTTATGAAATCGGATGCATAGATCAATTACAATGACAGTCAAAACTATTCCATTACATTACGATCAATCGGGGGAAAAGTTTCAAATGCATTTTAACCGTTTGGAAATTAAAATATATAATTATTACATAATTTTGTCGCGTCATTTCAAATTTTATGAAAATTGGATGCATTGACCAATTACAGGGGCAATCAAAAGAATTCCGTTCAATTACGGTCAATGGGAAAAAAACGTTTCAAATGCAATTTAATGGTGTCACATTCATTCGAATATACATGAACCTATGAAGTATATATATATTAAAATGTACAATCTGTGATGCAAAGAATATTTATTATCAAATTACAGGTCCACACAAAAGTATTCCACTACATAATACCATGCGAGAAAACATTGTTTGGGGCGTGTGTTAATTATATTACTATTTCACATTTTATGAACATGATATACGTTGCTGAAGTGTAATAAAAGTTTCTTCTTGTATATTTACAGGAACACAAACAAGATTTCGACCAGAATACTATATCTGAAGTATTGTCTACTATAACAGTAAGATCTGAATATTTTTAAAACTTCGTTATCGTACGAACGCAACTCATTTACTACGCTTCAAGTGCAATTTCCGACTTATTTATTTTGGCGACGCGGTATTTTTCATCTCTAATGGCATTTACGGGAAGGAGACTGATGTCCTGCAAAACAGGAAATTTTCCATCAAGTGGAGCTCTTTTCCTTTTGGTGCATTGTTGCAAAGTGGGAACATTTTCTAATGTGACTAAATTGCAAAAGAGAGAAATACAAACGAATTCATACGAATTGAATATTTCCAACTGAGCGAAAGAATTGCCCAGGCCGGGTATCGAACCCAAATATTTGGGTTACAAGGCTAATGCTTTACCTGTTAACTTAACTGAACGAAAGCTAGCTGCGATTAACCTTATTGGTCATAATATCTGGTCTGTCATTTTGACAGCTTGGCAGAATAAACCGTAGGTAATGGAACTCCATATAACGATGGATATGTTGGATTGTGTTAAAATGATAGTACAAAAGAATTCGTCAAATTCAGTTGATTAGACCAAAACAAGCACGTGATAAGAGCATTAGGATCCGTGAACTCGTGTGTTTTGCCCAATATCAACTGAATCTGAGGAAATGCTTTCTTCTCCTCTCTTTTATGGTTTACTAACAATAAAAAATGAGGAGATTACAGTAGTTCAAGAGATAACGATGTCAAGCTTAATTGAGGAAAAGGTTCCCTGCCCAGCCGTTGGATTGAAGTTTTCCTTCTTTGAATGAACAACATCAACAACAAACATAAAACATGTCGAATTGTGACCGCAAATAGTGATTACGCCTGTTGGCACCTTAACTGATAAAGGGAAAAGTATAATGATCAACTAAAAAGGCAATACTCTTTTTCTTTGATAAAACCTAAGATGCGTTTTTTTTTTTATCGACATTTTTCAGTACGCCGTGTAACGTAGCTTGGGGTGTAACTCGTTAACGCCCAGTGTCACATAAATATAACAGCTTCAGTTTGCCTTAATTTAATAATCAGTTATTGGAAGCTATTGTTTCTTTTGCGCACAAATGTGTATCACATAATTCTTTCTCTGTCTTCCATTCAACGACCAGTCAAATCATGTGTATTCAAACATTCTCATCATCGGATGGAGCCTAAAAACGACATTGTTCTGATTCACGAAATCGCAAGCGAATAATTTTTCCTGCAAAATTCTGTAATTGATGTGTATGTACGACTTATAGTTCTTACTACCACTTCAATAGTAGATAAAATATTTCTTCCTTCTCTCGAAATTATAGATCTTTATTTTGCGTCTGATGAAAAAGCATGCAATTCGAAGTAATGCTGCATTGACGACATTTGCTTTGGTATTTGCTTTGGTAATTTGCTTTGGTATTACGAAAAAACTCCAAAAATTCTCAATATTTAATATTATGAAGATATTCTAAAAAAAAATTTCGGTTAAATAAAGTTTTAAAGCAATTTGGACATTAAGAGGCTTTTTCATGTTCGGCAAATTTCAAGTTCGAAATTTAAAATTCAGACTGTTGAAAGAAATATTGATGATAAATCTTAACGATCGTATGATTAAAAGTAGGGGGGGGGGACACCATATTATTGTTTGTAAAAATTTTGGAATGTCGTAACTTAACAATCAACGATATTTTTACCATACTGCTTTTTTATTAAATTATTTCAGCTAGAATATTTTGCATGTAATTATACATTAAATAAATTGGACTGATCTACATGCTAGCAACAAACTTTAAGTAAGTTAGCTAACCGTTAGCTGCTTGTATTAAATTTCATATTTTAGAATGAAACAGAAAAAATTAAACTTATTCAACACTCCCAGAAATGTTGTCCTTCAAGGTATTGGGATAAAATTTTTACTTAGAACATTTCAAGTTAGATAAATAAACTAAAAAACTTTGTAAAATCACCATAAAATAAAAATTTGAGCAGGACGCGTTTCGAGCTACAACAGTAACAGCTCGTCATCAGCTAAACAACACGTGCCCGTAAGGTCACAGAGTGGATATAAAGTGAAAGAAAAAGGGAAGAGATTACAAAGTGTGCGACAGGTGGCGCTAGCTGAAAAAGCCAAGGTGGAAGAGAAAAGTGGTGATAAATTGAAAGGAAGTGGGAGGAGATCACAAAGAGTGCGGCAGGTGGCGCTAGCTGAAAGAGCACCGGTGGAAAGGAAATAAAATAAACCAAAAGGAGATATCAAAATAATAAAAGAAAGAGAAAAAGGTGGAAAGACAGTAAAAATAATAACGAAAATAAAATAAAAATAAATAATAAAGTAAAGTTAAAAATAAATAAAAAATAAAATAAATAAATGAATAAATAAAATAATAAAAATTGTAATATTAATAAATAAAATAAATAAATAAATAAAAATTAATAAATAAATAAAAGAAAATAAAAACTAAAAATTAATAAATAAATAAAATAAAACAAAAAAATTAATAAATATATTAAAATAGTGTAAATATATATACATATATATTTAAAAATATTACAGGAGTAATTTCCATGCAGGAGAAAGGAAGGAGGATGAAGAGAGATCATTGACAAGAGCATTAGAATTTTTAGAAATAGAATAAGCTTCGTGAACATCTAAGTGAGAAGGAGAGGCAGGATTAGAAATAATTCTGGCCATGGAAAATTTGAAATACTGTCCGGAAGACCAACAGTGAGAAGCAATCGAAGACCTGGGTAATTCCTGATTTTTAATGTACCTCTGATGTTCATCCAATCTTTTCTTCAACGCTCTTCTGTTCTGACCAATGTAACCCAAATTGCAAGAACAAGGAATAAAATAAATACCCCACCGCTTCTCAATAGAAATAGGATATTTCAAAGACGAGAATTTAATTTTATTCATAGGTTTGAAGATATCTTTAAAATTGAAACAAGAATGGATTTTGGCAATTTTGAAACAGAGAGAAGAATAAAAAGGTAGAACTATAGAGTTAATATTAGAAGAATTATTAGAATCAGTAAGAAGACGTTTAGGCTTAATAAATTTATACAGAGCTTTGTCAGTCAAAGAGGGATTATAACCACGAGCAAGAGCAAGAGATATGAGGTAACTAATTTCATTATTTAGAACAGAAGAGTCAAAACAAATGCGAAGTGCTCTGTAAACAAAAGTATAAAAGGAAGCCACTTTATGCTGTGGAGGATGGTTAAAAAAAGCATGTGGAGGAAGAGATACAGCGAAACGTTTTCTATAAATAGAGGTAGAGAATCGATCGGAGTGTTTAGTAACCAAGACATCAAGGAAAGGAAGAGAATTGTTCTCTTCGACTTTAAGAGTAAACTGGATGCAAGGATCAACAGAATTAACAAGAGAAAGGAGATTTTGGAGATCCAGCTCAAAAGGAATTAAGATAAGTACCATCAAAATACCTACACCAGAAGGGAAATTTATATAAACTGAAGAGTATTCCACAAAATGCATATAAATGTCACATAAAAGAGGAGACAATGGATTGCCCATGGCCAAACCATCCGTTTGAAAATAGAGGAAATTACTAAATTGGATAGCGGTTTGCCGAACACAAATACTAACTAATTGCAGGATCTCGTCAATCTCGATGGAAGAGTAATGGAATTCGCGTAGCCGTCTTTCCAAACAGTCAATTGCTCCTGGAACTGGGACGTTAGTGAAGAGGGATTTAACATCTAAGGAAACCACTTTGTAATTACAAGGAGAAAGACATTTAATTTTATCAACAAAGTCAATAAAGTTTTTAACAGTGTGAAAGTTAGTGAAAGATAAAGGAGCGAAGAACTTGGCAAGTTTATAAGAGACAGTACCAATATTAAAAACGATAGGGCGAAATGAAAGAGTGGGTTTATGGACCTTAGGAAGAGCACAGAAACGAGCACAATTAGCTATAGACGGAATGACCGAATGTTTAGTGTTATTATTAAGAATGACAGATTTTTTATAGTTCTTATTGATATCAGACAGGTGTTTAGTAGAAGGATCCTTCTTTAATTTGGAATATGGACTGGATTTTAACATAGATTCCACATGAGAAATATAATCAGACTTATTGAGAAGAACGGTTTGACCGCCTTTATCAGTCTTAGTAATAAGAAGGTTAGGAACAGATTAAGTTCACTGATAGCAGATTTTTGAGAAGAAGAAAGATTAGATTTAACTGAAGATTTGTTAGAAAAAATGACATTAGCCAAAAGTTAGCGAAGAGAATCAAGTTGTCCAGAAGAAATTTTACTATTTTTGAAAGAATGTTCAATCGGAACAATTAAATTCGGAATAGAAGGTTTGGAAACACACGAAAAATTCAAACCAAGAGAGAGAACATCACATTGGGAATTAGTAAGAGAATGAGATGATAAATTGACAACATAATTTGCCGAAGAGGAGAGATACCAGGAGCAGGAGAGTCAGAAGTCAGAAGTGAGGAAAATTTTTACGCCAACATAGCAATGTGTCATTTAGATTAGTAATCAACGTAAGCAAAAATCCGTTCCTCAAGGAAAGGGAAAAAAATAAAAGTTTTACTTAGCTGTAAATGTAAAGAATATAAATCATATTCAATGCATGAAAGAGACTACCGAACATCTTGAATAATGGCTCTAAGAACAGCAAACTTTCTCCTCGTTGGGCATTTTGGACGCGAATGGAAGAAGGAAGCTTGTAAATAATATTAATGAACTTAGGAACAACGTGTGAACGTTTACACCTTAAAAGAAAATTAAGTCTATTCAAAAACCTAGCCCGCTTGAAACGATTAATAAGTGAAGAGCCCATAACAAGAGGGAAAAAAAACAAGGCCAGAAATAATAGTAATAATAAATAAAGAAATAAAAAGAAAACACAGTAAAAATAAATAAAAGAAGCAAAAAATGCACTAAAAACAATATATACAAAAAGTAGAAGGAAAGAAAAAGGACTAACCATGAACACGTGGAAAGCAGAAACGGACGGTGTAGTACCCTAATAAGTTAAAAATAGTAAAATAAAATATACACTGGCGATAAATTGATAAACTAAAAAACTGTGTAAAATCACCATAAAATGAAAAATTAAACAGAACGCTTTTCGATCTACAACAATAACAGCTCGTCATCAGCTAAACAACACGTGTCCGAAAGGGCACAGTGGGGAGATAAAGTGAAAGAAAGAGGGAGGAGATTACAAAGAGTGCAACAGGTGGTGCTAGCTGAAAGAGCCAAAGTGGAAGAGAAAAGTGGAGGTAAAGTGAAAGAAAGAAGGAGGAGATTACAAAGAGTGTGACAGGTGACGCTAGCTGAAAGAGCACCGGTGGAAAGGAAAAGTGCACTTTTCCTTATGTAAGGGTAAATGTAACTTAATATTGAAAGGAAGGGAAAAATTTGGTATCAGGAGCTTTTTGAGAAACAGATCAGCTTCCAAATTTTAAGAAACTTTTAAATTCGATTGATTTCCTGTTATTAATGAATTAAGAATTTTATTTAAAGATACTCAAATTTTGAATAGAATAAAATAAAATCCAAATATCTCAATTTCAATTTTACAGATCCCTAAATATTTTGAACAAAATCAAAATATAAAAAATTTCATAAAACAAGCTAGTTTAAATATTAAAATTCATTCGAATAATAAAATATAAAAATACGCAAACCTTTCATGACCTAAAAGTTAATTAATTCAGTTTAACGGTATCAAAAATAGGATTTCAGATTTAAACAGGCATTACAAACACTACAAGCGTGATTTTTATACCTAGATATAGTCTACTAGTGTTCATAACGCCTGTTTAAATCTGAAGTCAGATGATGACTAGATAATATCCAAAAGTACTTGATTTTTGAACGTCATTAAATTGTATGAATTCTCTTATAGATAATTAAACGTCTTATTCATTTTTAAAAATATCGTTTCCTTAAAATTTCTAACTAAGCAAATGTTAAAATTTGACCAGAACCTCTTAAAAATATGTAGCGTTGCAAAGGTTAGAAAAAACCCGGTTTAAACCCGGGAATAAACCGGGTTTTTAGGAATAAACCTGGAAAAAACTCGGGATTTTTCGGAATAATTCGTTTTTTTTGGGAATAAACCTGGGAGTAAACCTGGTCTATTGGAAATAAACCCGGGAATAAACCGACTTTTTGCAACTCTAAAAATATGTAGTGAAAAGCTATTATATTTTAAGCAAGCTTCACCAGAATTAATTTTTTGATTTTCTGCAAACAGTCAGGATTAATTTAAGATGCTCTCATCTTTAACATCTTGGATGAAATTTTAAGATCCTTATTGATTCTATTCATGATGAGGTTATCTTCAAGGGAAAGTAAAGACCAAATCCGGATAAATCTTAAGTTTCAATGGAATACTAATTAATGTGTCCATGGAATAAAGACTGTATGTAAGGGGTAAGATAGAATATAACTTAATGTTGAAAGGAAACGAAGGATTTGGGATATAGAGCTTTGTGAAAAACAGGTCAGTTTCGAAATTTTAAGAAACTTTTAAATTCGATAGATTTTTTTCTATTAATGATTTAAGAATTTTTTTTCTTGAAATATTTAAATTATAAATTTGAAAATGTTGAAATGTTGAATCAAATAGAATAAATAAAAAAAGCCAAAAGAACGCAATTTTATTTATTTAGTTATTTATTTTTATATTTTTTAAACTTCTAAATATTATTTGCAGTTGTATTATTAATCAACTGAATAAATTACGTTTTATGAAAGTTTTCGGGAAGGTATAACCCTTGAGCAACTTTGTGATATAAAGATTTAAAACCTCATATAACAATGCGTAATGAAAAGCTGTTCCATTTTAAGAAAGCTTCACCGGAATTAATTTTTCGATTTCATTCAAACAGTCTGGATTAATTTAAGATGCTCTCATTTTTCACATCTTGGATGAAATTCTAAGATCCTTAATGATTCTATTCACGCGGGTTATGTTCAAGGGGGGAGTAAAGACCGAATCCGGATAAATCTTAAGTTTCAATGGAGCACTAATTAATGTGTTCACGGAATAAAGACCATACGTAACAGAAAAGAATGTAACTTAATATTCAAAGAAACGGAAGGATTTGGGTTATTGAGCTTTGTGAGAAACAGATCAATTCCCACATTTTAAGAAACTTTTAAATTCCATGGATTTTTTTTTCTGTTAATGACTTTAGAAATTTTATTATTTTTTTTAAATTCAAATCTTGAATTTGAAAATACTCAAATTTTGAATCAAATAGAATAAAACTCCAAATACCTTCATTTCAGTTTTACAAATAGCTAAACATTTCGAAAGAAACCAAGAAATAAATAATTACATAAAACAAGCTAATTTTAAATACTAAAATTTATCTAAATAATGCAATATAAAAATGCGCAAATGTTTCAGTACCTAAATTTTATTAATACGGTTTAATGATGTTAGAAAGTAAGATTTCAGATTTAAACAGGCGTTACGAACACAACTCATCCATGTTTTTTCATAAGAGCTTGGCTGTTATAGGTAGATATATAGTCAAATAGTGTTCATTTGATGACTCTGAACGTATCCGAAAGTACTTTATTTTTGAACATCATTAAACTGTATAAATCATCTTTTGAGTAGTTAAATATCTTTTTCATTTGTAAAAATGTTATTTAATTAAAATTATTAACTAAGCAAATGTTAATATATGTTTGACATAAATTGTGAAGTCAAAGTTTGGATACTTCTGACTCGATATTTCTTTGATTTTCGGAAAAATAAAAATTTATATTTTTATATTATGAGTAATTCCTAGGGATTCACTTTTATTTTTTATTTTATATTTGTACTTTTAGATTAAAAATTTGTAGATTTGCATTAAGTTGAAATATAAAATAAGAGTATCTAATAACAATTGTTTGAAAATTTTTCTGTTCCACAAATAAACCATTTTATGATTGCCCCGATTCGGATTTCTACTTATCCGGAGTATATTTAGAATATATTAGTGCAAAGAATCTTAGTATCATAGTAAAAAGCATTAACGTATTCATTTTTAAATTTTCGTCAAAACTTACACGACAAATTGCATAATTGCTTTAATAAGGTACCCTGGGGTAATAACGCCACGTTAAGGTTCTACCAATTTTCACGGCTCAGTTTTAGATTGTATTTTTTAAACAAATATATGATTTGATACAGCAACTCGTTGAATATCTATATAAAAAAATAATTTAACAGATATGTATTCATAAAATGCAATGGCGTGATTTCTTGACCAATGCAATTTGACGTTATTACCCACCTATATGGGTAATAACGCCATGCAAACAAAACTATGAAATAAGATGGAATAATGGAATGTAGATTGCCCAATTCTAAAAATACAAACTCTACAAACTTAGAAATTGACAAATTGCATTCTAAGCTATCGAAAATGTTTAATTTTTTCTGAAAGTGAAAGAAAAATAAAGGTGTGGTGTGTGGGGGAGGATGAGGAAAAAGAATATCAGACCGTGAGCTTCTTTTTGCTTAAAAAGGACCGCTCAAATAGAATTATTAGAAACATGGCACAGTTTTAACTGTGTTTATTTGAATCCATATTTAGGATGTAGCTCGGCCACTGTAGGTAATCAACCGGGGTATTAATGCCAAGGATTGGCGTTATTACCCCGTTATATTTATTGCACTGTACATTTTAAATTACAAATTATCTCGAGAAGATATCCAAAATCTTCAACAACATTTTGAAAGTCCATGAAATGTACTACAAATTTATGTAATTAACAAAGTATTTCCGGATAAATAAAATAGTCTTCACATCACAAAACGTATCTCGCAAATTTTAGATCAAGCGTTAATTTTAGTTGCTTGTAAAAACAATAAGACCTAAAAATGAAACAAATTAATTTGAAGCTGTTTTTTGCGATTTATATGACTCAAAACCCTTCTGCGCAGAGCACATGGGTGTCATTTACCACATTATTTCATAATTATGCATAATATTAGCACCAAGCGTTATTACCCCGCCTGGCGTTATTACACCAGACCACCTTATTTTCTTTATAAATTTATAGAAATTAGCGTGCAATATATCTTGTATTTTTTATATCATAATGCTATCATATTCCTCTCTTTTCGATTTATTTGAAGCATAAAAATCATATTTTATATACAAACAGGTTGTTTTATGATTTATAGGGTGTCCTACAAATAAGACTGCGATTTCAAAATTAAATTTCTCAAAAACAAATATCGGTAGAATTATGCAGCAAACGTTTTGTTTATTAGGTAAGCCGTAAAAATGTCATACAGATGTTTCGAACGGTGAATATTTTGAAAAGACTGTGTTCTGATTGCAAAGAATGCTTGATTTGAAATTTTTCTTGTTTTAGATTGTTTGTAGAGAATAAGTTTGTCGGCTTACAGTGCCAAATTTTAACGATTTTTGGAATTTTATTATCTGAAAATGCGAAATTGCAAAAATTTTAGTTTGAAAAATTGTTAAAATATGTCACTATAAGCCGGAAAAACTCATCCTCTGCAAGCAATCTCAAACAAGGAAAATGTCAAATCAAGCATTCATTAAGAACACAATCTTTTCAAAATATTCACTGTTCGAAACTTCTGTATAAGATTTTTACAGCTTACCTATTAAACAGGCCGTTTACCGCATAGTTCTTTTTTTTTTTTTTTTTTTTTTTTTTTTTTTTGAGAAAATTAATTTTGAAAACGGGGTCTTATTTGCTGGGCACCCACCATATAAAAAAAGATATAAAAAAACAAAAGCCAAAAGAACACAATTTTATTTATTTATTTATTTATTTTTATATTCTTTAAACAAAATAGTCTTTGTCAATCATACTATTAAGTGTACAGAAAATGCAGTTAAATAAATTTCATTTTATGAAAATTTTCGAGTAGGTTTAACATTCTGTTGCCTAACTTCGTGATATATATATTTAAAATTTTATGTAAAAATGCGTAATGAGTGGCTGCTCAATTTTAAGAAAGCTTGTTTAAGTCTGAAATACAGATGATGACTAGATAATATCAAAAGTACTTGATTTTTGAACGTCATTAAATTGTATGAATTCCCTTATAGATAATTAAACATCTTATTCATTTTTTAAAATATCCTTTCCTTAAAATTTCGAACTAAGCAAATGTTAAAATTTGACCAGAACCTCTTAAAAATATGTAATGAAAAGCTATTCTATTTTAAGCAAGCTTCACCAGAATTAATTTTTCGATTTCATTCAAACAGTCTGGATTAATTTAAGATCCTCTCATCTTTCACATCTTGGATGAAATTCTAAGATTCTCAATGATTCTATTCACCTAGGTTATCTTCAAGGGGAAATAAAGACTAAATCCGGTTAAATCTTAAGTTTGAATGGAGCACTAATTAATGTGTCCATAGAATAAAGACCATATTTAATGAGTAGAATAGAATGTAATTTAATGCTGAAAGGAAAGGAAGGATGTGGAGCTTCGTGACAAACAGATCACTTTCCAAATTTTAAGAAAATTTAAATTCGATAGATTTCTTCCTATTAATGACTTAAGATTTTTTTTTAATATTGAAATTTTGAATTTAAAAATGCTCAAACTTTGAATCAAATAGAATAAAGAAGTAAACACAAAAGAACACAATTTTATTAATTTATTTTTGTATTCTTTAAACTACTAAATATTCTTTTGTCAATTGCACTATTAATCGTACAGAAAATGCAATTAAATAAATTTCATTTTATGAAAATTTTCAGGTGGTTATAATATTATTACGTGCAGCTTTTTGATAGAAAGGTTTAAAACTTAAAAACTAAAAACAGAAATTTGTGCCTTATTAAACTGAGAAAATAATCCGATAAAATAAGGCAAAATTTACAGTATCATTTTTTGATGGGGATAATCAAGGATTCTTAAGACTTTTCGCGACACGTATACGTGTAGCTCGTCCCCAAGGGATTAAGAAACTTATAAATTCCATAAGTTTCTTCCTATTAATGATACAAGATTTTTTTTTAAATAATCAAATTTTAAATTTGAAAATGCTCATATTTTGAATCAAATAGAATAAAGAAAGAAAAGCCAAAAGGACACAATTTTATTTATTTATTTATTTATTACTCTTATTCACTTTTATTCTATTAAATTTCATTTTATAAAAATTCTCGGGTATGTATAACATTCTAATGCGCAACTTTGTGACATAAAGATTTAAAACCTCATATAAAAATGCATAATGAAAATCTGCTCTATTTTAAGAAAGATTCACTGGATTTAATTTTTCATTTGAATTTTAATTTCATTGAAATAGTCTGGATTAATTTATGATCCTCTCATCCTTCACATCTTGGATGAAATTCTAAGATCCTTAATGATTCTATTCACCTAGGTTATCTTCAAGGGGAACTAAAGATTAAATCCGGTTAAATCTTAAGCCCCAATGGAGCACTAATTAATGTGTCCATAGAATAAAGACCATACATAATGGGCAGAACAGAATATAACTTAATGGTAAAAGAAAAGGAAGGAAATGGAGCTTTGTGACAAACAGATCAGTTTCCAAAATTTAAGACCCTTTTAAATTCGATAGATTTCTTCCTTTTAATGACTTAAGATTTATTTTATTTTATTTTATTTTATTATTTATTTATTTATTGAAAATACTAAAATCTTGAAATTAAAAATTCTCAAATTTTAAATAGAATATAATAAAACTCTAATTATCTTAATTCTAGTTTTACGGATTGCCAAATACTTGGAACGAAATTAAGAAATTACATAAAACATGATTGTTAAAAAATAATGTTAAATTAGTCTGAATAATACAATATAAAAATATACAAATGTTTTAGTACCTAAAATCTTATTAGTATAGTAATGATGTTACAAAATTGGATATTAAATTTAAACAAGCGTTGCTAACACTACTCATTTATATTTATTCGTAAAAGCATCGTTTTTATATTTAGGTAATGTCAAGTAATTTTCATAACACCTGTTTAAATCTGGAATCCTGATTATGACTATGTACATCAAAGTACTTGATTTTTGAACATTATAAAACTGTATAAATCATCTTTTAGGTAGTTAAACATCTTCTTCATTTTTAAAAAATAATTTTCCTAAAATTTTCTAACTAAACAAATGTTAAAATTTATTTGATAGGAATTTTGAAATCTATGTTTGGATACATCTAACTCCGTATGTTTGAAAAAATGCAACTTAGTCTTTTTATACCCAAAAAGTTTAATGTTTATTTTTTATGTTATTGTTATACTTTTAAATTAAAAGCAGGTAGATTTGCATAATGTTAACATATGGAATAAGAGTAAGTAATAACAATAATTTGAAAAGCTTCTATTCCATAAATAAACCATCCATTCCATAAATAAAATTGTATGATTGCCCCAATTCGGATTTCTACTTATACGGAACGTATTTAGCATATATGGGACTGTTTTTATTCTCGTAAATAGGAATAAACGTTTATCTTTAATTTTTATTGATATAATTTATCTTTAATTTATCCCATTTATCTTTAAATTTTCGTCAAAATTTAAACGAACAATTGTATAAATGCTCGAATATTTTCTTTATAAACTTATTGAAATTTGCTTGGAAAAAAATTTTTAGGTGTTTTTTATATTTGCAAACGCCATCATATTTTTCTTTTTTCAATATATTTGAAACTTAAAAATCATATTTATACACAAACATGTACTTTGATTATTTAGAAGTATTTCAGCAGAAATATGCATAGAGATTTTTTTCTACATATTATGTAAAATCGATATCGGTTAAATTGCGCCCATCTGGATGTTTAGAATGCAGAAAATGGTATGCATATTTCATGAGGATCTTTTAACTTTTCGGTATTCCTTTTTGTGAAATTGCATAACAACAACTTTTGAAGTCAAGTGATATATTTCCACATATGTTTCAGAAAGTTACAAAGATATCAGCATATTTTTAAAGGCTGATATATTACATTTATTTGCATTTTGAAACATATAGACCAGAAAGCTATATTTTACATCATCAAACCTTAAAAACATTAAAAAACAACAACCATAAGATATTCATCTATTGGCATTTTCCGCTAAACAATTTTTTAGCTTTTTTACCATTGTACAAATATGACTAAGAAAAGCAAATTTATGATACTTTTTTAGAACACTAATTTAACCCTTTATCTACCGTATTAAGAATTCATAAAAAATTTACATAATAAAGCAGTTTATGTAAATTATTTAACCTAAATTAAAAGATTTGCATAATCATTTAATTATTTTTTGAAGGATTTTAGAAAGGTCAAAGATTTTAGAAAGATTAATTAAATTTGAATTTACAGGGATTTTGTCAAACATTTATAACCCCACTCAAATCATTTATTTTAAATTGTTTTCTTAGTATTTTGTAGAAATATAAAATGTACAAATATGATGTTCTTAGAATATAAGTATAGAAATATTTCCGAATTCAAAAATCCCCACCCCCCTCCTTCAGCGCCAAGAAAGCTAAAAATATACAAAGGCAAAAGAAATCATTCTTTTAAAAATATTTTTCTTTTGTGTAACCAATAATGCTTTTGGAGCAAAATAAAATAATGTATCTGTAACTCATTCTAAACAGTATTACAATTAACGGACGAATTAAAACTATTTATAAAAAGTAATTTTAATGGTACAGTAGAACCCCGCAAATCTGGACCCCGTAAATCCGGATCTCCGGATAATCCGGATCGGTTTGGTCAAGCGATCGAGAAACGATTTGGTTAATTTCCATAGCATAAACTTGTTTCATCCTCGTATTCTGAATAAAAAAAACTTTTTTCTGAAATCTTTCCGGAAGAATACCTTAAGCTTTCTTATTTAAACTCTTATTTAAACTACACAAAACGAACAACTTATGCTAGAGCAGATGCGTGACCGTACGGCTCACTAAAGCATAGCTGCCAACATCTTCCGCTTTTTCAGCCCGGAAAAATTTTACAGAAAATTTTAGTATTTCAAATCACTGTAATCTGCTAATTAAATAAACCAAAAATTTCTGTTAGATTTTTCCGGGCCAAAAAATCAGAAGAGTTGGCAGCTATGCTAAAGGTATAGAAAACTGGCACAGCAAAAAATAACAAACTTTTTTATTACAAAGTAAACATTTTTACTGTCTGTAAATAATCAATAAGTTAAACATAAAGGTGATTTTCTGTACGTATGTATTATTTTATTTCATTTTTTTCCTATTCTCCGAATAATCAGGATTTTCGATAATCCGGATTGGGTCTGGTCCCAATTAATCCGAATTATCGGGGTTTTACTGTACTTATAAATAACGTCGGTAGATAAAGAGTTAACATAATAATTAACATCTCTAACTAAACTTGTTTTTGATTGTCTAGTGAATGTGTTTCGCCAGGTAAAGGATTGTATAAAAAGGTCTTTTTAAAAATTACTTAATTTTTTTTTCCAGAAATGCAGTTATTGTTATTTACGGACAAAATTAGTCGAAACACTCAGTAATCTCCTGCAATTATTTTTCTGTAAAGCGAACTGTCTCTTACTTCCTTTTTTAAATTGTGTAATTTCAAAAGTTCCATTTAGCAAGTGTTTTGAAATTGTTTTGCATGTGTTGTTTATAGTGTTCTAAATTGTGTAGCGTTTACAGTGCGTTGTTAATTTGGTAAGAAAGTGATCAGCAGATCAACACTTTAGTCAGAAAATAATTTTATCAATACTATTTACAACACTATTACGACACATATAACAACACCATTTTTAGAGCACATTTCTAGAAAACAACACTTTTGCAACATATTAAGGACGCAATTCTAGATAGCAACACCTTAAAAAGACATTAAGGACACAATTCTAGATAGCAACACCTTAAAAATACATTAAGGACACAATTCTAGATAGCAACGTTTTTGAAACATATTAACAGCACAATCACTTTCATAAAAAAACGTTTTGTATATGAGGTTTTCTAATTCAAAACACATTAATGCGTTGTAAATTTTATGATAAAAAGTGTTCGACAATGTGTTTATTTGAATTAGCAGTGTATTATATCAACAAATATCAATAAGAGCAAGCAGTAGTGATGAATTAATACTTTAAAAATCCTACTAAAGCTTTTAGCAAGACAATTTATGCAATAAATCAGCAGTTTTTATAAGATTTTTAGTCTAATAAAAATTCCAATATTAGTGCGTAAAATTTCTTATATTTTCCTAAATTTCAAGAAATAGATTATTATACAAATTACATATATTCTGCTTTATAAATTAATGGGAGTGTTGTCAATTTAGCGTGTTTCGTTTTACCAAAATTTTAACCAGAATTTCCGAATAATAACATTTTTTTCCTTTACACATAGACATTATGTCATTATATAAAATCAAAGTCATTATTTTGAAATTCTGACAGATACTTTGAATAAAACAACGCCTTTTATAGGTAGCATTGATTTAATACAAAATTTATCTTCAATCCCTCATAAAATGATCTTCGCCTTACAGCACACATTCAAATAAGTAACATCGCGTCATAAAGATAGATGAAAACCCCCTTGTTCTATTCGAGAAGATTTTTGTATGAAAAATTCAAAAGTCCTCAAATTTAAAGGTTTAAAATTACTGTATCAAACATTTTAGCAAATTCGTGTACCTAATAACTTGTTAGCAGCTAACAAATAATTATCTGTCTAAAGTTTATAGCCTTTTAAAACGAGTAATAAATTTTAAGTAAATACTTAAAATTTTCTTTACGTAAATTTTAAAAATTGTAATTATTTAAAAATAATTTATACAATAATTATTTCTTTGCATGAAAGTAATAATAATTAATGATGAAGAAGTTTCTTTCTTTAACTATTATCCCAAAAAGTATCAGTCTTTAAGCTTAAGAAATCGAATTAAAAAATATTGTAATTAGCATTCCATAAAATTTGTTTAGAATTTGTGAAAGGAAACAAGCAAGACTAAGTAATTTTCTACCAGAAATATCCTACTTTTTTACCATACTAAAATTTTATATGACACTGTATTCGCAAATTTCAACAATAAAAAAGCAAATGTTTGAGAACTACACTCCCAAAAATGTGCTTTTTTGGTAATAAAAAATCCAATTACTTGTTTCTTTTACGACACCCGAAGAATTAAAATGGGTTTGAACAAGGGTTCGGTGGCCGCAAATTATCTTTTTTTGCGCAGTTAAAATCAGTCCCAGCTTGTACGTAAAAGCATTAAAATTTCAGAAAATCTGTAAGAATTTGTTGTTTTACATTGTTATTCACTCAAGTTTTGTAATTAATTTTATTTGTTCTATTCTATAAAGAGAGCTTTCTCTTAAACTAATTTCAGAAGTTTCGTTACATTTTGTAAAAAGGGGATATTTTTTTTCTCTTTTTCTAAAATTTGCTGTTTATTCTATCCTTGTTTTATTTTAAAAGATGTTTTGTGCTACGGTTCAGAAAAAGACGAAGTTTAGTATCATAAAAATATGATTAAAGTTATAAAAATATAGATAACTTTTTTTAAACCATTGTTAAAGGATTATTTTATAGTTAACTATTTTTCTCATTTTTGTCAAGAGTAGCCAGGTATTTCACAGGCAGTTTCAAGCAAGTTTGGCTTTCTGCTTCAACTTTATATAATTTAAATCTGTTATATGTACAATTATTGTAAAATAAATATACAACACACAAAGATAAAAGCCGGATTGTACCAATAACTTTCATAGATTTAAAATATGTTTTTTGCCATTTTTTTATTGTTATGCAATCATTTTCCTATATTTTCCATAAATGCAATGGATTTTTTGCCATAATTTTTTAATGGTATTCCTCGATAATTTTAATTATACATAAAATCAGAATTTAGTGTAGTCTTCATGATTAAATAAAGGCAGTAAGGGCGTTTAAACTAGTAAAATATAATTCTAGAAAACAATTGTTATATGATGTGTTACATTATATTGATTCTTTATGTTATATTTATGACAAATAATCATTTTTTATTAATGTATGTCTTGTATCATATATGTCATGTATGCTTACATGTGTAATTATCATATATATTATAAAGCAGAAGTTCTGAAACTTCCAAACGAGTGTTTTCAAAAACTATCCGATGGATTTTTTTGCCGATTGTATCATTCGATAGGATATATTTTTCCGAAAGTTTATGATTCAAATTTACAGGGATAACTCTGATTTTTCGTAGTAAATTTTGTATTTTTCGGTTATTTTTGACAAAAGGATTGCCAGTAGCTGCTTTTGGCGAAAATTATAATTGCTAAAAGAATTAAAATGGCTATATCTATTAGAAATATTACAAATATCTTGCAAATAATAGCAGAAAATAACTACTGATAATATTAATAATAATAAAGAAAGAGCGCTTAAATGAGGCGTAATATTATAAAAATATATTTATCTTGAAAATGAAAAAAATATTTGTAATGCTTAAAAAATAAATTAACGCGAAATATAACAATTTGTTCAACTTTTGGCGACTTATCTCTGGTGTTAGAATAAAAACATGAATTTCAGAAATTGATTAAATGAATTTTGAATGATAGTTATTTCCCTTTTTATTATTTTCTTTCTCTTTTTTATCGAATTTCCGTATAATATAACTTACAGCAGAGAAAAGCAGATCTGATTGTAAAAGACACTGTAAGTTGTGAGTTACTATTCGTTTCTATACCATTTTCATCTTGCTTTTGTCGCCAAAGAATGTGTTTTTAAGCCGAGAATGCTCTACTGACAATGCCTGACTCAGGTTCTTAATGGTCGCAATAATGTTGTTTTTTTTCAAGTGAAGATAATTTTTAGAGTATATTTTAATATTCAATCGTAAATTATATAGATATGAGTATAACTCTTTTATTTCTTTTTGCAAATGTTTTCATTGTTAATTTAATTTTTCTTGCGCCATTTCGTCAATTTCACTTACAGGAAAAATTTCAGTTATAAAATTTAAAAACTGAAGAAGGAAAGATTACCCCATCGATTAAAAATCTACCCCCAAATTCCAAGATTAAATGTCAATAATGGATGATCGTAAATGTCATATTCACTTGACATTAAGCATAATATAAATACTAATTATGTCATCAAGTGATTTTTAATTCGACATTTTATTTCTACTTTTATATATGTTCTGCTAATTTGTTTTTCGTTATTTAAATGAAAATTTATGCTAATCTATATAATCTGGCTAATAGTTTGGCGATTTGTATAATTTGGCGAAATTGGTCGACGGTATAACCAAGTAGTACTGAAGGAAAAAATTTGCAATTCAAAGTAAATTTATGCAATTATACGTTATTACTATAGATAAATTCAACATTTTGAAATGAAAAATTCCCGCTGAATAAAATTTACAAGTATTTTTTTAATCGACCATTTCTTCTTCAATATTTCTTCAATCAAACTATTCTCTTTCGCGCAGGCTAACAAAAATGTATTTTAAATATTTTATTAGATAAAACGTAAATAACATTTTTCTATTTAAAAAAAAAAAAAAAAAAAAAAAAAAAAAAAAAAAAAAAATTTAAAATCTAATTCTACCATTATGTGTCTTACAGGATAAAATAGCAGAATTACTTTTAAAAATGGTTTTATCTGTTAATTGTATGTTATTTGTTTATTTGGGTGTTTGAATTTACTTTTGTCATCAAACAATGCAATTTTATACCAAGAAGGCATAAGCCGGAGCGATGTTCACAATTACTAAATTCTCCACTCTTAAATGTGTGAGAGCATTTTTAGAATATTTTTTTTTATGTTTAATTGTAAATATATAAATAGCAGTTATAGCAAAAAAAAAAAAAAAAATGCGTATAATGTTTAAATTTTAGTATAAATATTTTCCTCATCCAAACTGTAAAATAATTTAATTGCAACTTTTTAAAGTTTTGGCGCAGATGTCATATACGCACCACATTCGCACGATTGCAACAAAATGGCGATTTTATGCCACACATGGTAAACCGACTATGATTGTTTATTTATTAATAAACTATTTATTAACTTTCATTTTGTTTTTTAAAATAATATAAATCATTTTGTTCTATAGCTATTAATTAAACTTTTTTATTTATTATTTTTTTCAAATAATACAAAATAATTAAAAAATATTTATGAAATTGGTAACTAAAAACCAAGTTCTCCAAATTGGCGCCAGATAAAAATTGCGCCAATGTGGTGCATACATGACATCTGTGTCAAAGTTTTTTCTTATACATAAGTAGGGAAAATGCAGTATAAATACCGATTAAAGTTTTTTCCAAATGGAAATTTTGTCACGGATTTGGTCATATACTCATCGAGGTATCTCACTGGTGCCAAAATGGCATTATTTGCCTCATATGGTAACCCAGCTATAGTTGTTTATGTGATGATAAGTTGTTTATTTACTTTCATTTTTTTCTTTTTTGAAATGATATATGTTATTTTGTTCTACAGTTACTTTTTATTTATTGTAAATTGCTGTTTAAAATGATAGAAAATAATAAAATATACATAAATTTCTTTGGTATTCTAAAACGAGGATTTTGCCACATTGTAGCTGCAAGATAATCGTGCTAAACTTATTGCGTTTATGATGTCTGTGTAGGAATCTTTTGTGAAATATGAACAGTGTAAATTGGCTACTACTTGATTATCACGTCAACCAATTTCGCCAAATCGTTCGCCAAATTATACAAATTTGCATAATTTTATCTTAAATAACTAAAGAGAAAATGCTTAAATACGAAAGAGCAAATAATTTTGTTTCCATTTTTCAGGAGGAAATTTTGCAATAATAAAGTAATTGTAGTGAGAATTTTAATGTGTGTGTTTTTTTTTTTTTTTTTTCGTTGGCAACTTGCTGTAACGAAAAATGTTTTTTTTCCTGCTATTGTTTTGTAGAACTGGTTTTGTGAAAGCCATGTTAAGATGGTATTCAAATTTTTGAACCCTTCGCAATTACCACCCCCTTGGGCCGATTTTGCACATTTGCAATTCCCACTGAGATATTAACCATCTCAATGTATTTGACGAGTTTGAAGATAATTCTTGCATAATTGTGCCTTTTATTGCGCGGACAAAATTTAATATATATATAAACTTTTTAGGTGGGAGTAGCTTTGGGTTCCTGGCTTCACATATTGAAAAGTTGTGAAGAAATTTTTCAGAAGTTGTACCATGGTAACGACTGTAATAATTAATATTTCTTCGGATAAGGGAAAATTTTGAATCCTGTTGCCATAATGGTCTCATTTCGCTTCCAAATGTGCACTGTTAGTAATAAACTAAAATAGTTACTTCTAAATAGCTGGTTTTTGCGCAACATTTAAGATAATTTAATGTCACAATGGTGTCTAAATCGTTTTCAGCAATGAGCAAGGTGTTGCTGGAGGTCCAAATTATTTAAAATACAAATTTAAATTCACCAGTTCGTTTCATCCACGGTTGATTTTGAAATATTGACCAGCGCAGCGGGCACAGCCTGCTATTTATAAAATAAATGTGCAAAAAAGCAAGGAAAAGGTCAGATTACAAGAATTTTAATACGAGTTTTTATAAATATTTCTTTTTATTTCGGTTGTGAAGGAATCGACTTTTTTCAAATGCACTTTTATTAAGAATTATCAGTGGTATTCAAATAAAAAAAATAGTTAAAGTCATATTTGACTTTAAACTTGAAGAAACTTCTAAACTTCTATGCTTGAAAGAAAAAAGAAACTATCTTAAAATATTCTTTATTACAAACTATTCGAGACAATAAATATTTCATAAAATAAACAAGAAGTTTTTCTTGTTTGCTTGTTTGTATGTTTTTATATATTTATACATATCCACACACATTAAATCTTGTGCATACTATGAATCTATTATTTTTTGTAAAATATCACGAGCTCTTCACATTAAATTAGTATCAATTAGTGCAAAAAAATCCCCCAAAATATGATTCAATAGTTCTATATTAGGTATTCTATTTCCTGGTATTTGTTTCCAAAACTATTCTTTCTTAATGATGGTAACTAAATTTATTTATTTATTTATTTGTTCTTTTTCTAGAGTTAAGTCGATATAAAAGATTTCTCATTATAAAGACTGTCCAAATGAACTTTTAAAAATTAATTGTCTGAAAACTAAAATTAAAATCCTTCAAAACTAAACTAATCTGAATTTAATTACGTGATTTTTTATTTACATTGCTAACGAGTCGTAAAAACAACAGAGTATAAAAGTATCCAAGCCAGGGCTCAACACTGATTCTTTGGTTATGCGCACCAACACTTTGCCCACAAAAAGTGCTATTGCATGAAGTGTCAAATTTTGTTTCCAATTCCCGGCGTCTCCATGTTATACTATGGCTGCAGGAGAGTCGCTTGCAATGCAAGAACTATTTTGTGTCGCTAAATCTTTTAACACCTGAAACGAAGCTACTCACCAGCAACAGCCAAACAAATGCTTGGAAATCTGACGATGGAAAAACCTTTTCTCGAACAACAAGTGAACGCTTAGAAAACGAAAAAAAAAAATAATTAGGGATACTGACGAGTTACAGGCGATTTATTCGTTTGACGTTTTCATATATAATAGCATTTTAACACTCCTGAAACCCTTTACTCGTGCGTATTGCTGCTTATTTGGTAGAATGTAGGTACGCTGAACAAAGACCCAGATTAGAACCTGAATACTTTTTGCACGCTGTCTGTTTTACACCTCGTTATAGACAGGGAAGCAGCAAAATAGGCAGTCACCTTGTCGCGTTCACGGTTGAAATTCCAGAATTACTTAAAACTCGATTCGTATATTAAACAGCAATCGGTCTGCCAGTCATATGTTGGTGGGAAATACCTAAAAGCACGATTTTAACAGTTTGTACATAAGTTTATCATTGTGTTTTTCTGCTACCAGTCCTCCATATTTTTATAACTTTGAATGCAGGAAAACACAATGGTAAACATACGAATCAATCGTTAGAATCGGGTTTTCATGTAATTTTCACCAAGATAAGACTTAGCAGACCGATTGCGCTTTAATAGATGCACCGAGTTTTAAGTAATTCTGGAATTTCAGCCGTGGATACGATGAGGTGATACTACGTGCTGCCATCTCCCGGTCTGTTATCAATGTGAATGATAAATTTTATAAATTTAATTAAATTCCAATATCCTATTTCTCGTCTATGTTTATGGTTATTGTGCAAAAGAATATTTAGGGCATATTTCATTCTATACGTAAAAATGAAAATTTGCTTGTCTGTTCAGCATAAACTCTAAAATCTGGCATCATCGGTACTGAGACTAAGCCGGATTTTTCAAAAATCCGGTTTTCTGAAGGAATGTCAAAAGTACTTCCGATATTCCTAATAACCCTTTTATTCATGGGTTGTTCATAATTAAATGATAGTTATATGACAAAAAAAGAAAAAAATAAATATTTAAAAGAGTCCTACTTTAATGGATATTTCTTTTGAAAATAATAATGAAAAAGAAAATCTAATAAACAGTACAGTCTTTTCCTTCTAATGTGATCGTTAATGTTAAGGGAAGTGTTTATAGTTCATCTACAGGGCAGCAGGAAAACGTTACGTAATGGTCTAAAATAGAAAAACTTATTTCTAATGCATTTTAATGATGTTTAAATAATCCTAACATATATTGATAAACTCACTAAGATTTATTACTATATGCTTTTTCATTTGCAGAATTTATTTTACCGATTATGAGATTCGATATTTCAATCTTAATGATGGTGATTTATTTCCATAATGTTTTGCTCTTTCTGGAATTTAAACGATAATATTTCTAGATCACAATTTAATGTCTGGTTAACAAAGATCTCCATTTCTCTTATTCGACTTTTCTTTAAGAAAAACATTAATCTGGATACGGGAATATTCATACTTCTGCTAAGCCGAATACAAGCTTAGTGAAAAATGTCCAAGACGGGGATCGAACATGGAACCTTTCGAATAACGCTTGGATTTGCAGCTTAACCACCATGTGAAGTGAAAAATGCTAAGCTGGGCATCGTCCTCCTAGCTTAAATGGTAGAGCACTTGGAGGGGTGGGTATTCCAAGTGTTCCGGGTTTAATCCCCGGTTTCGACATTTCTCACTACGTTGGTATTATGCTTAGTAGAAGTATAAATATTAACGTATCTAGAATTTCTAGCGTAATTTCACTGCTGAAAATTAATTGATTAATATAAAAAACAGTAATCTGATTTTATTCACTGGATTGTAATAAGAAGTTTTTTAGTCAAACCTTCATAAAATGATACATAAAAATGTTATTGGACATTGATTTTCCGTTTCAGGGTGTACGCTGTAAATAATGGAGATCGAAAGAGAAAGGGATTCCATTTATCTTCGTTCTGGATATTTCTCACTTCACCTATCCTTTTCAGATTCCTAAATGAGGATGTAAGAGTGGCTTTATCGGAGATATTTAAGTTTCTACTTTAAGTAAGTAGTGAATGGCGTACTTCCTTTTCTTAATCCCTTTAACTCAATTCCCTCATTGGAGTACTATATTTTTCTGTTTTAAAGATAAGCCAGATAGTTTTATTCAATTTAATAAGAAATACGCATAATTAAACTCAGATTTGGTATTTCTCCAGCGTATCTCATAGTTTTAATTATTATGTAAACTGATCCGATTAACAAAACTTTTTAGGTTTTTTATTCGACCTTTAGCTAAAAAAATATTAGCCCTATTTTATTCATTCGATTTTAATAAGAAATATTTCAATCAACCATAGATAAAATCATACATAAAAATTTTATTGGACATTGATTTCCTGTTTCAGGTTGTACACTGCAAATAATGGAGATCAAAAACAGAAAGGGATTCCATTTATCTTCATCGTGGATACTTCTCACTTCACCTATTCTTCGAAGATTCCTCAATGAGGATGTTAGAGTGGTTTTATTGGTGATGTTTGAGTTTCTACTTTAAGTAAGTAATGATTAATGTTCTTTCTTTTCTTAATCCCATTACTCTGTTTCCTCATTGGAGTACTATATTTTTCTATTTCGAAGATAAGTCACATAATTGAATTCAATTTCACGATAAATATAGCAGATTAATTTTTATTTTCATGAGCCTTTCATTACCATTTTATTACAATTTTCAAAAAAGTTAAAAAGGATTGAATGTGTGGATGAAATCGGTTAGTCATTTGTCCAGTCATCTGGTCTAACTCTCGTAAATACACTCAAATTTATATTTAATTTTTATATATTATTGATATTTATAACCAAATTTTCTTATTGGAAGAAAAAATGTTTCAATACACGTGCATTAATTCTGGAATTTCACCCGTGAACAAAATCAGGTGATTCTCTGTGCTGCCGCCTCCCGGCCTGTTAACAATGTAAATAAAAAATTCAATTAATATAATTAAATTCAAATTTACTATACTTCTTTCGCATTTTACAGTTTCACTCTTACATATAATAATCATAATTTTTCTGTCTCTAATTCTATACAAACCCACTATTTGAAAGCTCACATTTAAACATTTTTCATTATAGCAGTTGCCAAACGTTAAAAGTCCACAATAAAATTATTACCACGACAATTATTTTTCTTTAGCAAGATTTCCACGAGAAAAAAAATAATGAAATACAAAGTTTGAGAATTTTTTAAATATAATATTTAGACACATTAAAAATATAATGTACAGCAATAGGTAAATAAATAGCATCATATGGGTTTGGAAAAACGTATTGAAACATGGTAAATAGCCGATTACGGAAATATTGGTATATTTTGACTTTTTGAGATTTTCTGAATTTATTTTCGCTATTTTAATTTTATTCCATATATATGTGTATGATTATTGGAAACAAGTTCATTAACAGTTATACTCTTTTCCATGTATTCTATAAATTTACTCATTTTTATATAGGGTTTTACTCTAATTACTGTTTATAACACTTCGACTGCTTTTTTTATATTGTTTGTTTTATACTGCACGTTTCATTTAAAAAATAATATTTCAAAACAAACGTTCTTAAATTTCAGTGCAACGCCGGCTAGTTATTGCACAAACAAATCTGATTAATAAACCTCTTCCTTCCTCTCATTCGACTTTTCGTTAAGAAAAACATTAGTCTGATTTTATTCACTAGGTTATACTAAAATTTTTTCAATCAACTCTAGATAAAAATCATTCATAAAAATGTTATTGAACACTGATTTCCCGTTTCAGGATGTACGCTGTAAGTAATGTGATCAAAAACAGAAAGGGATTCCATTTATCTTCGTCTTGGATACTTTTCACTTCACCTATCCTTCGAATATTCCTAAATGAGGATGTAAGAGTGGCTTTATTGGAGATGTTTGAGTTTCTACTTTAAGTAAGTAATGAGTGGTGTGTCTTTCTTATCTTAATCCCTTTACTCTAATACCTCATTCGTGGACTATATTTTTTTATTTCGAGGATAAGCGGCATAGTTGGATTTGATTTAATAAGAAATTCATGTAATGAAATTCAGATTTTGTATTTGTCGGGTGTATCTCATAACTAAATTTTTTATTATTATTATTATTAAACTTTTAGCTAAAAAACAAATATTTGTTCGGCATTATTTACAAGATTGTAATAAGAAGATTTCGATCAACAATGGATTAAGTTATACATTTATGTTATTGGGTAATATTAGATATTAGAAATGCTATTGGACATTGATTTCCCGTTTCAGATATACGCTGTAAATGATATAGATCAAAGGAGAAAAGGATTCCCTTTATCTTCGTTGATGGTACTTCTCACTTGACCTATCCTTCGAAGATTATTGTATAAGGATTTGAGAGTGGTTTCATTGGAGATGTTTAAGTTTCTACTTTATGTATGTAATGAATGATGTTCTTTCTTTTCTTAATCCCCTTACTCTATTCCCTCAATTTTGCACTATATTTTTCTATTTTGAAGGTAAGCCAGATAAATGAATTCGATTTTATAAAGAATTCACGTAATTAAATACAGATTTGGTATTTCTATGGTGTATTTCATAGATTCAATTAATATATAAGCTAATCTGATTAACAAAGCTTTTCTTCGACTTTTTGCTACAAAAAATATTAGTCCGATTTCATTCACAAGATTGTAATAAGAAGCATTTTAATCATTCCTAGACTAAATCGTGCATAAAAATGCTATTGGACTTTGATTTTCCATGGTAGGGTGTATGCTGTAAGTAATGCAGATCAAAATAGATTAATGAATGATGTTCCTTATTTTCTTAATCCCTTTACTCTATCCCATTATTGAAGAACTATATTTTTCTATTTCGAAGATATGCCAGAAAACTTTATTCGATTTAATAAAAAATTCGCATAATTAAATTCTGATTTGGTATTTTTTTGACGTACCTCATTGTTTCAAATATTATATAAACTGATCTCATTAAGAAAATTTTTTGAATTTTTTGTTGGACGTTTCACAAAAAGAAAATATTAGTCCGATTTTACTCTTAAGATTGTAGTAAGAAGTTTTTCAATCAACCATAGACAAAATCATACACAAAAATGTTATTGGACATTGATTTCCCTTTTAGGTTGTGCACTGTAAGTAATGGAAATCAGAAGAGAAAGGGATTCCATTTATCTTCGTTGTGGATACTTCTCACTTCACCTATCTTTCGAACATTCCTAAATGAGGATGTAAGAGTGGCTTTATTGGAGATGTTTAACGCCCAATCCACAAAAAAATGGACATGAGGATGAACATTTCAATTTCTTTAAATATGATTGAAATTTTGCATATTAACTGTTAAGAGTGTACTATTTCATATTTTATCAAAAAAGAATTAAATTTTTGTCATTAACATACTTATTTTAATTAATAAAGTGACACTATGACTTTGTCAAATAGACTGCGGCAAAAATCTTTACATTTCATAGTTTCGTACAGCTCAACAAACATTCTGAAAATCTCCAAACTTGGATATATATGATCTGACAGCTGTTATTGAGAGTTTTTGTCTACGGAGAAGTGTTCACTAATCTTCATTACAAAAGGTAAGCATATTTAATTACTCTTAATTATTGTGTCACACCCTCAACAAAAAGTTACATTTATATCTCTACAGAAAAATATTTTTGATATAAAGTTATGAAACTTTATATTCAAAAATAGTTTATTAAGATACTTTGAATTACAGACACAAAATAAATTAATTAATATTTTAATCATAATTATTGAGCGTTGCGGGCGTGACACGTCCCTGTTGCGGGTGTGATATTTAATTAAAGTCACACACGCAACGTCTTTTAAAATTGATTACAAATGTATATTTGAACAAATTATATGTAAATTTATAAAAGAATAATATACTAGAAAACATGTACTTGGCAGCTTTAACTAGGCCCTTTGATTTAATAGAGGGAATTCCAGTTAATAAATAAAAATTTACATCATCTGAGCATGTGACACTGTGTGCAGTTGATTTATTCAGTTTGGATTGATAAAATTGTTGCTTTACTACAAGAAAATAATTTTATTAGTGATATATGATTAAGAAATTAATTTAAAATGTAATATTTTATAGAAATTAAAAAACGAAAATTACGAAACAATATTTTAGCAATTTTCTTTAAATTTGTTAATTTTGTTTTGTTTTTTATATACATTTTTTAAATTTTGTTATTTGATAGTATTTATCTAATATATATTTTTTTAGTTTTTTAAAATAAGTAAATCAATATTAGAGGAAGATTTTTTTTTCTCTTTTAATTCAAATTAAATAAAAAGTAGAAGTAAGAATAATAGAAACAGTTAAAATGTTTATTAAGTTAGCATAAAATGTATCTAGTCAGTTTGAAATTAACCATAATTTAACTTAATTAACTTTATGCAAGATTAGAAATTTCAAGGGATAAGTATTAAAAATTTGTTAAGCTTATATTTTTGGACTGGAAGTGCTATATTTATTCAGTTTACACATTAATTTCTTCTCTTTTGCAGAGAATGAAGAGTACAGAAAGATCACGATATCATCGAAAAAAGATTAAGGAAACCCCTTTTAACCTCTTCAGTCCCTGAGTACCCAAATGGGTACATCAGTTTTGTCCCATTTTATTAATGATACACAAATATAAATGAAACTTCGATATAAGAATATTATGTTTCGAATTCTAAGATTCGAGCTAATGAAAATAAAACAAAAATCTCGCTCAGAAGTCAAACGAGAGAAGAAATAATTCAGTAATAATTAAAAATACTGTAATAATCGCCAGTAGCGAAGAGGTTAAATATGAAGGATATCTACAACAAGAGAAAGAAACAGACAAAGCAAGGAGAGAAAAGAAGAGAATATTTTTAAAAAATCATGGTAAAGGATGGCAATCCTTTTGCATTTCATTTCATGGTAAAGGAGTTGTCGAGGGGGTTGGTGCAGTTGCCAAGAAAATGGTAACATTAGCAACACTCTGCAACTATAAATTCAGCTTCAGATTTTGTCATGTGTGTAGAAAAAGTCCTCAAAAATATAAAAGAACTTTGCTGAATGTGAAATTTTAGAAGATATTGTGAAAATGCTTCATGAATGCTGGCACCAAGCACAATCGGAGCTCAACATTCAATCGATACATCATGTTGTTTTTATTGACGTAAGAACATTTAATGTAGCAATAACTTCAGAAAGCGATCACAAGAGAATTTGTTTGTTACCATATTTTGTCAAAAATATAATATCCATAAGAGTGCAGTTGGAGATTTTGTAGAAGTTGTCTTGTTCTCCACATTAAAAAAAGGTGAAAACTTTGATGGACAAATAAGACAAATGAATGGGGATGTTATAGAATAAGAGTATCTGAATAAAAATCAAGAAAATGTGTATATTTGGCTCAGTCAGTTAGATGTATCCATACTTTGACAAGGATATAATATCCAACGATGAATGTGCAGTTGGAGATTTTGTCGAAGTTGTTTTGTTCTCGACATTAAAAAAGTGAAAACTTTGATGGACAAATAAGATAAATGGATGGTGACGATATAGAATTAGAATGTTTGAAAAAAATGTAAGAAAAAGTACATATTTGGCCCAGTCAGTCAGATGTATCCTAGGAAAAAAAAGAGCATTTTTGTAAAAAAAAAACTACCACCACCAGAAATTATAAATTCAAAACTGGAAATGAAATTTGTTTGATATTTTCCTCTCTAGATATTATAATTGTAATATTGATTAATTCTTTAATTAAAAAAAAAATCTGCCTTGAAAATATTTGTGTATGTCATTATTTTATTGGCTATACAAGTCACAACCGCAACGAAAATTTTGAATACTTTCCACAAAAGCAAGAATTGAGTAAGTAATTTAATTTTTTCATAGAATAATTATTTAAGTATTACTGTCTAATATATAAAAATATAAATTCACTCAGTTGTCATAATTCACAGAGTTTTGCCTTTTTGCACGGAAAGATGAAAATGCATGCCCTTTTTATGTCACACCCGCAACAGGTAGAATTTTTTTTTATATAAATAAATGATACATTGGACAATTTTCAGATTTGGATAAATGTATGTGTAAGTGGTCTACATTGAAATTCATACAAATTGAAACCAATGCTCAAAAATATTTTTGCTGGTGACTAAATTAAGTTGTGTAAATGTCACACCCGCAACTTTGGATTGGGCGTTAAGCTTCTACTTTAAGTAAGTAGTGATTGATGTTCTTTATTTTCTTAATCCTCTTACTCTATTCCCTCACTGGAGTAATATATTTTTCCATTTGGAAGGTAAGCGAAATAAATGAATTCGATTTAATAAAAAATTCACGTACCTAAATACCGAATTGGTATTTTTTAGACTATCTCATAGTTTCAATTAGTATATTTGCTGACCTTATTATTTTATTTTTAGGTAGCTTTTATTGCCAAAAGTAAAAAGCTACCTATTGCAGCCGTCCGGAGGAAAGCACTTCCGGAAACTTTTGGTATATTTTCGCCGATCATGAACCCCAGACCCCAAAACCCCCCTTCGTTCAAATGTTGACATATGTATGTATATATCTGAGATATATACATACATATATATGTATGTATATACATATGTATATACATATATATGTATGTATATATCTGCTTTTGCCATGCTGTAACTATCGTATTTATGAACCGATTGGAATGAAACTTGGCATGTACATAGTACATATAATTTTCTCGACCGAGTTCGTTGGTCAGCATAATCCACTATCTTGTTCAAAAATGGTGGCCATTTAATTCTTTTAAAAAACTTTAAAATTTAATGCGAAAAATTAAAAGTTGAAAAATATTTTTCTTTTATATGTTAGAACTTAAAACAAAGATTCCAGAACACTTTTGTTTCATCTATATGTTAAAAAGTGACACAGTAATAGCACTTTGATTTTCTAGAATGGCTGACATTTTGAAATCTGATTTTAGTCACGTGATAACACGCGTATTTATGAACCTAATAGGATTTAACTTGGTGTGTACATAGTACATACTGAGGCCTGGACCGAGTTCGTTAGCCAGTTCCATCCGCCATTTTGTTTCAAAATGGCGGCCATTTAATTTTTTTAAAAAGATTTAAAATTTAAAATTAGGTACAAAAAAGATGAGAAATGGAAAAATATTTTTGTTTTATACATTTGACCTTGGAACAAAGATTCTAGAGCATTTTTTGTTTCGTTTGTACCTTCAAAAATGTCTAAGTTTTAGCACTTTTAATTTCTAATGTTACTCACTTTTTGAAATCATCTGATTTTCGTCACGTGATTACACGCGTATTTATAAACCAATTTAGATGTAACTTCCCGTAAGACATGGTGACGTCACGGTGACGTCGTTGTGAAGTCACACTGTGACTTTGTGACCGTCGATGTGACGTCACGTGACGTCGATGTGAAGTCGCAGTGACTAAAATGTGAAGTCGTTATGGCCGTTTTAGAGCTTGTTTGTGACGTCACATTGTGACCACTTTGTGACGTCACAATGTGACCAATTTGTGAAAAGTGTGTCATTTGTGACGATTTTGTCATTAACATTGTGACGAAATTGTGACAAAAGTGACAATGCTTTCAAGTCACATAGTTACCAAATTGTGAAATACAGGGTGAGTCCAAAATCATGGAACAAACTTTGAGGGGGCAGTAGGACTCACTATGACAAATAATGATGGCAGACAAATATATGACCGGAAGTGACCCGTCAAGACGTTACACTAGTCACCAAAAAAAGACCCGGATGATAATGTTAAGTCAATGGCGGGGCGTTGTTTTCAAATATCTTGCTCAAATTTCAATATTTTACATGATATTTTTTCCATAGGATAGCTGAGGACGATCCACAACCGGGCTAATTTTTACTTTTTCGATTTTGCTTATTTTTTTTTTTATATTACAATAGTTTCAGTTTTAGAACCGGTTTAAACTGGTTATGAAAGTTAAAGTATTTTTCTTTTAATCTGTAACCAAAATCAAAAAAGTAAAAACCAGCCCAGTTACAGGTCATCCTCAGCTATCCTATGGAAAAAAAATATGCAAAAATATTAAAATTTTAGCGAGATATTTGAAAATAGCGCTCCCAAACAGTTAACATTATAATCCGTCTCTTTTGCAGTGACTAGTGTGGCGTTTTAACGCGTCACTTCCAGTCATACATTTCTATGCCATAATTATTTATTATAGTGAGCTCTACCACCTCCCTTAAAGTTTGCCCCATTATTTTAGACTCACGCTGCAGATCATTTGTGACAAAACTTTCGTTAACACTGTGATGATTCTGTGACGATTTAACTTTTCTTAACGATTCTCTAACAATTTAAAAGAAACAGGATCTGATGAAACTATAACTCCATGTCATGTTCCTGTTAAAATAAGGTTTGAGTCCTAAAATCATATATTGACAATTTATGAACAAATACTGTATATTATATAAAAATAGTTACCTGCAGTAAGGAGACTTTCTTCTAAATTAAAGTTAAAAATTATATTTACCTCACATGCCTTACAACTCTGGTGTTGTATTCAAAATTTGAAAAATATTACCTTTCAAAAATATTTATATATTTTTCCCCACATGTTGAAAATTGCATAGCTTCAATTTTATTTATAACTGACACACATTTTGTAGTATGTTGTTCAAACTGTTTAATCTTTTTGAACTTTTTTTAAAAAAACTTTTACTCGCTTTATTATCCACAAATCCCAGCACATATCTAAAACTGTACAGCTTGCCAATATTTCTGACCAATAATCCAGATGTCTATAAATATATAGGGTGGATGCTCCAGTATTGGCCACATTAAGAGAAAAGTTTAAATGGAAATTTTATAGTTTTAGACTGAATAAAGCATATGAAATCGCAATAACAGTATTCTTTAGTAAATTTAGTTGTCTTTCTGTTAATTATAATAACTTTCTATCAAATATTTTAGATTGTGAGTAATAACTAGTTAAGAGCACACAATAGTCACAGAAAAATTAGTCAAAAAGACCCGGATGACCATGTAAAGTCTATGGGAGCGTTCTTTTCGAATATCTCGCTCCAATTTTAATATTTTTGCATGATTTTTTTGCACAAGATAGCTGAGGGCGATCCACAACCGGGATAGTTTTTACTTTTTAAATTTTTGTTTCAGATTTTCTTTAAAAAAATACTTTAACTTTCGAAACCGGTTTAAACCGGTTCTGAAACTGAAACTATCGTAATATAAAAAATATATAACCAAAATCGAAAAAGTAAAAACTAGCCCAGTTGTGGATCGCCTTCAGCTATCTTGTGCAAAAAAATCATGCAAAAATATTAAAACTGGAGCGAGATATTCGAAAAGAACGCTCCCATAGACTTTACATGGTCATCCGGGTCTTTTTGAGTAATTTTTCTGTGACTATTGTGGGCTCTTAAGTAATTTCTTTCAATTTGCACCAGTTTTGGCCACCCCTGCACCAGTTTTGGCCACCCTAATATCTTGTAATTTTGCAAACATTTTAACTGATAATAAGTAAAAATAAAGCATTTTTGTGCAAAATCTGTTTTACCACACACATATTTGTTTGCTGTATAAAAAAGATTTGCATTTTTTTAAATGAAATCATAAAAACATCAAATAAAATATACTTAAGCTGATTTTAACTGAACACTTAAATTTAAAAACAAAAAATATATTTAATTCATAAAAAAGACTTATAGGACATAAAAAGCTTATTTTAATATTTTGCATATTTTCATTTATATATATCATATGTTATACTATACCAATATTCACAGTTATATGACTAGAATCTTGAAATTATTCCATTTTTTCATGAAATAGTATTTTGACAATCTCTAAAATCCATTTTTTCAACTGATTTTTAACTTTAATTCCTCGTACTTAGCTGCCTGTCAGCCTAATCATTTGGAGTTAGTTTTCTTCAAACCTTAGATTTCCTTGTGTAAATATGGGCTAGGTTCTTAGAAAGACCTTCACAGAGGGCAAAATTCCCTTCTCTTCGGCCCATATCTCTCATATAGATAATTGGCCATCATAAATAGCACAACCCTATTACTTGAGATTCAAAAATAGTAAAAACTGGTCTCCATTCTGTAAACTTGTGTTGCAAGGTAGAACGAGATACTACAAAACTTAGCCATCTTGAAAAGCTGACAATGAATTTTGAAAAGCCATAATTTTACTTTCTATCTTATAACAGTGTTTAATCTAGACCATTTTTAAGAGTACAGAATTGTCTTTTTTAAACTTGTTAAAATGAATCCTATTTATAGTGTAAAGATTTTCACATTATTTGTTATTTCTAAATTCATGTGCTTGAAATTTTGAAAAAGTTATGCAACTTCCTCATTTTGTTTTGAAAAAAATACAAGAAACCACTAAATCATGCTGTAATTTTATTGAACTTTTAAATTTATAAGTCATAAAACATTTCTAAATATATTGCTGAAATTTTCACTATAATTAGTCTTGTAGCCAAAAGTGGTGCATAATGTTGTGCCCTTTTTGGCCACACCATGGCCATAACTGGTACACATAGCAAATTTAAAGTACCAGTTTTGGCCACCCCTACTTTAAGCTGTAAAAATAATTAATTTAGATATGAAATTACAACAGAGAGAAAGTCTACTTCTTTTACAAAAGTATTTTTGCAATATTAGTGCATAAATTAGTATATTTATCACTATTTTCAACAATTAAACAACCCCAAACTCCTTTATATATTAATTATAACGTTAACTTTTGATTATGTGTATATTTTTTTATTTATTAAAATGTGATTTTAACCATGTAATTAAAAAAATGTGATTAAAGTGCATTTTAAAAATAATATTATTAACTATTTTCAAATCGTTGACATGCTGTTCCGTATTTCAACAAAATAAATGTTAAATTTATTGAATTTACTAAGGTAAATGAATTCAAAAAAGTTAAATTAATATGATACTTATTCCTTTTATAACATGTTTTTTACGAAATTAACAGAAATCATTATAAAAAAAAGCAGGAAAAATAACATTTTATTACCTCTTTCTTATCGGCATTATCCTCTAATTCCAGTTTCATAATCCAAATAGGGAAGATAATTTCGAAGTCGGAATGTCCGAATGAAATACAATGACATTGGCGCGCTCATATTAACGAAACGCCACTGAGATTGTATTTTTTCGGACCGACATTTTATATAAAATGTCACCTGATCCCATTTTTGCATAACCTTTTAAAAATTTTCAACTTACGTACTAAATATACACACATAACATCATAACAAAGTTACTAGAGCAGCTGCATATTATTCTAAAGAATAAATACACTAGTGTCAAATATTCTGATCGTTGCCAAACGATATTTTTTAAGCAGGTGATTTTTTGTTATTATTGGTTGTTTGAGCTTCGAAGATGTATAAGTTGAATGCGCATGCGCATTAGTTTTATGAGGGTATCCCTAATTAAAATTTTGAGTTAAAAAATTTTTTTCACGCATTTCTTTTTTACTTTTAATTAGTTTCGAAATACAGTGGAACTTTCATTTAACGAAGCCCATATTTAATGAAATTATCTACTTTTTTAATTTTCTGATGAACCTTCATTTAGAACGCAATTAACATTTAAATTAATATTCATATTAAAAAAAATTCTACTTAGCAAAATTTGTTGCACTTCCGTGCGTGCACAATATTCAAATTGCTGTTAAGATTGATTGGTGAATATATTTCAGCGGATTGTATGAATTGAAATTATGTATTTATTTTATCTTTTAAATAAAAAGGGAAAAATGCAAAAATTTTTCGATATGCTAAGTTCTAGAATCTCTAAGTTCTAGTTCTCTGGTCTAGTTCCACGAAAATATTATAGGTCCATTCTCTGAATACTTAAAAAAGATGCGAAAGTTTTTATGAGTGTATCTTTCATAAGAGATCGCACGCAAAGTAATATTCCAATTTTTTTTTTTAATTTTTCGATTTGAAATACAAGAGAAAACCAGAAAGAGAACGCTGCGATTCAGTTTTCGTTTCCCTTCCTTTATTACGTGGTTTTTTAGATATTATACTAATGATTTTTTTATGTGGCTATATTGCATAAAAAAATTACTATCCAAATTAAAACACAGTTTTATAATATTTCCATTTTTATTTATAGCTTACTATACAAATTTCATGAATTTTCGTGGGTTTCTATTCAACGATATTTTTTTCATAACGAAGCATTTAAGTGTAACGAGAAATTTAATTAAATGGAAGTTTCACTGATAGGTTCATTGCTGGGTGCTTAGTTTCGTATGATGGGAGGTTTATCTCACATATGTGATATGACGTACACGTTACACGCAGTGCATGTAACGTGTGACATAACAGCGATTGCACAATATTCTTCTGAAATGCCAGAAAACACGTTTTTTGCCAGTAAATAACATGGTTTGAAGAATTTTTGTGATTTTCTAAAGTTTTCTAAGAAAGTCCCATCTGAGTCACAATGTGACGTCCCTGAGTGGTGGTAATTTGGTCACAGATGTGATGTGACCACAGTGACTCGCAGTGACGTCATTGTGACCATGCATGCTATGAGGGATCTTTTGAAGAATTTTTGTATATATTTTTTAATTTTCTAAAAAGGTCGCATTTCAGTCACAATGTGACGTCACTGAGCGGTGGCATTTTGGTCACAGATGTGACGTGACCACAGTGACTCCCAGTGACGTCACTGTGACCATGCATGCTATGTGGGTTAGTACATACCAATGCCTTGACCGAACTCTTTGGCCAGTTCCATCCGCCATCTTATTTCAAAATAGCGGAATATTAATTTTTTTTTTAATTTAAATTTTAAAATTATGTACAAAAAAGTAAAAAAAATGAAAAAGATTTTTCTTTTGTGTGTTTGACCTTGATACAAAGATTCCAGAACACTTTTTGCTTCAACAATATCTTGAAAAATGGTTGAGTTATAGTACTTTCAATTTTCAGTGTGGTTAACATTTTGAAACGGTTCGAAATTTGTCACACGATAATATACATATTTATAAATTAATTTGGCTATAACTCTATGTGTACATAGTACATACCAATGTCTTGATCGAGTTCACTGCCCAACTTCATCCGCCATCTTGTTTCAAAATGGTGGCCATTTATGTTAGTCAAAAATCTTTTAAATGTATAATAATGTACAAATAAAAAAATTCGAATTGAAAAAAATTCTTTCTGAATGTTTGATTTTAATACATAAATTCCGGAGTATTTTTTTATTTTTCTTTATCTTAAAAAAAGCCTGAGATATAGCAGTTTAAATTTCTCATGTGGGTGACATTTTATTAAAAATCAATTTGCCCGCTACAGCACTCGTATATATTAATCGATTTCGATGTGAGTGTGCACGTGCACAAGAATTGAATTTTGACGAAGTTATTGGTTTGTTTTATTCATCATGTTGTTTTTAAATGGCATACACTTCATAGAATCCTGGAATTTAGCAAAGTTATAAATCGCTTAAAATAAAACCAATTTGAATAAAATATGACTAATTTCTAAAAATTCCAATTAATATTCAGTATTGACAAAAACTGGTATTCAATCTTATATAATCAGATTCCACTAAATTTGATCTTCGTATGTTTGAATAATGTAACTTTATTTAAAATAAATAAATAAATTAGATATATGAAAGCTACTTGTTCCTCCCGATACTACCGGAAGGACTTTTTTTTGGACTTTTCGCTAAAAAAAATATCAGTCCGATTTTATTAAGATTGTAATAAGAAGAATTCCAAGTATCCCTTTATAAAATCATACATGAAAATTTTATTGGTCATTTATGTTAGCGTTGAAGAATGCGTGCTGTAAATAGTTTAGTTCAAACGCGAGTAATGAATAATATTCTTTCTTTTCTTAATTTCCTTACTTTATTCCCTCATTAAAGTACCATTCTTCTATTTAGAATATAAGAAAAGTAATTGGATTCCATTTAATAAGAAATTTACCTAATTAAATTCAGTTTTGGTATTTCTCGGGCATATCTCATAGTTTTAATTATTATATAAGCTGACCTGATTAAACAAACTTTTTATTTTTTTATCCGATTTTTCTCTATAAAAGTATTATTCCGATTTTATTCACACGATATAAGAAGTATTTCAATCAACTATAGATAAAATGATACACAAAAATGTTATTGGACATTGTTTTCCCGTTTCAGCGTGTAGGCTATAAATAATGGAGATCAAAAGGGAAAGGGATTCCATTTATCTTCGTTGTTCGTACTTCTCACTAAAACTATCCTTCGAAAATTCTTATATGAGGATATAAGAGTGGCTTTATTGGAGATGTTTAACTTTCTATTTTAAGTAACTAATGAATTATGTTCTTCCTTTTCTTAATCCCTTTAACTCAATTCCCTCATTGGAGTGTTATATTTTTCTCTTTCGAAGATAAGCCAGATAACTGGATTCGATTTAATAAGAAATGCACGTAATTAAATTCAGATTTGGTATTTCGCGAGCGTATCTCATAGTTTAAATTATTATGTAAACTGATCCGATTAACAAAACTTTTTGGGGTTCTTTATTCGACATTTAGCTTAAAAAATATTAGTCCGATTTTATTCACGCGATTTTAATAAGAAGTATTTCAATTAACCCCATATAAAATCATACATAAATATGTTATTGGACATTGATTTCCCGTTTCAGGCTGTACACTGCAAATAATGGAGATCAAAAGAGAAACGGATTCCATTTATCTTTGTTGTGGATACTTCTCACTTCACCTATTCTTCGTAGACTCCAAAATTAGCATGTAAGAGTGGCTTTAATAGAGATGTATCTACTTTAAGTAAGTAATGAATTATGTTCGTTCTTTTCTTAATCGTTTTAACTCAATTCCGTCATTGGAGTACTACATTGTTCTATTTCGAAGATAAGCCAGATAATTGGATTCGATTTAATAAAAAAAATCACGTAATTAAAGTAAAATTTGGTTTTTCTCGAAAATATCTCTTAGTTTCAATTAATATATAAATGGGTCTGATAACAAAACTTTTTTAAAATTATTATTCGACTTTTCGCTAAAAAAAAATATATCAGTCTGATTTTATTGATTGGATTGTAATAAGGAGTTTTCTAATCAACCCTAAATAAAATCATACATAAAACATTTATTGTACATTGATTTCCAGTTTCGGGGTGTATGCTGTAAATAACGGGGATCAAAAGAGAATAGGATTCCATTTATCTTCGTTCTGGATAAGTACTTCTCGAAGATTCCTAAATGAGGATGTAAGAGTGGCTTTATTGGAGATGTTTAAGTTTCTACTTTAAGTAAGTAATCAATGATGTTCTTTCTTTTCTTAATCCCCTTACCCTAATTCCCTCATTCGTATACTATATTTTTCTATTTCGAAGATAAGCCAGATAATTGGACTAGATTTTGAGATAAATACACAAAATGATTTTTCACTTTTTTCTATCCTTACAAGAAAAAGTATTGGATTTGTGAAATTTTTTAAATTCCTTTCTGTTGATGAATCTGTCGGTCTGTCTGTCTGTGACTTAAATTTTGTGGGTGATCTATGTTAAGAACTATAGCACGGAATTTCACAAAAGTTAGATTCTGTTAGCCCTTTATATAAACTGCATCTGATTTGTTTTTGGTGTAAATAGCCCAACAGTTGGCACCGCTATGCTGAATTTTTCACGATTCCTGCAATGGTTATTTCTCAAAAACTTGTTGACGGATTTGTATAAAACTTCAGTTTCCGTTTGTTCTTGATATAGATTAAATTTGATCCGATTAAGTTTTGGTATAAATCGCACGATAGATGGCGCTGCTATACGGTATTATTCCTGATTATCGCAATAGCTCTATCTCAGGAGATGATGCACAAATTTATAAGACTTCAGATTCAGTTAATTCCTGATATAAATTAGTATTTTGTAGTTTTGGGGGTAAATCGCTCATCAAATGGTGCTGCTATGCGTCAATTTTCATGATTGTCGCAATTGCTCTATCTCATGAACTAATGAACAGATTTTCATTAAACTACAAATTCAGTTAGTTTCTGATATAAATTATTAATCTTTACTTTTAAAAGTAGATCGCTCAATATGTGGCGCTTCTATCTTGTTTTTTACGATTCCTACGATTATTCTATCGCAACTACTAACACACGAATTTTCATCAAATATCAAATTCAGTTTGAAATAAATTGTTTCAGATTATATTTTTGTGTCAACTGGCTAACCGGTAACGGTACTATTTTTTATTTTTCTGGAAATATTAACGAGTATGTGATAGAAGAAAATTTTGGGAATGCCACATACGGCTAGTTTTCATCAGCCTTTAGTTACCACTTTATAACAATTTTCAAAATATTTGAGAAGGGTTTAATGTATAGTTTAAATTTGGTATGTCATCTCTCTAGCCATCTAGTCATGCTGTAACTCTCGTAAATATACTCAAATTTACATGCAATTTTTATACGTTATTGATATTTGTTATCAAATTCTCGTTATTGAAAGGAAAGTATTTACAAGGCCGCATGAAAGAAACCCGTTACGCAGTGATCTACTGGAAAAAACTCCTCTCTTATGAATTTTAATGATGTTAAAATAATTCTAACCGAAATTGATGAACTCAATAAGGTTTACTACAACATATTTTCTCAAGTATAGGATAATTAGCATTTTTATTCCGTTTACAGGGGCGAGAGAAAAAAGGCATTAAATTGTTATTAGTGGAAAAAAATAGTTTGACTCGCATTTTAATGGTGTTATGATTCTTCAAACAATGAAAATTTAAAAAATCATTGCGATGCGCTACAGCATGTTTTTTTTTTTTTAGATTGTGAAGTCGATAGCATTTATCATTCATTTACAGAGAACAATAAAAGAAATCGTTTGCAGTTCTGACTATGGTTGATTTCATTTTATGAAAAAAATAATTTCTCAATAATATTCTTTTTGGCTTGATAAAGTGCTTCATGATCAATGCATGCTTGATTTTATTTTGTTGTTGTTGTTCTTGTTTATTTATGTGTAATTTTTGTTCTTATTCATCGATAATTGCGCGCAAATATTCATGTATGTGAGTAAGTTTTGACATTTAATTGATTACAAGCTGCGGAACACAATTTTTATAAACATTTACGCAAAAAGTTTTTTTTTATTCAACGATAATATATTATTAGATATTTGTTGGATTAATCGATCAGTTTTTCCAATGGTGATCAGATAAAGCCTAGAACATATAAAAGCTTTTTATTTCGTTTAATTTAAAAGCCTCAGCGAGAGAAAGAAAATAAATTTTGTGTTGTCGTATGTGGTAGGAAACAAAAGTATATAAAAAAAAATATGCGACCGAGCTTTGTGAATAGAATGAAAGTTTCACAAAATCGAGTTTTCCCGAATATTTTGGATATGATCTCAAAACTATACCTAGTTTACCACTATAAATTGCAATATATATAATATCCAGTTCATTCATTTAAATCAGATCACACAGTTGTAAAATAAAGCGTTTTTCTATTGCATTTGGATATCTATTTCCTGATATTTGGTATCTAAAATTGCGTTGTTGCTGTTCTCTAGTTGATATTTTCTTCTATGATTTCTTCACCATTCGGATTTTCTGTTAAGATAAATGTTGCAGTATCATAAGGACCAGTTTAATGGATTTTTAAAAAAACGCCGCAAATGAAAACAAGTACACATACATTATTTTTATGAATAAATGTAAAAACAGATATTATTAAACACATAAATAAAGTAAAAATATTTTATATGCGTAGTACTAATGCCAAAAATTACAACTTTATATAAACAACCTAGCATTAGCAAAAAATAATGTTAAAATTTTAGTATGTTACCTAGCTCATGACTAGGGTTTGTAAATTGATTTGTTATAAACAGTGAAATGTTTTTCTCAAAACGAAATCTAATGATGTATAACTGAACTAACAAAGATATCCATATAGTATTAAAAGACATTTCTGATATACAGAGTGTCCACTCTCAACGTTGGCCAATGGCTAATTTCTAAACCGCTAGTAATAGACATATAGTTCCAATTGCAAAAATGCTTTTAAAATGGAAAAGAATTGTTTTTAAGCGATTTAGATTTTAAAAAACATTTAAAAATACGAAAATTAAATTTTTATACGGTCCCCCGGTCCTATAAGCGATATTTAGTAAAATTTTACCACTATACTCTAACGAGTAAGATAAAAGCCCCATTCCTCTGCGATTAAAACTGACCGTAACAGCTGTTTAAAGTTGAAGCATATTTTTTGTTGCAAAATAGGGGTCAGTCACAAATTTACTGGAAATAAAAATAAACGTTCAGATATAAAATTTAACATTAAAATTTGAGAGTATAATAATTTTTGCAATATTATTTTTAAATATATGTTTATATTTACATATTAAAACAAACTATACAATTTGTGCTAAAATATAAGTAAAAAAATAACAGAATTTTTGTTAAATTAAATTATGAAAAGCAACAGTCACAGTTCGTTACAGAATGATACATATTAAAAATTCTATTAGAATACTTAACCTAACGGAATTTAGTGTAATCCTATAAAATAAATAAATGGTACGGACCTAAAATAGTATTAATATTACATTGCCATTGGATATAAATAAATATGTGAATTGAACCTCGATCGAATATTTTGAAGTGAATTAAAATTTGAATACAAATTTTGAATTAGGAAAACATACATACGACCATTTTAAGTAAAATAAAAGCTTATCAAAATAACGGTTATGAAATTAGCCATCGGCCACCGTTGAGAGTGAACACCCTGTATGGTCTACAAGTAGAAAGCATTATTTCTGTTTGTTCAACAGATAATAAATGACATTAATGAAAACAAAAATATTAAATACTCGCCTCTTGATGACAAAATACATAAATGAAACAAATAATATTAAAATCAGTAAGCTAAACGAAAGATAGTTAATATGATAGGTACTTAAAAATAGTTACAATTGCAGTCATTATTGAAGATATTATACACTGCTCAAAACAACTAAAGGATATTGCAGTTTTAGGTGGATTTTGTATCTGGGAAACTTTTTAGCTGATTGATACATGATCGACAGACATAGTAGGTTATATAAGAATAAATTACACATGTTTGGCAGAAAAAAATGCATTTTATTGCGCAGTTGTTTACAAAAGGAAAAAAACACAATTTGTGCATATGAGAAAAAAAGAATAAGAAAAGGTGTTTTCTTCAAAAAAAACATTTTCAGTAGGGGGTATGGTTTCCACGGACGGCCAGCAACGTTGAACACCTTTGAGGCATGGACTCAATGAGGCTATTAATGACGAGTTGGGATATTCTGCCCCACTCTTCCAGAAGAGCTCTTTCAGTTCTTGGAGAATTTGTGGGGGTTGTTGGCGGCCAGAAACTCGTCTTCCTATAGCGTCCCACACGTGCTCGATTGGATTCATGTCTGGAGAACACGCTGGCGATTCCATTCGAACGATTCCTTCCTCTAAAAGGAAATCCTCCACCAGGTTTGCACGATGTGGCCTGCAGTTATTGTCTATTAAAATGAAGTTATCTCCGATTGCTGCAGCGTAAGGGACTACAACAGGTCTGAGGATCTCATCCCTATATTGGCGACCAGTCAGAGCTCCATCTCGAATGATGTAGAGGTCAGTGCGCATGTCAGTGGAGATGCCACCATACATCAACACTCCTCCACCGCCAAATCTGACACTTTCGTGCACGAACGCAGGATTATTCCTATTGCCACGGTCCCTCCAGATGAAAATACGTCTATTATCCGGATGCACAGAAAAACGGGACTCGTCAGAAAACAGAATATTTCTCCATTCATTTCTCCTCCAGTTGACATGCTCGGTTGCCCACTCCCTGCGGTCGCGAAGATGCCTTGAAGTTAATCTAACACATACCATCGGTCGGCGAGCATACAGACCTACAGCATGGAGCCGGTTTCGGACAGTCTGAGTTAAAATCGTGGTGCCTGTAGCCGAGCGAAGGTGTTGTTGAAGAAGAGTAGCGTTCATGTTTCGGTGTCTCCGAGCTGTTAACGCTAAATACCGATCTTCATTGGGCGTTGTTGCCCGTCTACGACCTTGCCCTGGTCTTCGGCCTGCACATCCACTCTTCAAAAAACGGTTCCAGATCCTGGAAATGACACTTTGTGACACTCCAATGGCTTGCGCTACTTCGGCTTGAGTTTGGCCCCCTTCTAACCTACCAACAGTTCTCCAAGCTTCTGAATCTGTCAAATGACTTCGCTGAGACATCGTACTCATCGAAACAAAGCAATCACTGAATTCCGATCATCCTTGTCTTCATTCTCTTTTATCCAGTTGAAAGTCAAATTTCATTCGCTGCCGCTGAAGCGACGTTTTTGACGTCGAACTCAAAATTTGCATACTCCACAGTTTGAAAACCAGAAAAATTTGCATTTGTGATTCTCTTCTTCTATTTTCGGCAAAAAAAATTCTTTTATATCTTTATTTTATATAAAACTTCAAATATCCTTTAATTGTTTTGAGCAGTGTAGTTGTTGATATGATAGTTAATATGAAGACAATAGTTTATATGATAATTAATTGAAGATAGTTAATGGTATAATTAATGACAGTTAAATGAAAATAGTTAGTGTTGTAACTGAAAATATCTAACTGATAATTAATTGAAAGATAATTAAAGATATTTGTTAGTTAGTTTGTCTTATACCAGAACAATTCAAATATATTTGCTTTGAAAAAAAAATTTCTTAATGTAATATTTTTTTTAATTTATCATTAATAAAAATTTTTTTCTAAACAAATGTGCATATATATATATTTAAAAATGAACAGCTGTGAACGAAACTTGAAAAAAGTAGTAATCCTGTTTTATAGCAAATGACACCAGATTACAAAATACAAAAAAGCGTTAAGTATCCTTTATTTAAAAGAAACTCAGTGTCACATTAGCGTTAAAGATCAATCCCGTTATTTTATTTTCTTATGTGAATTTTAATTTTATTTGATTTCTTTTCAAAAAATGTTTTTTACTGTGTTGAGCTGTGACAGTTTTGTAAAACTTTAAAAAAACTTTGATTTAACTGGCATAGTCAAAGCTTAACCGAGTAGTTATTATAACAAATAATGTTTTTAAAAGTCGATAAACTTACAAACATTTTTAACATCTGTTGTCATAAAAATGCTTTAAAGTTTTTAATACAGAAAATATTTTAAAAATTTCGTTTTTAAAAATCTCTCTCTTTTTATTGTAGATGTTATTCTAGAAGATATATTTAATAATAAGAAAAAATTGCATTGAGTACATTGAGTAATGTAATACAAAGTGTCCAAAACTTATTATTAGGTTCAGTAGCGCCAACTTTTCAAAAGTATTAGGTGGGCTCAAAAATGTTTTGCAAAATTACATTTTTTTTCCTTTTAAGTGTGCACATATGTATAGAACTAGAAGGGTGGGGCAGCGAATGACTGAAAATGATAATTCAAAATTAAATTAGGTTTTATTTTCTAAGCACATTTTTAAATTAATGCTATTTTATTAAAAATTTATAAATAAATTTATTAAATTATACTATCACAATTTTTTTCTTTTAAATGCATTAATATACATTATAAGCAGTGTTCTCGCTGACTTTTGACCAACGTTAGTAATTTGGCGAATCAAAAATAAAAACATTCGCAAATGAAATAATGAAAAACTAGTTGGATGTGTCAACCCCAAAACTTTCTTCTATCTCATAAGTATATTTTAATTTTTAAAAAAAACGTGGTGACCCCAAAATTGCCCACTATCGAATTTCCTCGAATATTTGACCTAGCCTACTGAGATTCTGGTATCCGAAAAGCCTAAAACGCAAAATTTAATTAATATTCTGAGAAAATGAGCTAAGTAGTGCCTCATGTGGGGTAATTTATACTAAAACCTAATAAGCATCTATTGATGTCAAGACCTAACAGTATCTGAAATTTGATGGAATTTCGTCCATTAGTTCTTGAGATATAGTTATAACAAAAAAATTTACAAAACGTAGCACAGCAACATCATATCTTGGACAATTTATGCCAAAACGTAAAAAAGCGTCTAATTATGTTATGGTGTAAAAGAATCTGAAGTTTGATGAAATTCTGTGCATTAGTTCTTGAGATATAGCTAGTTAAAAAAAAACCGTGTAAAATATAGCACAGCAGCACCATCAGTTGAAGGATTTATAACAAAACGTAATCATCGTGTAATTATGTTATATGTCATTTTGTAACAAAATCTGAAGTTTTCATGAAATTCTGTGCGTTGGTTGTTGAGATATAGCTATATGAAAAATCGTGCAAAATGCAGCATAGCTGCACCACCTGTTGCAAGATTAATACCAAAATGTAATCAGCGTCTAATTATGTTATATATTCTAGTGTAACAGAATCTAAAATTTGATGAAGTTCTCTGCATTAGTTCTTCAGATATAGCTATCGCAAAAATCGTGCAAAATGTAGCATAGCAGCGCCACCTATAGGGCAGTTCACACCAAAACCTTATCAGCGGCTATGTATCTCAAGGTATCGCGGAATCCAAAGTTTGGTGAAATTCTGTGCATTAGTTCTTGAGATATAGCTATCATGAAAGTCATGAAAAACGTGGCATAGCAGCGCCACCTGCTGGCCAATTTACACCAAAATTTAATCAGCGTCTATGTATATCAAGGGGTCACAGAATCTTAAGTTTGGTGAAATTCTGTGCATTAGTTATTGAGATATAGCAATCTTGAAAATCAAGAAAAACGTAGTATGGCAGCGCCACCTGAAGGCCAATATTCACCAAAAACCAATAGGCACTAATTCATATCAAGGTCTAACTGAATATAAAGTTTTATTAAATTTCGAGCATTAGTTCTTGAGATAGAGCGCACACAAATTTTGTGTCACATACAGACAGACTCACAGACAGACAGACGGATAGACTCACAGACAGACAGACGGACAGACTCACAGACAGACATTTTCTAAAAATAGTCAAAACGTGTTCAGGACCTTCTAAAACGTATAAATCCGTCGAAAACCGGAAGTCGAAAATTTTCATGAATCCAATACTTTCTTGTAAAGATAGAAGAAAGTAAGAAGTATTAACAATATAGATTCGCCATGTAACACTAAAAAAATATCTTTAATCCTTTAAAGTATCCCCCTTTTTTTCAATATATTCTGAAATAATCGAAGTTTTAATAACTGCAAAAACGACTGATATTAATTTAATTTCAACTATCCGCTACAAATATATTAAAAGTATGTATATATGCTTATGTATGAAAAACGAAAAAGAAAAGAAAGGAAAAGCAAAAAATGAGCACTAGCAATTTGGCGAATCTAATCGCTTGTTTACTCGCCAAATGAAGAATTCAGTCGCAATTTGGCTCAATGGCGAGCGACAGCGAGAACCCTGATTATAAGTAACATAAAAATTACTAACTATTAAAAGTGAAAAAAAAATAAATTTCAAGAAAAACATACATTTTAGCCAATTAAATGCTTTATCAATTCAAGACAACAAAAAAGGTAGCAAAATATACAAGAAATTTGTTTTCGTAAGAAATTTAACTATACTTCCATTGAAGGGGTTTTCTCTGCTCCTGTAATTTTAATAGATTTTTATAAATTCGATTTAATTTCAATGATTATTATTTGATTATAATCGTTATTTAATTACTTATTATAAGTGTACATTAAATAAGCATAATTATTAATTAATTACATGTGTGGCTCAAGTTGTCTATCCGTGCCTCTGAACAAAACTTTTTATTTTCATATAAAGTAAAATGTAATTAACTGATCCATGACACATAATGTTTTTCTAACTGTACGAATTTGAAGTATTTAAAAAATATTTTAGGCATACATACTTCGATTCATCTTTTATAATGAATGACTTTCATCTGTTTTATTAAACCTTTCTCAGAGAGAATTCGGAAGATGTCTGCGACTTGAAAATAAAAATCCCTGTCGGCTGGGCCTATAGGCGGTGGTAGATTTCGAAGAATGCTCATTTCAACAACAAAAAAATATATATGATTAGAGATGGACCCAGTTTAATAACTTCATTTGGCCGTTTATGAAAAATTTTTAATTTCATTTTTCTGCAAAAACTGGTTTTATCAGAATCATCTTAAGAAAAATTCAGCTCAAATGCCCATTTTGACAACATATTTCGAAATAGATTCTGAATTTATTAAAAAATCGACCAAAACAGTACATTATACAGTTCCTAAATAACAGAAAACTGTCAGTTGAATGCATTTGAGAAAAAAATTGAATTTAAAAATGAGTCATAAAATAACCGATTTGTTGTTTGAATACATCCTTAATTCTTTAATCATGATTGCTTAGGAAAATTTTGTGCGAAATACTCACTTTGACAGCATTTTTAAAAATATATTCTATCTTTATCAAAAAACTGGCCAATGCATCACAGTATATAGTTCCTAAATAAGAGGATCTGTAAATTGGATGCGTTTGAGAGCGAAAATGGATTTTAAAACGAGTCATAAAAAACGCAATTTGTTATGTGAAAACTTCCTTCAATTTTCAAATCACGAAGACTTCTGGAAATTCTGTTTAAAATACCCTTTTTGGTAGCCTTTTTCAAAATATATTCTGTCTTTATCAAAAAACCGATCAATGCATCACATTATATAGTTCTTAAATAAGAGGATCTGTAAATTGGATGTATTTGAGAGCAAAAATGGATTTAAAAACGAGTAAGAAAAAACGCAATTTCTTATTTGAATACTTCCTTCAATTTTCAGTCCCGATGACTTTCGGAAATTCTGTTCAAAATACCCTTTTTGGTAGCCTTTTTTGAAATATATTCTGTCTTTATCAGAAAATTGACCAATGCGCCACTTTATACAGTTTCTAAATAAGAGGATCTACTATTTGGATGCGTTTAAAATCAAAAATGAATTTAAAAATGAGTCAGAATATAGGCAGTTTTGATTTGAGGTTTTTTTCTCCAACTCCTATTTTTTTTTTTTTTTTTTTTTTTTTTTTTTTGCTATACGAATCGGTACTATGAAAAACTTGTCAATATAAAAGTTGTAGATATTTTTGAGAAGATGTAAAATAAATTTAATCAGATTTGATATCTTAAAAATTGACGGAGTTATGGATTTTTCTCTTTTTTCAGCGCCCTTTTTCTTTTCGTTTTTAATTTTTTTTCATCGGTAAAAGTTGGTCCTATCAAAAACTTGCAAATACAAAAGTTTTAGATAATTTTAAGAATATTTACAAAAAATTTAGTTGGACTTGATATCTTGAAAATTGACGAAGTTATGAATTTTTTTCTCTCAAAATCCCTGTTTTTTTCGCCCCTTGAGCCCACTTCTAAATTTATCAAAAATCTGTCGTGCATATACTTTTGGCCCATTTTTAAGAAGTAATATAAATTTTAAACCGATTCGATATCTACTTTAATTAAGAAGTTATAGCGTTTTTTTGGTTTTCACAAAAACGCCCCCTATTCCGACCCCCATGGTCCGATTTTGCCCATTAACGAACTTAGCCAAGATTTTAACCCCTTTGATTTTATGTACCAGTTTGGTGGAGATTGGTGAAGAATTATAGAAGTTATCGTGTCCATAAAAAAGTGAGATATATATATATATATATATAGATAGATAGATAGATAGATAGATAGATAGATAGATAAACTGGTGCGATTGCAATAGGTAGTATTTCTTACGAAATCTACCTAAAATTTTCGATTACTGTTAAGCCTACAACTTATTTGAGCCCATGGAAAGCATATTCAAAGTTAAGTCATATATGCATTGCTTGCTTTATAACTTACATTCTCGTCTTGAATCAGTGATGGCTGATATTGATAAACAGTGAAGTTCATAGCAATAAATAAAGAGTGTTTCATTTGAGCCAGTACGGCTCAAATCAATGAGCAACGTTGAAAATCTCCGAAGAAAAAACGATATTTTTGAATATAGTTTCATGTTCCAGCGGAATTTTCGGCAACATTTTCGCCAAAAACCAATATCCGACAAAATTCAGATTTCAGAAAACGAAAATAAAACAAAACATTCGGCTGATCTCTTATAATATTACAAATCTCACATAAATATAGAATTAAATATGATTTACGTTTTCCAATTAATCCAAAAAATATCATGCAACACATCATGCTGCTACGCCAAGTAATTAACCGCTTGAATTCCAGAGATTTTTATAAAAACTCTGTCAAAAAATCCCAAGCAGCGCGATCGCGCTTCTGTTATTTTATGCCGAAACAACCGAAGCAGCGCGAAAGCCTTCTTTAATTTTATGCCGAAAAGAACGAAGCCGCGCGATAGCCTTAATTTATTTTATGTCGATAAATCGCAAGCGGCAGGATAACGTTTCTTCTATATTTTAAGTTGATAAATCCAATCGGCGCACCATCAGTGATCCAAACACTCGAAACGTGCTGTGTTTTCTCGACATAAAAACTGAACAGCGCGATTGCGCTGCTTGGTCGGTTAATAGTTATATGAAATACTTTGTATCTGTGTAGTTCTACAACTATCTAAATATTGTCAAAATTGTAAAACTATCGATTGCTTAGACTAAAATTTTGTTTTTATAAATTGAAATGATATTTCATTATAAGCATAGAAATAAGCTTGCGAAAATATATTGCTTTATTCATAAAAATTTATTTAAAACCTTTTTCAGCGAAAGTTAACATTTATTGAACTTAAGAATTGGGTAACTGAATGCGAAATTGAAAAACTAGTTGGATGTGTCAATCCCAAAACTTTCTTCTATCTCATAAGTATATTTTAATATAAAAAAAAAAAAAAAAAAAAAAAAAAAAAAAAAAAACGTGGTGACCCCAAAATTACTTACTATCGAATTTCCTCGAACATTTGACCTAGCCTACTGTGATTCTGGTATCCGAAAAGCCTAAAACGCAAAATTTAATTAATATTCTGAGAAAATGAGCTTAGTAGCGCCTCATGTTGGGTAATTTATACTAAAACCTAATAAGTATCTACTTATGTCAAGACCTTACAGAATCTGAAATTTGATGGAATTTCGTCCATTAGTTCTTGAGATATAGTTATAATAAAAAATTTGCAAAACGTAGCACAGCAACACCATATCTTGCACAATTTATGCCAAAACGTAAAAAAGCGTCTAATTATGTTATGGTGTAAAAGAATCTGAAGTTTGATGAAATTCTGTGCATTAGTTCTTGAGATATAGCTAGTTTTTAAAAAAAAACGTGTAAAATACAGCACAGCAGCACCATCAGTTGAAGGATTTATAACAAAACGTAATCATCGTGTAATTATGTCATATGTTATTTTGTAACAAAATCTGAAGTTTGATGAAATTCTGTGCGTTGGTTGTTGAGATATAGCTATCGGAAAAATCGTGCAAAATGCAGCATAGCTGCACCACCTGTTGCAAGGTTAATACCAAAATGTAATCAGCGTCTAATTATGTTATATATTCTAGTGTAACAGAATCTAAAATTTGATGAAGTTCTCTGCATTAGTTCTTCAGATATAGCTATCGCAAAAATCGTGAAAATGTAGCAGCGCCACCTATAGGGCAGTTCGCACCAAAACCTTATCAGCGGCTATGTATCTCAAGGTATCGCAGAGTCTGAAGTTTGGTGAAATTCTGTGCATTAGTTCTTGAGATATAACTATCATGAAAATTATGCAAAACGAGGCATAGCAGCGCCACCTGCTGGCCAATGGACAACAAAACTTAATCAGCGTCTATGTATATCCAGGTATCACAGAATCTGAAATTTGGTGAAATTCTGTGCATTAGTTCTTGAGATATAGCAATCTTGAAGATCATGAAAAACTTAGTATTGCAGCGTCACCTGCAGGCCAATTTTCACCAAAAACCAATAGGCACTAATTCATATCAACGTCTAACTGAATATAAAGTTTTATTAAATTTCGAGCATTAGTTCTCGAGATAGAGCGCCCACAAATTTTTTGTCACATACAGACAGACAGACTCACAGACAGACCGACAGACTCACAGACAGACACACAGACTCACAGATAGACGGACAGACTCACAGACAGGCATTTTCTAAAAATAGTCAAAACGTCTTCAGGACCTTCTAAAACGTATAAATCCGTCGAAAACCGGGAGTCGAAAATTTTCATGAATCCAATACTTTCTTCTTGTAAAGATAGAAGAAAGTAATAATATATTTTTAATACAGAAGGAAAATTATAAGCATATTTATTAAAACATGACGCGTTGCCGGAAATTCTACTACAAAAGTAACTTGATGTTGTTGTTGTTTTTAAAAATAGTTACGGCGTTTGTTTAATTAAGTTAGCTGAGCGGATTTGTTTTGAAAAATAATAACATCACTTGCGAAGATATAAATTCCAAGAAAAATTCTTCATATGGATAAACTAAATACTTTTATAAATCAACAATTTTTTCTTACTCATGAAAGTTTATTATCTTTTGGATATATTTATATAAAAACGAATATTAAGAAATATTTCTGTAAATTTTTATTTAACTTTGACGTCTTACTTATTTATATAAATTTGCCAAAAGATTTTTGAGATATTGTTTAATATCCCCATTTAACTAAATTAAACAGTTAGTGTATCGATGCAAATTAAATTTAACATTTATTCAAGTCAGTTTTTTTGTAGGAGACTTTTTATTATGTTTAAGCTGACATTTTTATTTTTTAGGGAAATTTTAGAAAACTTTGTACCGCATATAAAATAGAAAAAATAATAATAACAATTAAGAACTATATTTGTTTTTCAAATCAAAACACATTTTTAACATAATTTTGAACGTGTTCCTGCTATTTGTATTTATATTGTAACCCTGATTTGTATTTCAGTGAAATTAAAAAAGAAAAAAATTCTGTCTTCGATGAACATTCTGTTTAATTATATACTGGCAGGTGGCCCCACAGACAATCACGTCATCGAGTTCACGGCAGAAATTTCAAAATTAGCTAAAACTCGATTCGCATATTAAAATTAATTGGCCTCTTAAATTATATCTTGGTGGCAACACCTTTAAACCCTATTTTAGCGATTGACTGGAAGGTTTCCGAATGTGTTTTCCTGCAGCCAAATTTATGAAAACATGGAGGACTTGTTTGGAAAAACACAATGGCAAATCTATGAATCAAGCGGTAAAATCAGGTTTTCAGGTGTTTTCCAGCAAGATATAAGGTGGCAGACTGTTTGATGATGTTCTATTATTGTTAAGCTTGCAAATTTGTTGAGCACATGAAACGTGTCTTCAAAGTTTAATAATAAATGTATTGCGCGATTTATAATCTGCACTTACGTCTTTAGTCAGTGATGACTAATGATTATAAATAGTGAAGTTCATAGCAGTAATTAAAAAGTGTTTCATTTGAACCAATACGGCTCAAGTCAATAAGTAATGTTAAAAATCTCCGACGGAAGAAATGATATTTTTGCGATTCTCTTTCGGTCCCAGCGGAATTTTCGCCGAAAATGAATTCCAACAAAATTCAGATTTTAAGCAGAAAGCAGTAATGAAACTGAACATTCGGTCGATTTCTTATAATATTACAAAATTCAGCAAAATGTATAACTATATTAGATTTATTTTTCCCAGTAAATTGAAACGTCTCATGCAATGGGGTTGCTACGCCAAATAATTAATAGTTATAATTTCACCAATAAAATTTAATTCTTTTTCAACACAGTAGCACTTGAGAAATATCTTATTGGTTATATCAATGTCTATATATTATTGTGATGGTTAAAATATCGCTTGCTTCAAACTAAGCGTCTTGAAATCTTTCCTGCATTTTCATAGAAATACTTATAAAAATAATCTTAATTAATTTTGTTACCTGTTCTAATTCTAAAATTCACTCCATGCCTCTTTATTTGTATACATTTTAAAATATAGTTCTGATTAAAATATTTTCATCTATAACTGATTAAAGTTTCTTTGTGAAACAAATAACCACAAAACCGCTCAAAGGGTTAAACTGATTAGATCTATGTATACATATACAGTCGGCTCTCGTTAATTCGAACTCGTCGGCACCACAAGAAATGTTCGAAGTATCCGAAGGTTGAATTATGGAAAAAATGAAATGAAAACATGCTTAATATGTTACTATTACAAAGGAATTAATGTTATACTGTTTTTTTAATTTATTTCGTCTGTTATCATTAGAATATGACTTAATATTAAATTAGAATGTATAAATACATAAATTAAAAGAAACACAATGGAAGAAAAATTTAAAGCGTCACTGGTGGACAGACGGGGCACTAAGAAAAGATATAAAATGTATAGGATTATATCGTTCGGATATACTCCTTCGGAACAATTTTCACAAAAATCAAAGAAAGAAAGTTATTCAAATGATCTGAAATTCGTGAGAAAGAAAAGAAAAATGAAAAATCGGAATTCTCGTTATAGTAGGGTTTGAAATGTCGTAAAAAACACTCCAGTTTGATATTTTTGTCTTATTCTGGAGATTTTGACATAGAGATTCCAAATATCTTAGGTGCCATTTTTTTCTTACACGTTTTTGGGGTTATTTTCAAGATGACATCCAAGATGGGTGCCATTTTCTGACTTCTTTAATATTTGTTGCACGTGAATGACCAATATGTCAAACTATATGTTTTCGGGGTCAAAAAATACAAATTTTAAACAAAATTAGGAGTAAATTGAGTTTTTCAAGTGTTTTAAGTGATAAGATGCAAGTAAAGCACAAACATATGAAAGACATCGGATATACTACAGTTTTATTAATCAGTTATACACAACTAAAATATTTAAACGAAACAACATAAATAACTGAAGATATTGAAAACAATTATTAAAAACAGCATTTATATGTATATACACTACCGAGATGTTACGTATCCTCTTCTGAATCACTACTATCGCGGTGATGATATTGATAGACCTTTGTATTGTTGCAGTCACTGCATTTTTAAAGGGTAGTACAAACCAGACAGTTCTTTAAGCAAGAACATTTTCCAACTGTACACGTTCTCTTACACTCACATTTTGCAAGTTCAATAACGCCTTTAGGCGCAGGTAACTCCAGGGATTTGACTGGAGAAATTTCTCCTTCACCATTTATTTCCCAACCATTTCCAATAAGTGGGAGTACTATAGGTCGAGGATTTTTGTAGCTCTTTCCAGTGGTGCAAATTAAGTTGGATCGTAAAATATGTGTCTTCAGTGCTCCAATCGTTGGTGGTAATTTCTCTCCCTCAAAACTTTTAGTTCTAAGGTGCCATTTTAGCTCTGAAATGCTTGAAAATATACTATTTCTCAAATGAGCCAAGTTGGTGAATTTTTCAAATAACGACAGATTGGATAATGGATCAACATTAGGTTCCCCAAGTTCTTGAAAAGCTGTTATAATATCATCATCACACGGAAGACTGATATATATTTTTATCCACTTTTGTTTTGAAATGCCTAGAAATTTTCCTCTCCAGTCTCCACCTGGGTATGAATGTAAACCTATTAAACCTTTGCTTTTATGATCACCTATTGCTCGACATATTTCGTTAATATTAATTTTCCTATGTTTGTTGCCTCGACCAGTAGCAAAAGTGATTTCACTGTTTACTAGATGATTTGAAACCAAGTCAATCAGCAGTATGAAAATATCTGTATCTTGTGAAAATACATCTCTCTCACAATTATGGTGATATTTCACTATATCAAGTACATGAAGAGGTATAATGGTGTCTGCTTCTTCATGTGTATGATCACATAATTTTGAATCGAAAAAATTTGCGTGATTAATGCATGTCTTATTGCCAAAAACGATAACAATTTTCTTGATGCTAACAGCAAAAACATGTAGTAATTTATTCCCAAGATACTCGGTTAGCTGTTGTTTTGTTTCATTATGTGAAAGAAACGTCTTTAATGATACCAAAGATATATTGGTACTATTTGAAATAGTAAGTCTAATAGTTTCTGTTGCCCCTAATCTTTTCTTTTGAGTTTGCTCTTTCAATGAATGCTCAAGGTATTGATCAAATATTATTCTCCCCTCAGTGTATCTGTTTGTCATTTTTATAATGATTTCGGTAAAAGCATTTGCGAAGTCCTCACAAGTTTTCATGGCAGGTGTCTTTTTTATTGATTGTACGATTGCCATTCCATCTATAATGCACACTTTTCTAGCGGAGATGTAATCAAGGATGCTAATGATTCATGTATGGGAGAACGATTGTATTGTTCTATTTCTGCAATAAATGAACTTTTGTCAGATGGAATAAGAAGATACCCATCGGAAGAAAACAATGATCTTGGTATCACAGAAAACTCGTAATTTCCAATTGCATCTTCTAGATTTGTAGACATTTGAGGTCTGGATTGCATAACAACGAGAAAACGAGCAAGAAGTTGTCTATCTTCTCGAATTTTAAGATATTTTTCCCAATCTTACATGCAATCTTCTTGTTCCAAGTACTGAATGTTTTCAATTTCATTTTTTTCATTGGATGCCAAATTGACAATTTAACGTGTTCACTTTGTAATCTATCTTTTACAATTCTTCGAATTCCAATTGACCTTTTTGGTCACGGTTCAGAGTATCATCCTTCGCAGATTCTGGAACTTTCATAGATGATGCAATATTCATTAGCGGGGTATTATCTCGAAACGGGTTTCCTCCACGAATGCTTTCCTTGATGATGGCTGCATTGTGAAAAATTCTTAATGACATGGACGTCTGAAGTTGATAATGTTTCATACGCTGCTTACAGATTTCATTTTTGGGCAGTACTTTTCAAAAAACCTTGAAACAATGCTGAATACTATTGGTGCACACAAGAAATACCTTTCGAGGACGCTTTCATTCTGAGTTAAACCAATAGCGCCACCAATATTCTACCGTTCTTTGATTTTTTGCTCCAAGTTTAGGTTTACAAATAGTTTCGTAAACGACACATTGGATTTAGATACTGCAAAACAACCAGATTTAAGAGAATTCCATACTTCTTCATATGTTGTTTTAAGGTCCATCTCTGCTAGATATACTGGAATGTGTCAAGCTTAATGTTATATGTCATGAGCAAAATAATATTTGGTTTGTTTCTCTAATGAGTCGAGATGCAATGCCCAATCTCCTTGACGAGTAGTGCGGATTAAATATAGCAAAGATCCAAACTGGTATACATACTGTATCAGGAACTTTGCTATGTCATCACTGCAGTGTATGGACTTCTACCTATCTGCACCTATAACCTTTTTCAAGTACTGCTTTGATCGCTTCAAACAAAGCTTCAATTGCAGCTTCAATTGTGCAATTTCTCAGGTAGTAAGTTGCATTTTTCTTACAAAGAAAAAATTTCTGTGGAATGTGGCAGTGTTTCAAAGAAAAGGTCGCAGCGCGCAAAAATGATAGTCTTGCGAAATTCTATGATTATTTAAATCTTTCATGTAAAAAATAATTTCTGTAGAATGTGATAGTGTTTCAAAGAGAAGTCTTAGCATGCGAAAATGATAATCATTTGAAACTCTGTGATTTTAGTGTATTACTTCTAACTAAAAATCTGACAAATTGTTACAGGAGAATACAGACCAATTTCAGTATATATGACATCAAGACCAGTGCCCCTATTTTACTAGTGCATGGAGAGATACAAAACAAACATAAAGCTCTTCAACTTGAAGCAGCCACGTTTGATTGCAGGTAGGATTTTGATGTAATTATCCACCTTTCAGGCATACTAAACAATTTATTGTGTATTCACAACATATTCACTCTCATTAGTAACTATCATCAAGGAAGCATGTAGTTTTCACATCTGCATTAGGCAAGCAATACTAATAATTTTATAGTAAATTTATAAATAATTAATAAATCACACAATTTATGCCTAATTTGGTTGTAGATTTGCATTTCTTGACCCCAAAAACATATAATTTGACATACTAGTCAATAATATTTCACAAATATTAATGAAGTCGGTACATGGCAGCCATCTTGGATGCCATCTTGAAAATCACCACAAAAATGTGTTAGAAGAAAATGGCACCTAAGATATTTGGAATCTGCATGTCAAAAGCTACAGAATAAAACAAAAATATCAAACTTAGCACAAAAATCCAGCTAGGGAACATTTCAGACCCTACTATTAGTTCGAATTAAACGAAGTCAAGAGAAAATGAGTTTGAATTAATGAGAATTTTTAACGTTATTCTGGCATTGAAAATTGCGGGTCCTCATGTTTAGTTCAAATTAAGCGAAGATTCGATTTATCCGATTTCAAATTAACGAGAGTTGACTGTATATATATATGGATGATATTTTAATAAAAGCGCAGAAACAATGAAAATGTTGCTTTATTCATAAAATCTTATTTAAAAATTTTTTAGACAAAGTTAATATTTATTCAACTTAAGAATTAGGCAAATCAATACGGAGTTGAAAGATAATATACTTTTAATACAGAATGAAAATTATAAGCATTTTTATTATAAGATGTCACGTTCGCGAAAATTCTAGAAGAAAAGAAACTTGAAGTTGCTTCTTTTTTAAAACAGATATGGCGTTTGTTTAATTAAGTTAGCTGTGCGGATTTGGTTTTGAAAAATTGTAACATCGCCTGCGAAGATATAAACTAATAGAAAAATCCTTCATGGGAAAAAATACTACTTTTGTAATTCAACAATTTCTTCTTCTTGACGAAAGTTTATTTCGTTTGGAATATGTTTGTTTCAAAACAAAATTAAGAAATGGTACTCTAAGTTTTTATTTCATTTTGACGTCTTACTTATATATAAAAATGTACCAGAAGTTTTTTGACATAATGCTTGTGCTGTTTAATATCCTCCTTTAAGTAAATTAAACAGTAAGTGTTTAGATGCCATTAAAGTAAACATTTATTCAAGTCAATCGTTTTTGTAAGATATTTTTATTATGTTTACGCAGTGGCTTTTATATTTTAAGAAAATTTCAGAAAACTTAATACATGATATAAAATGTAAAAAATAATTATAATAATTAGGAACTATATATGTTTTTTTTAATTTAAAACACATTTTAAACGTAATTTTTCTTCTATTCCGTTATTTATATTTATATTTTAACCCAAATTGTAATTTAGTAAAGCTAAAAATATATATATATATACACATCGTTTTCGATGAACAGCTCTGTTTTATTATATACCGGAAGATGGCAGCACAGACAATCACATCATCGAGTTCAAGACTGGAATTTCAGAATTTGTTAAAACTTGATTCGCATATTACAACGTAATTGGCCTCCCAAGTCATATCTTTGCGAAAACACTTGAAAACCCTATTTTAGCGTTTGACTCATAGGTTTTACAATGTGCTTTCCTGCACCCAAATTTACAAAAACATAGAGGACTTAAATAAAAACCAATGTTAAACCTATGAATCAAGCGCTAAAATCATGTTTTCAGGTTTTTCAGCAAGATATGACTTGGCAGACCAACTGATTTTCTATTACTGTTAAGCCTGCATCTCTTATTAAGCACATGGTAAGTTTATTAAAAGTTCAATTATATGTATTGCGTTCTTTATAATCTGCACGTACGTTTTGAATCAAGTAATGACAGATACTTATAAATGGGGAAGTTCATAGCAATAAATAAACAGTTTCTCACTTGAGCCTGTACAGCTTAAGTAAATAAATACCGAAAAACATTTTCGGAATAAGAAATTATATTTTTGGAAATATGTTTCGGTCCCAGCGGAATTTTCGGCAGTATTTTCGTCGAAAATGAATTCCGACGAACTTCAAATTTTAAGCAGAAAACAATAATGGAACTGAATATTCTGTCGATCTCTTGTAATGTTAAAAAATTCACCAAAATGTTGAATTAATTTTTTGATTTTTTTATATATATATATATATATAAATCGAAACGTCCGGTTAAAACGCCAAGTAATTAGCAGTTATATTTTCGCGAATTTTTTTAAATACAATAGCACATGAGAATTATTTTCTGTGTTATTCGTTTTATCAATATTTAAATACTATCGAGATATTTAAAACATCATTTGCTTAAAATGAAATTTTGTTTTAATAATGGCAGATGATATTTTAATAAAAGCTTAGAAAAAAGACAATTTTGCTTTATTCATAAAATCTTAGTTAAAATTTATTTTAAAAAGTAAATATTTATTCAATACGGAGTTAAAAAATATTATATTTTTAATACAGAATGAAAATTATAAGCATTTTTATTAAAAGATGTCACGTTTTCGAAAAATCTTCAAGAAAAGAAACTTGAAATTGTTTCTTTTTTAAACAGTCGCGGCGTTTGTTTAATTAAGTTGGCTGTGCGAATTTGTTTTGAAAAATAATAACATCACCTACGAAGATATAAACTACAAGAAAAATCCTTCATATGGAAAAAATTAATACTTTTATAAATCAACAATTTTTTCTTACCGACGAAAGGCTATTTCGTTTGGAATATGTTTGTTTGAAAACAAAATTAAGAATAATTTCTAGGTTTTTATTTTACTTTGACGTCTTACGTATATATGTAAAACTACCAGAAGAGTTTCGAGAGTGTACGTATGTTGTTTAATATCCTCTTTAAAGTAAATTAAGCAGTGAGTGTTTGGATGCAATTAAATTGAAGTTTTATTCAAGTCAGTCGTTTTTTTTAGGAAAAGTTTTATTATGTTTCGTAGTCATTTTTATTTTTTAAGGAAATTTCAAAAAACTTCACATTTGATGTAATATTTTCAAAATGTTCAGAGTTTGTTTCCATGTAATATACCATAGAAAAATAAATCCTTCCTCTACAAATAACTGAATAAAAATAATATAAATAAACAAACAAACATTTCGAAAAAGATTTTTTCAAAGACTAAAATTTAAGATTTATAAATAAATTCCATGAAAAATCCTCACCTTTTTGTAAAAAATGCATGTTTATTTTACAGTTAAAATTATATAAAAAAGAAACATCTCGAAGAGATTATCATTTATATAGTCATTTTCCCCTAAACGAATTACGTATTATTTTTTGAAAAAAAAATACATAGAGTTGATAGTTTTTCTTCCTTTCTGATTTTATTCAATTTCTTAGATAGTTATATCGACCCTGTCTTCTATACTATAAAGGACAAACCTATCTGTGCGTAACGCATAAATCATTTTGCAAATGGCAACACTAGCAAATTTTAAAAAGAATTTTAATTTTACAATTTTCAATACTGCAAAATTCTAAACTTTTCCGCATTGCACAGTTTAAATTTTTACATCGTCGTATAGGGTAAAAAATGTATTTTTAAATGCAATTAGTTTGAAAGGTGTATCTCAATTTGTTTTTAAATAATTATTTTTTTTGTAGTTTTTATTATTTTTTTTCACTGTGGCAACATAAGTATTTTAAAAATGCTGACGCCACAAGGATCCAGATATGTTTCACATATACCTGTCCTCGATCGGGAACAACAATTATTTTTCAAATGATAAAAAAATAATAATTTTTAAGAACTGTACAAATTTTTCATTTTATGCACATTTTTAACATAATTTTGCAAGTCCTTCTATTATTTGTAGTTATGTTTTAACTCAGATTTTTCAAGAAAACTAAATTTTTCAACTAAGTCAAATTACTGACTTTTATGAACAGACCTTTTTAATTAGTTTCTGTCAATTATTTTAAAATTTTAAAAGTACTAATAACCGCTCAAATTTTCTACAGTTACGTGATAATTTTCAATACATTACCTGGTTCTAAAAATGAATATTTTTAAAGTTTGATGCATATTGAGAGATATTTCTTGTCATTGGAGATTTTTTTTTTCTTAATCATAGATCAAACTGAAATATTTCTCTTCTGCTATTATATATCACAAACCATGAATTCATTTTTAACGGCCACATTTTATATTGTCATAAAAATTTAAGTTATAAAAAAATTCCCGCTTTGAAATTTTTGCAATGTTTCAAATACATCTCATAAACTTGAAAAATAAAATGAAAGAAAAAATTTCATATTTACAAATTTAAACTATGATAATAAAGGAATAATCAAATTAGGGGGCGTTTCCACCTTGTTTCAGAGTATATAGTGTGTTCCAGAAAAGCTATTACAAAATTTTAGACCAGACAGAACACACCTAGCCGATGCGAAATCACATAGCAATGCACGGCTGGAAACACTTTTCTGGCACCGCAGTGAGGTACAAAAAACAAAAAAGGAAAAACACGAACAGGCTGAGAAAACATGTTTATTTTTTTTAGCAAAGCAAAATACTAAAAAGTGACACCCGAAAAAGGAACAACGATCATGATCAAAGATGATTTTCGAAATTGTGACCCCGTATCGTGATGCAGAACCCACATCCTTGTATCATGGACGATCTAATATTTTCAAAAATAACGTAACATGTTCCAGACTTTTCCACCAATTGCCACGATGCGTGCAACAAGTTTTTTAGCACCTTCCGAAATTATCCCGACATTCTTGTAATATCAAGAATAATAAACACTTTTCTCACTTTCGTGTCCTTATATTCTTGAGTAGTTTATTGACGACTAAAAAAATCTTCAAAGCATAAAATCATATCAGAAATATCAGATAATAGCATTTGTCTGTTTATAAATTTCTTTTCTATCTCTGGCAATAAAACTACAAATATATACTTATCTCTTTCAAGAAAAATGTTTTAAAGAGTGATATTCGATTTTAAAATAAAATATCCAGACTTAAGATATATGAGATATTAAAACTTGATAAAAATTGGATTTAAATCCACTTTTTATGCAATAATATGTTTCAGACACTATAAAAATACAATCTGGAATATTTAATAAAAATAGATTCTGCGTTAAATTTTGATAAAAGTAGTTTGTGATAAGAATTAAATTTAAAATTTAATCATACCTTAAAATATTATTTTGAATTCAAACAGGAAAGCTCTTTGTTTTCAATTTAATTTTATATCCATATTTCACAGTGATATGTTTATAATGACATTTTCAAAATATAATTTGGAATATTTTATACACGAATTTGCTGCATTATATTTTAAAAATCTGCCTACGTATAAAAAAAAAAATATTTTTAAACTTAATCATTCATTAAAAAACTCACTTTGAATCCATAAAAGAATCTGATTATTATCACACTTAATACGCTGCCCAAACTTTTCCTTAAATGAAATTATTATACTAATGAAGACACGAAACACATTCCATGTTATTGTCACTTTTAGACTGAGTTTAAATTTTGTCGGGAACTTCATTATGACGGTGGGCGTTCGTTTAATTTACCTTCATTAACTACATGCCGAAACGGGAGGGAAATTGCGCGTTATTTAATTCTATGGGTTGTTCAAAATGCCAGCAGTCTCCTTAACAATACTGTTCGTTTCATATATAAATTCGTGATTTTGGAGAGTTAATATGCAGTAAATGAAAGGAGATTAAATAATGGGCAGAAATTGTAAATTTCAAAATTGTACCAATTATTCTCCTTCCATTGAGAAATTGAAACATTGCATAAGATGGGATTGGAATTAGACGTATTTACAGGGTTTTATTGAGATAAATTGAACACCATGAATCTATATCATTATGTGACATGATTATAACATTTTTAGTATAATTTAAAACTGAAATAATACATTTAAAGCTTTAATAAAAGTTTATGTAATTGCCGTACACCTCTCAAATAAGAAATCAGAAACATTGATTTAGGCGTGTTCCTAATTATACAGGGTGGTTCAGTAAAACATATAAAAATGTAAAGGCAAGTAGGGGGAACCTAAATAAGCAGATTTCGTTTCGGAATGTGGGTGTAAAAATGTAAAGGTTGAGGCAATTTAGAGCGCTGTTGAGTTCGTTAGATAAAAGCGTTTTGCTGCCTTGAAACATCATTAGACGTACGGATTTCCAGAAACATGTATGGTTACACTAACTCGGAGCTTCCCAACATGTATATAATGTATAGGGCTGCACAAATGAATGCCACACATTCAACAGCTCTCAACCTTGTCTATGGACTATTCACTACTGTGTGTAGTATTCCTTCTTCTATTGCTGGAAATCTTCGCTGGTTCACTCGAGGAATAAATGGATCCACTCTTGCACAACTCCCGAGCACACTCAAATTATCAGCAATCCAGCAGATTCCTAACGTGGAATGCCCTACCAGTGTCCGACAGGTTCTGCTCTCAAAACTGGTAGACGGCACGTGCTGGATTCGAACTCAATCGTGGACGTCGGCCTACGGTAGTGACCGCTACGTTCGAAGTGAGGAACGTTTCGCATTAAATAAGGCAATTAATACTTTTAAAAAATCCTGGGGCTATAAGGAATTATTTTTTTTAATCGTACGAACCCTGTTTTATGTGATTAATTCTAATTAAAATTGTTATGTTTGCAAAAGTAGGAATTTTATCACTTTTATACTGCTACTAAGTAATGCATTGCACAAATATATTTTTAAATTTTTTTATCAAGACTAAAAACCGATGGTATGCAGAGTACCCAACACCGTCACTATTTATATCTAAACGGTCCTTCTTTTTAATGGTTAATATCTCGGCTATTTACTGACGAATGTTTTTAAAAATCATTATTAACAATATTTTTATACTTCTGCTACGATAGGTAACTCCAACGCGTCTCAACACCTTTGCTCAATGCCCACAAATCGAAATTTGTGTGAAACAGAAAAATGTGTTTTTCTTAAAAACTACGCGATCTAGAGTAATCACTATAGTTTTCCCGCAAGGTTTAAAGTAGCATCTATAACCTCTAATTTTTTCATAATTTTAGTTTAAATAGAATTGAAATTAGATTGGGGGGGGAGAACATATTTTTGTACAATATTTTCTACGATATCTCTGAAAATATAGTACCTAAAATTTAAAAGAATATATATTTTTTAGTTCAGCGTCAAGCTATCACAAGATACTCCACACGATATACAAAGAAAAAATTTTTTTTCCCTTGAATAACATAATTAGCACCCCTACCTCTCTTCTAAATATATTTGTGAATGTATAATAATGAGTAAGTATGTGGGTCAATAGTCTTTATTACTTTCACCAATTTGAGCTCTCCACGTTTTATGGTTTAAAGTAAAATGTCTGTGACAGACGGACAGACAGACACAGAAGTGATCTTATAATGGTTCCGTTTTCACTTTATAGTACGTAACTCTAAAAAAGTAAATTTTCAATATTTATTATAGTCACACTTTCCGATTTTCAGTAGCATTATTCCAAAACAAATATCCGTTTTATTTGACGACAGAAAGTGTCGATTAAAAGAAACGAAGATTATTTTTTAAAGTATTTGTTCTCAAAAAATCAGAAGTTTTAGTAGCTATGCTTTGTGTATGATAACATTATTTTCACGCAAATATTCCTAATAACGTACGTAATGACATTTGAAGCATGAATCTATTTGATCCTATGTGAACATTAGTGCTTGTGTCAAAGGTAATTGACGTCATGACATTTACTATGCTGCTTTCAACTAAGTGATTGAGAGAACAGTTATATTAATAGTCAATTATCAAACAGTGTTTGTTTTAGAATTAATTATACTATAATCTTTTATGTAGGACTCTTAAATAATTTTTTGGAATTTTGTCTTCCACTACTTACTGCAAAAATACTATTTTTAAACTGTCGATTAAATCAATTGCATTTTTACTTTCTTCTATTTTTACAAGAAAAAAAACTATTGGATTTCTGAACATTTTTGAAATTCGGTTTTCTTCGGATTTACACGTTTTAGGAGTCTAAGAACCCGAAAAAAAGATTTTTGAAAAAGCTCTGTCTGTATGTGACAAAAATATTGTGGTACTCCATCTCATGAACTAATCCACAGAATTTCACTAAACTTTGGATTCTGTTAAAAATTTATACAAACTGAAACTGATTAGTTTTTGGTGCATATCGTTCAACAGGTGGTGCTGTTATGCTGCATTATTTACAATTTCCAAAATAGTTATATCTCAAGAACTAGTGCATGGAATTTTCATGAAACTTTAGATTTAGTTAGTACTTGATGTAATATGATGTAGATTACGTTTTGGTGAAAATCGCTCGACAGGTTGTTCCACCACGGCGTATTATTCGTGATTGCAATAGCGCTATTTCAAAATCTAATGTACGAAATTTCACAAAACTTTCGATTCTATGAAACCTTGATATAAACTACATCTGATAATATTTTGGTGTATATCTCTCAACAGATGGCGCTGCTATGCTGCATTATTTACAATTTTCACAATAGCCATATAACAAGAACTAGTGCAGGGATTTTCATAAAACTTTTTATTTCGTTAGTACTTGATATAAAAAGCTCCGATTACGTTTTGGTGCAAATCGCGCAACAGGTGGCGCTGCCATGGTGCATTATTCGTGATTGTTGCAATAACTCTATTTCAAGAACGAATGCACGAAATTTTCTAAAACTTCAGATTCAGTTTGTCCGTGATACAGATTAGTGTTGTTTAATGTTTCGTATAAATCGCCCTACAGATGATCCTGCTATGCTGTATTTTTCATATTTCGCAATAAATATACCTCAAGAACTAATGCATGGATATTCATGAAACCTCAGGTTCAGTTAATACCTGATAAAAAATTGATCATGAGTATTTTTGATGTACTTCGCACAAACCGCGACTTTGTTATGGAGTTTTTTTAAGATTTCGATCTCGTGATGGAATTTTTTTAAGATTTTGATCTCGTAATGGAGATTTTTTAAGATTTTTCTAATCTCAAAAACTAATGTACGATTTTCATCAAACTTCAGATTCTGTTATAACTTGATGTAAGTTACTACTGACTACATTTTGGTTTATACCACCTAACCCGGTGGCACTGCTATGCTGCATTTTTCTTGAAGCATAAACTAGCATAAGATAGTAGAAAGTTTTGGTATTGCTACACCTGACCAGTTTATTATTGTACATTTTAGACAAATATTTTGTTTTACATGTCTTTTGACGTGTTCAAACTAATACTGAAACTTTTTTTCTCTTTATATATTCATAAGTGTTAGTTCGGTTTATTAACTAAAAAAAATTAAGCTATATATTTGTACATATTCTTAGCTTTCATCTTGATCTCTTTTTTATTATACATTAACACAGACATGAACACAGCAGAAGGCACATTTATACGATTACAGCCTTTGTTTGACGTGAACTATCTTTAAGGGCTGAATAAAAACAAATTAGCCTTGTAATATTAGGAATTTTTCATGGGAAATGAATAAATGTATTGATTTTTTTTTTTACATGATAAATAAATTAATGAGAAAATTATTTTTACCAAAGTATGCATATTTTACATTAGGGAAAACCGGAATTGGGTGTCAAACGTGTTACTTACTCATTCATACCCTGGTATACTTTGATAAAAAATCATCATAAACAATCATCAATCATCAGCACACACAAAAGTGTTACCTTTTTTCTAAACCCTTTCCGGCACGGGCAAATTCTGTTAGTAAAATGAGAAATTATCGACTGACACCGGAATTTAGAAATAACTTTTTGAGGAATTAAGAACCCTTTAATTTAAGCATCCACAGTAAAAATGAAATTTTACTAAAATATTATTGGTGCCATGTGCAAGTTTGGAATTCAAATTAGGTATCCCAGACTGGGCACAGTGTGCCGGAAAGGGCTAAGCATCGCTAAATTGTAGTTATATTTTTGTGAAAGGCGTGTTGTCAAAAGGTCTTTCAAAAGTGCAAAATGTTATTTTCTTGAAAGTTCTATCAAGAGTACAAAATTGTATACACTCTTCGATTCAACTCAAGTAAATAATCTCAAAAAAGGTATTGTTGATTCAATTTTAGTTGTGTAATATATAACCTGAAAATTAAACAACCATCTATCAACTTAACACTTCCGTTCAAACCAACTATTCTTCGACAGAAACATGTTTTTACATTCTTTAATCTTTACAATAAGGTAGTACTAAATTCATGAAAATTTTCCAATTCTTTAGACGGTTTTACACGTTTTACGGGTCAGACAACACGAAAAACATGCTTTTTTCTGTCAATCTGTCTGTCTTCCCGTGATACAAATTGTGTGTGAGCTCTATCTCAAGACCTAATGAATGGAACTCAATAAAACTTTAGCATCGGTTAGTCCCTGAGATAAACTTGTGCTGAGTAGTTTTGGGTGTAAATCGCAATACAAGTTGCACGGCTGTGCGGCATTATTCATGATTATCGCAATAGCTTTATTTCAAGAACTAATATTGCACATGTGTGATTTTAATGACTCGATATAATGGTTTATAACAGGGTATCTAGTTTAGCCTAGACATTTTATTAAACAAACTCGAATTCACAACAGAAAATGCAAAAAAGTATTTTCAGATTTTATTTAATCTCAAACTTTCACTGTTAAAAATTTGCAGCATTCTGTCCAGGCATTTGCCCGTTTTTATCGGAAACAATTACGCAACCGTAATTGAACGTTATTCTAACCATATTATTGCCCATTTTACCGTCCAAATATTGTTAAAATACGGTTATATAACCATTTACTCAAGAAACGATTGAATGGCTGGACAGAATACTTCAAATTTTTAACAGTGTTTCTTGATCACTTATATTAAAAATTATTTTTCAAAATGTTTCTGTCTAGTGTCGAAATTTCGATCAAACTGACAACCCTGATTTATACTTCAAATACTTAATTAATTTGACAATCCTGATTCATACTTCAAAAATTTAATTAATTTGACTTTAGTCAAATTAATTAAGTTTTTTTACACATTTATACAACAAATTTACACATTTACACACAAGATATACAACAAATAAATATTGTTGTATTTCAAAATATATGTATCGTATATTTCCGCGTAAATTCGCCCTTTCAATGCAAAGCAATTGATTAAAATGTAACAGTGAGGTTTACACAATGTTTATGAATGAAAATCTACCTCAATGTTTAACGTTCATCTTTATTTCCTTCAAATCGTCATTGCAATTGATAGTTCAATAGCAGAATTATCAGTCTATCTCGAACAACACGGTCATTTTACAATCAAATTAGTTTCTGTCTGTCGATGTCAATCTATTGTTCATTTTAATCGTATTTCAACGCATAGTTCAACTTCTATAGTGATGAAGAGAAATCGATATTCAACTATCGATTACAATGCCAATTTGAAGGAAATAAATATGAATCATAGATATTGAAATCGATAAACAGAAACTAAACAGTCATAGGCTTGATGCCTTTTCCAAAATAATATCCAATCTTAATACAATGATGCCTTTCCTCTCCATAAAGATGCATGATTAGTGTCTGAGAAAAAAGTCGGGATACCGGATCGCCTTTAGTGAGAGATAACGAGTCAATAAGGAGTTCAATAAGGAGTCTATCTATCACTGCTAAGATTCCTGTTGTACGTCGTATACCAACATTCATTTAAGTAATTTGCTATAATTTATATGTTCTATAGACCTTACCTAGTATGCATTACTACCATAGCAATGAGACGGCCCGCGTCCGTGGATTCTTTCTGTCCTTTTTTTTTAGCCTCCCCTCCGCATCCGGTTTCTTTTGGGTTTGCCAGTTATTTTTCTTTCTTTCTCATCCCATTTCCTTTTTTATCCGTACCATTGTTTATCAAGCAGGACGGTCGTATTGCCAAGCCAAGCTAGAAAAAAATAATATACCCGTCAAACGAACAAACGCCAAGAACATAACGGCCGCTTAACTGCTTAATATACTCGAGACAACTTTCCCATGTTAAATCGACCAAACATGGCATTTTAAAATTTCGGATATTTAAGAAATGAAGTATCGCAGAAAAATAAAACAAAAACTAGAAGAATTTAATGATGAAAAGCTTCAATTTGAGAATCAAACTCATCTTTATAAAATAATTATTAAAAGAAATACATGATTTTTAAAAAACCGTCGAGATACTGAAAATGATCACTTTTTTCTTCGTCAAGCAATTTTATTTCAATCAAGGTACAGACTTAAATAAAAGACAGAAAAACGTATAAAGTGCATTTTCGGACATGTAATTATTCAATCTACGTGCTTTTGAAAAATTCAGTTAAAAAAAATAAAATTTCTATTTTTAAAAAGCAAAAAATTGTTATTTTGTTAGCAAATTATGCCAAACGCGATAAAGCTGTCAACGATAGTGTACTATCTACATTACAGTAGCGCAAATCAGTTTAGGTACCACCAAATGATGTTTAATGTACCAAAAGGATATTTTTTCTCGAGATTTTTTTTTAAATAAAACAGTGTAAAAGTTAATTTTTAAATAGATCTTTAAAATAAAATTCATTTTTTAGGGAAGAGATATCTTGTAAAATGTAGTCATTTAAAGTTATTGGCATTTAAAATTTCATTCCTAATCTAAACAAAATTTGTTAAAAAAAATTGCGTTGAGAGTAATTTTTATATAAAAAGAGGATTATGATAAATAATATTCGCTTTGTGCGTGAGCAGAGAATCAACACAGATAACTTTGACGTGAGTGTATGATTAAATAAGATATTACCATAAAATGTTTATAAAGGGTAATCTCTGGAGCTACAGAACCAATTGTACCAACTGAACTAACTTTAGACAATTACATTAACCAATAGCATATTATATCCTATCGATTTACGGCCGTTTTTCCATGTTTTACACAAATTTCTAACCAATATTTAACCCGTTACAATCCAACGATATCATATAGATTAGCTACAACTGGATGAAACTTTTAAATTTCAATACCAGTATTTAAATACGAAAGTGTCTACTATCTAAATGTCTATAAGTAACAATTTTGGATTTTAACAACGAATTTGGGTACATTAGAATTTAATGTCAAATGCGCAAAGATGGTTTCCAGACCAATATTAACCAGTTATAATCATCAATAATAAACTACAGGCATTTCATTTGCGGGAAGACAAACCAATCAGAAAATATCTTTGGTTCCATTTTCCTAGGAATAAATGAATTCATGTTTTTAGCCCTTTCCAACAAAGTTGAAAAGTGCTTATGCATTCGGTTTGTCTGTCCGTCTGTCCGTATTGCCGTTTGGCCGTCTGACCGGATGGCCGTCTGGCCATCTGACCGGATGGCCGTCTGGCCGTCTGACCGGATGGCCGTCTGGCCGTCTCTCCGAGCTCTAACTCTCGTAAATATACTCGGATTGCCATGAAATTTTTGAAAGTTATTTAGGTTTACCCTAGCACGAACCCTATTGAAAATGAAGTTTCTACCGTGATTAATTTATTTGCAGGGAAAGTCAAAAGTTTTCCATTACATTACGGCCTATCGGGAAAAATCGTTTCAAATGAATTTTAAAGTTTATAACACTTTCCAAAAGTTAGAAAAGTGCCTATGCATTCGGTATGTCTGTTCATCTGTCCGTCTGCAGCCTATCCGTCTGTCCGCACTCTAACACCTGTAAATATATTCGAATCGCCCTGAAATTTTTGTATGTTTTTGACGTTTATCCTAGCATGAGCCCTATTGAAAATGAAGTTTCTACCACGATTAGTTTATTTACAGGGAGAGTCACAAATTTTCCATTACATTATGGCCTATGGGGAAGAATCGTTTCAAAGGCGTTTTAAAGATGTTACACTCTGTCAGACATATTAAAATTTACATCCATTTAAGTGGTGCACTAAAATATGCACTCTATAAAATATGTGGTGAAAATATAGTATTATTTCTTTACAGGGCCACACAAAAGAATTCCATTGGATAATGGTAAAGGGGGTAATAGTATGCGACATTTTAAAAATATGTATAACAAAATTGATATATGTGACTGAGGCTTAATATAAATTATACGATACTGTCGTGCATAATATGAAGTACATTGCATTTACAGGAACACACAGAAGATTTCAAACAGTATATTCCTACCGACGGACTGTATATGTTTCCGATGATGGCTTATGGGTGGATGTAATACATCTTAATTATGATATACGCATTTAAGTTTCACTAAATCTTTGTACATTATAAGGGTGTGTATAAATGTTATAGTTGATATACAGAGCTATCCAAAAGAGCTCGCAACGTTACTGAGTATAAGCGTAAATTACATAAAGGTGGTTCTTAAATAAGGTATACATTTTTACACTGAACTCCATTCAATTTACAAAGAAATGTTTGCAGAATATAGATAAAATGATATACAGGGCCACGTAAAGAATTGTGTTCATGGACAGCTATGAATGATAATTTATAAAAATGTGATTTCAGTTGTTTTAAGAGTTTTAGTTAAAATGAATTTTAGCTTCTTACTGACGTGTAATAAATGTACAAGGTAAACTACAGGGCTGAACAAAAGTTTTCAAGTATATTTCCCATTTATTAATACAAATTGCTCAAAAATAAATGTTAAGCTTTTTTCTCGCTAAACTAAATTTTCCCATTTTATGATATGTACATCAACAGACAGATCTAATACAAGGCTGTTCAAAAGTATTGGAATACATATTTGGCTATATACCCTTATTTCTCTAATTAACGAAGTTTTTTTAAAAGATTTCATGAGTTGGATAGTGCTTCATAATCTATGCTTAACACATGATTTTTCTTACTTGTTAAATTAGCTGTGCATTTCTATGCTGAATTATATTTAGCATACTAAAAGATATTTACTGAATACAGATTAAACGTTTTACAGGACCACGTAAAAATTAGATATAAGACCGTCAAAGGATGATAATTTTTGAAAGTATGATTTTAGTAGTTTTAAGAGTATTTTAGTCTGAATTAAATTTAAGCTAAATAGGGTAGTGTGAATGTAAATGTATCAGATAAAATACAGGGCTGTAGAAATGTATTCAAGTAAGTTTCCGTGTACAGGCACAAATTGCTGAAAGAGAAATTTCAATTTATTACTCGTTTGCTTGCTAAACTAGATTTTCGTATCATATCTAACTAAAATATCAACTATAGATCTATATTTTATTTCGATTCTATCAGTTTTTTACAAAATTTTCATACTTATAAGTGATAAATTACTCTAAGACATAAATGATATATAAATACAATGTACTCATATATTTCTTACTTTTTACTTACAGAGGTTCTACGAAAACTCGTTTCAATTTAAGTGAGTAGATTATTTAAATTTTATATAAACTCTTAAAAAAAAAGAAGCGATGTCTACTAAAAAGCACTTTTCAAAAGTAAAAAAAAAGACAAGCAAGAAAAAAAAAGGATGAAAGTTGTGTCTAAAAAATGGTTTGATATCAAATTTCCAAGCTTATATTATGGTAATTATTTAACATTTTCCATTAAACAAATTACTATTTCTAAGTCAATATCTTTGCATATGTTGAGAGAAATCCTTCTCTCTTGTACTAAATACATCGTAAACGTGTTTTGAAGATTCAAATGTTTTAAAGTTATGCATGATGGGCTTGGCGGCCAACTTTTCATATTTTACACAAATTTCTAAGCACCAACTTTGTAAAGGAAAGCGTAGTAAGTTTACATTAAGTACAATATAGAACTTCTGATTTTAACAATGGACAAGTATATTTAACACGTTACCAACGAGCGATCTATTTAGAGATTGTCTACAACTAAACAAAACTTTTAAATTTCAACACCAGAATTTTAGTACGGAAATGTCTGCTTAAGTAACAATTTGGCGTTTTTAATTTTATCTATGGATTTGGGTACATTGAAATTAGTATACAATATGGAAAAATGGCCGCCAAGCCCATCACGCATAATTTTAAAACATTTGAATTTTCAAAACACATTAACGATGTATTTAGTACAAGAGAAAAGGATTTTTATCAACATATGCAAAGGCATTGACTTATAAATAGTAATTTTTTTAATGGAAAATGTTAAATAATTACCATAATATAAGCTTGGAAATTTGATATCAGACCATTTTTTAGACACAAGTTTCATCCTTTTCTTTTCCTTGCTTGGCTTTTTTTTTTTTTACTTTTGAAAAGTGTTTTTTAGTAGATTACTATTTTACACTTTCTACAATATCTTAGTACGTGTAACACTTACATGCACAAATTTAATATCAATGTTATCGTCTAACTCTGAACAATTAGGGCAAGTCTTATTTGCGATCTTTTGGACCTAGTCCCTTTAATTTACGATCTAAGAGAGTTTTTATAGTTTTTCGCTTTATGCTGTTTTTATTTTTTTTAAGATTTCGAATACCCACGAGCCACTGGTGCATGCCTACTATTAAGCTTGGATCGCTCGGATAGTTATTTGAGCGAGAAATTGGATTTTGTTTTCCGCATTTTGTCTTCCCATGACTCTAGTCACTGTCCCTCTTATTTATTTTTACATTGAATTTTGTAAGTTTCTGTAATTTCAATATAATTTTAAGTATAATCGGATCATGTTAAAAAAAAATTCATTATTTTATATGATACGTTATGTGATGCAACTGCAGAGCATACATTTTTCTATAGGCGATAGATCTGGTTTTACAGGTGCGATCACGATACAACTTCGACCATTTGTCTTGGTTTGTCACCCGTCCCTATAACTACTCTCTTAAAAAGTAAGCCACAAAAGAACTCAAGTTGAGCCGAAATCCACTCATTTCACGTTTTAAAAGGCAGCTTCTCGAAAAGAGTTGAAATAACTCGTTGAACGAGTTATTTTTAAGCAATTTAAATCAAGTTGAGCTGTTTAAAAAACCAATTTAAATCAAGAAGTTTTAATCGTTTGAAAAACAATTCATTTATGATCGAAAAAATTGCAGCTCTTTCATGAGAAGCCAAATCAACTCTTTCGTTTTAAGAGTGTACCTTAATTGCCATAAATTTTGTTCTGTTGTATCCATAGACTTCTAATACATTCTCACATTCTCATAAATTCTCACAGACTCTCATAGATTCTCAATTTCTCATCTAAGGTTGCACCCGCCATGGAATAGTGTTAATTTCCTGTATTGGTTTTTATATTTTCTTGAGAATTCCATTTTCGGCAGATGAAGTTTTTCTAGAATGTCTCGGCTATACCTCGGCGTTTCAACCTTAAATATGACCTCGGATGTTTCAAGAGGTCATGTGAAACATTTAATGAAAATTTAGTCAACCTTTTGATCGCTTAGTTTTGCACTTACTGTTATTATGCAATCGGCATGACAGTCGATTATAGAAAGAATCGACAGTGGAATTTGGGAATGGATTGTTATCTTTATCGGTAGTTATTTTATACGATGTGATTTTTTCGATTTTTGATTTTTCGAAAATCAGCTATCACTATAACTGATCCGAAGAGCATTTCTTTTGTAATTCAGCATTTTAAAACTCTCCGTGCATTTGATGAATAATTTGGTTTTAGTGATTTTATAAGTATTTTTAAACTTATTTTTGTTCTACCGTATACTTATTGCGGTAATCTACATTAATTGTATTTATGTATTAATATATTTATGCTATTATAATTTTATTTTAACTGAAAGTTTTTATTCAAGTATTTTTTATTACTTTTTTAATATCGTAAACTTATAAAGCCAAAAATGTGATTATATGTACCATCTGATAATGTGTAATACATACTTTTAAAGGTAATTTTGAGTAGCAGAGCAAGTAAACACTTCTATCAGGTACGGCATATGAGAAAATCAGTTAAGTTATTCATCTTCTTCATCAATACATGTTATTTCATGTGGACAACAAGCATATACATTGTCAAAATCAATTCAATCTTAAGGCAAATTGTCAAATTATTCCTAATATTTGAATCATTTAAAAAAAGTAAAGTTTTATCAAAAAATTTAGGAATCTACAAAACTAAACATGTACATAAAATATAATAGTTTAAACATAAGCAGTTCTTTGTTAATTATTCATTTTAAAAAAACAGGACATAAATACTTCAAATTTGAAATGTTTTGCTTTTCAGACAATAGCCTCTACTTAATATGAAAGTATGCCTTTTAAACGCATCTAATTTTACAAGATACGTATTCTGTTTTCTGTTGGAAAATTCAAAATACAGAATGAAAAAAATAAATTAAAGAAAATGAAATGATAGTGTTACCCTTCTCAATAAACATCGCTACATTGTAGTTATATTCTTGTAAAGAGCATGTTGTCAAAGTTTTTTTTCTTTTTCAAAAGTGCAAAATGTTATTTTGTAAGTTCTATCAAGATTACGAAATTTTAATGATTCTTCGGTGCAACTCAAGTAACTGGTCTCAAAGAAGACATTGATAGCTCAATTTTATTTGTGTGATATGTAACTTGAAACCTAAATCACTATCTTTCAATTTAACGCTTTTTTTTCTAAAAACCTAATCTTAAATAGTAACATGTTTTTACTTTCTTCAATCTTTACAAAAAGAAAGTAGTCTATTTATGAAAAAAATCGAATTCTTTTGAGGGATTTACACGTTTTAGGGGACAGAGAACACAAAAACATGCTTTTACAAAATATCTGTCTGTGTTTCTGTCTGTCTGAGATACAATCTTTGTGGGATCTGTATTTTAAGATCTTAAGAGAGGAATTCAATAAAACTTTATATTCAGATAGTCCCTGATACAACTGGGGCTGAGTAATTTTTGATATAAATCGCGCAACAGATAGCACCCATATGCTGCCTTTTTTACTAGTTCCACAATAGCTATACTCGTAATAGCTATATAATGGATGAATTTTCTTAAAATTTCAGATTCTCTTAGTTCTTGATATAATACGGCGCTGATTACCGTATTTACTTGTGTATAAGGCGCACGGGTGTATAAGGCGAACCCCTAATTTACAAGTAAAAATGGCAATTTTTTAAAATCTCGTGTATGACACGCACCATAAATTTGATACGCTAATGAAGAATGACCAAATGAATTACAGTAAAAAAAAAAGAAACAAGCATTACACCAGACCAGAAAACAAGACGAAAATGCATTTTTAGACTTCCGGTTGTAAGAGAATGACGGGAAATAGGAATGAGTGACGGTAAAGAGAATTGCTGATTAGCGTTTAGATAATGTCAGTAGCTCTGTTGTATAATAAACTGCAAGGAGAGAAATAAATATGCAGTAATACTTTAGTTAAGTAACATTTTCCGAGTTTTAATATGTTCTTTGAATAATTTCTTGTTTCATATGTATATAGTTCGACTGCATCCAACAGTAAACAATTATTCTGTATATAAGACGAACCTAGGAGTTTTACCCTGATTTTTTGAAAAAAAAGTGCGCCTTATACACTAGTAATTACGGTATTTTTTGGAGTAAATCGCCCAACAGGTGGCGCTCCTATGCGCCATTATTCATCATTATCGCAGTAGCTTTAATTTGAAAACTATTGCATGAATTTTCATTAAACTTTAGATTCAGTCACTCTCTGATATAAATTAATGCTGTTTAGCTTTCGAAAAAATCACTCAATAGGATTTCTACCTAGATTTGTTTACGGTTTTTTGCAATGGTTCTATCTGAGAAAAAAACGCACGGACTTTCGTCAAACATCAGGTTCAAATCGAACTTGACATAAGTAGTTACTGATTAAATTTTGGTGAAAATCCTCTAACCGGGAGAGCTGCTATGGTTTATTTTCCATTCAGTATTAACATGTGTGAGATAGAAGAACGTTTTAGGATTGCACATCCGACTAGTTTCATTTTAGTTTTATAATTTCTATTCATTTGTTGTGAAGTATTTTATATATAATTGAATACTGTAGATACTTTTGACCTACTATTCTAACAGAATTGGCATGAAATATCTTTCTCTTAGTTTTCCCTTACATATGGGTCGTTGAGACTAAAGTGCACTATCCCAGATTTCTGTAAAAAATGAGTTTGAAGTGTCAGAGCATTGGATGTCATGTTATCTACTGGCTGAATAAATAATTTTATTCCCTATTGAATGCTATTGAAGTGTTATAGCCAATTCATTAGGTTGTGCAACAGTAAATTGCCAGTATATTGCCAGTGAATAAAATGGCTTGACCGCTCTAGCACTGTCAGGGTGATCACCCTTTGTTCCGTGTAAAATCTTTATCCCCTTTGGCTGCTTTCAAAATTAAACTAAAACATTTTGGGAAAAAAGTTCCAAATTTCGAAAAGTATTTTTCATGAAACCTCAGTAGACGACTTTATTCTTCTCTGATTCTCAACGTTTCATATATAACGTATCATCTTTATTTTATATCCCGTCTTTCTAATATATAATCATTGCCATAAATGTCGCCTCACGGAAAAGTAATGTTCACATCCAAACGAAACCTGGCAAGTGGGTACATATCTGACATATATGTAAATATTTAAAAAATTAAAATGATTATACATTCCGTAATACCACCAGAGGGCGTTGAACTTTTTCACTCTAGTACAAATATATCTCTCGCCGCGAAACGGAGAGTTTTCGTTACAACGACAGAAGCTCTGAATAGCCCAGAGATACCCAAAGTCGACAGGGGTCGAGTATCCTCGTGTGACACCACCCGACACGCAATTACCCAAGGATGTACCCTTCCCAACGCACGTCATACACTCTGCACCCAAATATCTGGACTTCTGTTGAAACGCCAGAAACTCCACCTTACAAGAATGTCCAAGTGGTCCTTTTGCTCGACCCCTCCCTGGTTCACCTCAAACCGTACCCATTTACAAACAATCCTTAAGCTGCAACTACTGCGTACCGGCCCAAATGCTCAGGCTAGGTGCTTCTTGCGAAACTCGGAGAATCGAAGAAATTTTCTCCTTGGCGAGACTTACGTCGCTTTGCTCGGGTCGAATTTTCTTACTCCCAAGTCGTATCGACTAGCGAATACCTCTTAGATTGCACCTGATTCGATAAATCCAAGCATTCAGACGAGATGTCTCTAATGAAACCCGAAAAACAGAGGAAAGACTCTTCTGACAACACAATCATCGCCTCGCTCGAGTTTTTCTCTCAACTTCCCCACCCTGCACCTACATTTTCAGGGTATTTGAAAAGAGTACACTGAAGCATTTTTCCCGTACTTACTCTGTTGCAGATACTATTTTTCATCAAGAATGCCGCTACGAAACCACTGAAGACAATAGGATCATCTGTAAGAACTAGAAAGCGTCAAAATAATCGGGATGATGGAAGCTGGATTGTCAGCTCGGCGAGTATCCAGCCACCTAGACCGTTCTGATTGCATTATTAGCAGTTGTAACCAATGGATAACAGACGAATCACATGCATGGCATCCAGGCTTAGGACGCCCTCGCCAGACTAATAGAAAAGAAGACCGTCGTACCATTCATCACGTGCGTAGAGCTTCAACTTCATCACTATCCATTATCCAACACAGGTGGCACTTCCACTATTGTTCTTTTATTTGTCCATATGGTTGCATGTTGACTTGTTAAAGGAAATTTGGTATCCGGGTTCCCGTTGCATAATTTACCAATGACACAGGCCCAATGTCGTCTCCATTTGGAGTGGTGTCGAAATCGATGGGATTGGACCTCAAACGAATGAAACCAGGTTGTCGTCAACGACTAAACGAGATTCAATTTGAGTAGTAAACACATCCGTGTACGTGTGTGGAAGATTCATGATAAACACCTTAATATTACCTGTATTTTACCGCGGCACGCTCAAATACCTAGTGTGATGGTTTGGGGTGCAATCACATAGGCAATTATTTATACTATAGAAGATACTTCTTTTGTCCAGCAGTACGTTCGAAACACCCTTGGGCCACATGTGTTACCAATCAGGGCAAAGCTTCGAGCAAGCAGTTTTTAACATATGTTCGGCCGCGAACATCAAGGGTATAATCAGAATACCTCCAATACAGGAATGCCTTATACTGACCTGCCCGATCACCAGTTTTTTCCCCAATAAAACATGTCAGGGATCACTTGGGTCAAAGTTTAGGCAATCTACGATTTTGGCTGAAGTTGAGTCCCAATTACAGGAGCATTGGAATGAGATGATGTTGGACAGTTTGCGAAACTTGTGTGCAACAATTACCACCTGTATTGCATTCTGCATTCAAAATACAGGTCTCCCAAATAGGATGCTGAATGCCATCCATTTGTAATTTTCTTTTTAATATTAATATTCTTTTCCATTAATTATGTAATCACTTACTAATATCAACGTCGTCTCATATGCATAATTTTTTTTGCCATTTAGACAACTCTTTCTTTGTATGCTTGTTTTTATGGTAATGAGTGTACAAATAATTAATTTAAAATTAAGTAAAATGCATTCGGTTTTTTAAAACATTTCCATAATTTTAAGAAGACGTTATCCTGACATAGCTTTGTAAAATTTCTGACATTCATTTTTTAATAAGTTTAAGCATAACTAATCAACTAGATAAATAAAGTTTATTTCTGCTTAACTGCGCTTCGTAATTGTTTGGAAGATTTTAATCTTGCATATAGCTTCAAAATATTGAAACGGTTTAATTCTTAATACTTCTAATTGTTTTTCATAAAAATTTGCCAATCTGTTACAACCCGATATCAGAATCTGAAGTAACTGTCTATGACATCTTTTGTGAAAAGAATATTTGTTAAATAAATATGTTGTTGAAGATAATATTTTCACCTTTAAAAATGCATGAAGATGTTTCCTTACAAAATAAATACTTTTACATGAAAGTAAAAAATTTATTTCAGAAAAATATTTTACGCTATACGTAGTTGTGTAACATCTGGAAATGCATTTTGGCAAGAATGGTTTATTTTAAAAATAACCTTTCAATGCATTTGAAATAAGAACGTTCAAAAATAAAAATACTTTTAAAGTAAAAGTGCATAATCTTTATAAAAAAATTTCAGAAAAATGAAAATAATACTTGACGCTATTTATTACATTGGATATAAAGTGTATTTTCCTAACAGTATTTTATTATTTATTTTGTATGGAGTTACGTCAAAGAAAGTCAGTCTAAAAAAAATGTACAGTTAAACAATAATTCTGATATAGCATTCACGATGCATTGTAAAAAATGGACGATTTTTCGGAGATTGTACTGGCAATCAGAACGCCAGTACAATTCTCTATTTTTAACGGAAAAATTCCCATAAATTCCAGAAAATTTTCTGTTTTTTCTCGAAAAAAAATTTAAAATTTCTGGAATTTACGGAATTTTTTCCGTTAAAAAACAGTGAATTGTTCTGGGGTCCCGATTGCTAATACAATTTCCGTAAAATTGTCCGTTTTTTTTTTTTTTTTTTTTTTTTTTTTTTTTTTTTGTTACAGTGTACATGAAATAGAAAATAAAATTGATTAATGCATCTATTATATTTAATTTTATTTATTGATACAATAATTAATGCTTAATTTCACAGACTGGTGCAGATTACATGATTTTATACACGAACAAGTGTTTAAAAAATGCACGTAAAAGAAAGCATTGGAAATATTTCTTCTAAAAAGATGTACTAACCAGGATGCCCCAAAATCAACGACACGTCTTAAAATTCAATATAAAATCAAATAATTGTCGTATATGAGTCCGGTTTACACTAAAGTGCTTCTCACGATGAAAAAGGCTACTTGAAATTAATAATAATACTGTTCCTATATATAATCCATCCATATGTAATCCACCTAAAATCCTTTGATTATAGATGGTGTAAACTTGTTCATATGTTTGGTTCGAAACATACGTTAACTGAATTTCCGATTTGTTTTGACGTTGTTTCACAGAAATAAGGATTCCCAACGAAAACATTATTCACGTAAATTAATATTTCGAAGTTAAATCCATCATTACTGTTCAAAGGGACATCAAAATGTCAAGTGCAAATAAGACTTACCCTGTAGTATGTAAAGACGGGTAAGGGGAAAATAATTTACATCTCGAAACAGCATATTAAACAAGCATAGCAAATTTTTGTGGCTCGAGCTAATAGGTCGCACTCATTGAACTATGCTCATGGATTGCCGAAATTAATGCTCTGTAACTATTTTTGGCAAAATAAAATTATATGTAACTGATCAATTTGATTTTTTTATGCTTCTTTCTGATAATTTAAGATACAGCACCATCTCTATACGAAGCATGTAAGTATTTTTTTTATTCGGTTGGAGAAAACCTTTCATCGTGAGAAGCCATTTAGCAATTGTTATCCTACGCGATAGTGTACTCCTGTACAATAATAACTTGATTTTATATTGAATTTTTAAATGTATCAAAAACTTTTGAAACATCCTGTATGTACAGAATTGTTTTAATTAAAATGTATCAACGAAAACTTAAGCAGAAAGTGTTTAAAGTGATTTATTTTGTTTAAACTTTGAATATGCAGAACAAGTAACCAATTTGCAATATAAATAATAATTCTAATTTAAACTTCAAATTCGAGCTTTTCATTCAACATAGAAAACATGGTTTGCAAAAAATCAAATCGTTAAATTTACAATATTAAACGACAGAAATCTAATCTTCACCACGCTAATAAAAAGGTGAAGCTTTTTCATGAGAACTGAGGCAATACTTAGACTTCCCTGCCCAAATATCCTGGATTAGATGTATTCCTAAAAAAAAACGTGTATGTAGAATTGGATTGAAACAGATGTTTACTAAACTCGAATAAACGAGAGAGATTTAGGTTGTACAGCTATTAAGAGGACTGAAACAAATTTTAAATAAACCTGTTAGACAGGTATGTGGCAGCTGTAACAATTATCTCATCGAGTTCATGTGTGAAAACCAAGGATTAATTGAATTTCGATTTGCATATTAAAATTCAGTCGTCTGCCAGGTCATATCTTGGTGGGAAACACCCAAAAATCCGACTTTAGCGGTAGACTGGTATGTTTACCGATGTTTTCCTGCACCCAAAAGTATGAAAACATGGAGCATTGGGGGCGGGAAAACATAATGGTAAACCTATGAGTCAATCACTAATATCGGAACTTTTAGGTGTTTTCTACTAAGGTATGACTTGGCAGATCTACTGCGTTTCAATATGCGAATTGAGATTTAACTAAACCTAGATTTACATTCCTGAACTCAATGAGGTGATTGTCCAAGCTGCCACCTGCCGGTCTATCAAGAAAAACTCTTTGTCGATTGTTTTGATATCCTTTGACATGTGTTAAAGTTGTGTATCGAAAACTGCCTTATTTCTTAGTTTACTATACGAAAAATTCTGCGATCCGTTTTAAAAAGACATAGGTGCAAATTTCACATAATGCAAACGTTGAAACCTAATAACACGCTCGAATATACTGATTTTGTTTTCAGTACTTTGATAAATCTAATAAGTTGGTAAATTTAATATTAAAGAGAATGCATCGTCTTTGAAATTTTTGATATTATTTTAAATCAATGTAAATTGAAAAAAAAAAGACATGTTTCAAAAAATTTCTTTTTAGTTTACATTGTTATTTTATTTTCCGAATACTGTCAGTTTTTAAAAAATTTTTAAATAGACTTTTTAATCACAAGAATACTTCTGTTAAGAATATTGAAACACTCTTTATGCCTTCACAGTTTAATTAACGAAGTTGATTTAAAATTGTTTAAAGGATAAAACAAGAAATTAAAATGCTTTTTTAAAACACTTTACATATTATAAAATGTAATACGTACTGGACAGATTCTGAACATTTTTTATCCGAAATGTTAACACATTTTTATTCTAAAATTTAAATTTAAATTGGCATAAACGCATTTAAAAATTTATGGGTATTTTATATTGAATCGTTCTTTCTTTAAAAATATAATTTGCATCCAAATGTTCATATAATGTTAAATGCGTTTCACATAATATGACAAAATGGTTTATAGAAAGACACTCAGGTTTACTAGCCAAATTGTATTCGTAATCTTATGTAAATTGCTGTATATCTAAACTAAATGGAATGTGATCTTTAGCTGTTTACAACCAGGAATACACGGCAGCTATCAATAGTACGATGAATGGTAGGCGAAATGGTACCGGGTGTCCCAAAAATGACTGATGGATTTTAAAATTCAATAACTTGCAAACGGTGACAGCTATTTAAAAATTTTTTGCAAAAGGATTATGTATAATGTCAGGAGTTTTTTTACCGTAATTTTTTATTTTAGTTCGAATTTCAAACAATAGGTTGCGCTGACGGCGATTGAAGGCGAGGTGATCAGTGCTGAGTGATGCGTCGACCTAGCCTTCAATCGCCATCAGCGCCACCTATTGTTTGAGATGTGAACTAAAATAAAAAATTACGGTAAAAAAACTCCTGACATTATACATAACCCTCCTGCAAAAATTTTTTAAATAACTGTCACCGTTTGCAAGTTATTGAATTTTAAAATCCATCAGTCATTTTTGGGACACCCGGTATACATTCAGTTAAAATTTTGCAGTAATTAATATGTAGCTATCATTTTAAAAAATCAGTGCGTAATTACATTTTATATTAGAAATGAGTAAAATACCTGCATACTTATTCTTGCTCTTGAGAGACGGGTATGAATAACAGTTGATTGTTCGAAAATTAATTAAAGTTTTGAGAAAAAGAATTTTGGATACTTGAATTAGATATTTAAAAAAATTTAACTTAATTAAAAAATATGTGTTAAAATACCATATATATCTGACGCACATAGAACGCGCATGACATAATTCAGATTGCAACTTTTAGCTGTAGAGTCTCATTTTTTTACTGTAACATAAAACTATAGCACTTAGCTCTATATGAAGCTGTAAAAGCGTACATAATAGTGTAGAACCCAAGAATTAAGTCGTTGAAGGGATAAGGAAGATAAAATCTGTGGCTTCCGGTAATAACCAAGTAAGGGACTTTTTTAATATTTTGACTAATTATCGTTTAAAATTTTCAAAAATGTCTTTTTATCATTACTTTTATAAAATAGATTAGAACTTAATAATTTTCACTACATTATATTAGGATATAAAAACCTCTTTTTTACCAAAATAATTATATATAAATGATTTTTATTAATTCAGAACCAATTAAAAATGTAACTTTTATCTGCTTATTACCGTTTAACATTTATTTTTAATAAATGTAAATAAAATTAAATATTTATTTACATTTTAAACATTAATTTCACAACAATTAAATACATTGTTAATTTTTTACTTTTTTATGTTATTATATTTTTATGTTATTTTTATAATTATAGACGATAAAACAAACGACGAACCGACGTAATAAATAGAAATCTTATCTGGTTATTACCGTTAATTTATGCACTTACCCAATTATTACTGTTTTTTCAATTCTTAAATGAAAATTTATAGTCGCCCTTTGACGGGAAGTATTCGATTTTCATTTTATAGTACTATGGCAGATGAAAGTACTCTTTTAAAGCTATATTTTCTTAAATTATCTCAATTTTTCCACAAATGTGCCCTATCTGGTTATTACCGGAAGCCACAGAAATATCTTATCCTTCACCCAAGATTTCCCCCTCTATATTGACATATTGTGTTTCTCGATAACTTCAATTATGACAGTTTAAAAGTTGCTCTACGCACCTAAGTGAAAACTCTTAATGTAATAATATGCAAAATGAATTTTGTGTCACTTTTCGCGTAGGTGAGTGAAATACCTGTATAAAAGAGATGATGCTTGATAAAAAATCTTTGATAATGAAGAAAAATTCCTTTTAAAATAAAAAATTTAAATATGAGTTTGGGAATACGGTGAATTCGATTATTATCATTTGATCGGTTCTCAAAAACGCAGAATATCAATTGTGGAAGGAAGACCTTTCATCTAACAAAATAAGTCAAAAATACTGACATCTTTCGCGTAAAATGTAGAAGATTCTGAAATAAATTGTACATAAGAAGATTGTACCAGTTTCTAAAACAAATGTATAATTGGATTTTATCATTCTATTGCTTAAGATTTAAATCACGATGTGTTTTAGGGGATGAAGAAAATGATATGCCTCAGGCGATATCGAAGTCCTTTTTAAATTGTTAAATTAATATTAATGTAAAAAAAAAAGAATTTTGATGAGAGACATAAGATTTCCAGCTCAATCTTTCAAAATTTTACCATTGGATATGACAGTATAATTTAACAATAATAAAATTAATATGATCTCAAAAATTAATGAAACATCAAAATTCAATATTAAAGTGGAAAAACATTAATAGTATATTTTTTCCCTCAAACAAACATTTTGTTTGAAAGCTCTTAAAATACATGATTACGTTTGTTTAATAATCTTAAAAAATCAGTTTTTTTACAGAGGCATTTTTAAATATTTTGTATTAAACTGCGGCATGTTTTACTAAAATTACTAAATTAAAAAATCTTTTTAGTTTCATTGCAATGTTGTAAACACTACGATTACTTTACAAAATTTAATTCAATTAACTCAAACCAATGAACTATTTTTTTATTTATTGAAATTATTACATTCTTTATTGCAGACTTTTATTAGCACGAACGATAAATGGCCGCCTTTGGAAGGTCACACTAACGAGAGATCGCTCTATTCTATATGTTATCCCCCCCCCCATCTTTCATTTTAATTATACACAAAATGTAATAAAATAGACATAATTAAATAACAACATCTAAAAGCTATTCTTGTTTCAATGAAAGAAATAATGTCTTTGTTACTTTGAAAACACAGTTGATAAGAAATAAGATTTATAACAATGGGAAACCGTAAACGGGAAATCAAAATGAATGGTGTAGCCTAATGGAAAACAAATATAAATAAATCTTAGTATACACTTAAGATCCGATGTAATGAAATCTAATGCTTAATGATTTGTTCAGTGTAACATGGCTAATTTAATACAATGAAAGAATTTTAAGGAAATAGTAATGTTTTATTTTCGACGAAAGAATTATTTAAAGACATAAAATAATTAATAATTTTTTTTTGGTTTTTTTTTTTGTGTGTGTGTATTTTGCATATTAAATTAAACTTGCATTTGTCGAAGAACATTTTTTACGCGTGTGATATAACCAATTATTTTTCTAGAAATTAGCTTTATTATAAAAGAAGCTTTGACATTTTTAAATTATACCACAGATGAAAACATATAAGAAAACCGAATTGAGTTGCATTAAAAAAATTGAAACATGATGTATTGAAATCCTGTACTTAGTGATACATTCAGTGTAACATATCTAATTTAATAAACTCAACGAGTTTTGAGGAAATATAATGTTTATTTTCGTTGAAGAAATATTTTCAAATGTTATTAATTAATTAATTTTTAGATGATTTTTTTTTTCATTTTTTGGCATCTTACAAATAAATTTACATGGTCATGTAGCCAATTTATTTTCATGAAATTATCTTTATTATAAAATAAATTTCAACGTTTTAAAGTTATGCTGCAAATGAAAATATAAGGTTATCGAAAGGTTTTAATTAAAATTTGTCACGTTCAGGATTATTCTATCTATATTATAAAGGCCAAACGTATTTTTGCGTGATGCATACGTCATTTTGCGAATGGCAACATTTTTTCATACAATTTCGGTTTTCCGATTTTCACTACTGCAAACTTTACACTTCTAAACATAGCATATTTTAAATTTTTACACTGTCGTATAGCGAAAAGATACATACTTTTAAAGGAATTTATTTTGATTTGTTGTACCTCAATTTATTTTTGAGATATTAATTTTTTATAGTTTTTAGCACAATGTTGTAATTGTGGCAACAAAATCACTTTTTTTTTCTTAAAATTAAAAAAATAATAAATGCCTAGTGACAGTTTACATTCAAAAATGTTATTGAAATCGTGACGTTTTGAATTAAAATGATTTTAAAATGATCAAATTAAAATACCATTTCTTAAACATAGTGAATACGTATGTGAAAAGAGCGCATGAAACTTTTAAGAAGATGAATATTAATTCGGGTTCAGATTTCACGTAAAATCCTGTGATCGTGACAATTCGGATTTTTTTCTTTTTTTAATTCGCGTACCAAACATAAGAGCCTTAATTAAAAATTTTATCTTGATAACTGATTTTTATTATATTTTACTGATTTCAGAAATACAGAATTGCTGATTACTGAATATATGATGCACTTTTTACTGTAACTAATTTTGCAGATTTATTATAAATCAATGAAAAATTTCCTTTTTAAACATTTTCTATCTTCCAATTTCGACGGTTCCACCTCTTTATTCTAAAATTAAGGATTATTCATTGTCGCACCAGTTTTTTCAAAATAAAAAAACCTTTGGATATGCTTTGAGAACATTTGCAAGAGGAAATATACTATGAAATGTAATTTTTTATTAGTAGTAGTAGTTGAATATAAAAAATCGCCTTTGGTCTAGAAAATAAAGTTTTACGATACCTCCTCGTTTAAGAAAACAGAGTTCAGCTACCTTCAAAATTGAAATCTGGCACGCTGAAATCCTATACTTAATAAATACTTTTAAGAAAGAAGTTTTAAATAATACTAGCAGTTCATATAATATTTTTTATTTAATATGGGTTACATTGATTACGTTTTTGAGATTTCTATACAACAATTTCAGTTGAGCATCTAGTGATGATTTTTTTTTCTTTCATAATTGCAAAACGCTCACACACGGTAAAAGAATATAATAATTTACAAAGTTTACAAATTCTCACAGAAAAAATGGTAACATTAAATGTACGCAAGGCGCACATTTTGCTCTATTGCATTTATAGAAATAGAAAAAAAATTATTAGTATACCTACATTATCTTTATACAAATTTACATATTTTTTAGTGTATCCGGGATCATCAATAAATAGTGATATAATTAAATCACATGCATCAAAAATACGAGTTACTTGATGCAGCTGACCAACACTTTCTACCCATTAAAATCCAAATGGTTTGAATCCAGCAAGCCAATCAGAGCGACGCAAGATTTAACCAAGTAGGTATTTAAATATGCGTGCTGCTCGATGTTTTTTTATGTAAAGAAATATGTTATAATCACTTGGTGCAAGACCCAAGCTATACAGTTATCTACTTATTCTAGATGGAAATTTAGGAACGGTAAAATTTAGATTCGCATATTGAAAAGTAATCGGTCAGCACAGTCATATCTTGGTAGAAAACACTTTAAAACTCGATTTGAGTGGTTTACCCTTGGGATAACCATTGTGGGTTATCCCAAGATTCCCACATGGTTATCCCAAGGGTAAACCACTCAAATCGAGTTTTAAAGTGTGACTTTGTAATATATCCCCATTCCACCAAGATATCACTTATCAGACCTATTGCGCTTGAATATGCGAATCAAGATTTAACCAATCCTAGATTTTCATCCATAAAATCGATTGGCTGATTGTTTGTGTTACCGCTTCCCTTTCAATCTTTCGCTTTCCTGTAATCTTTATTAAATTTTATAACAGTTTTCCTGTTCTATTTGTTTGTTTCTCTGTTTATTCATGCATTTATAATATCATTTAACAAAGTCACACTTTAAAACTCGATTTGAGTGGTTTACCCTTGGGATAACCATTGTGATTTCCTGCACCCAAAAGTATGAAGACATGGAGAATTGAGAGCAGGAAAAACAAAATGGTAAATTTATGTATCAACCGCTGTTTTAATATACATATGAATCAATCGGGGTTTTAGGTGTTTTCCACCAAGCTATCACTTATCAGACCTATTGCGCTTGAATATGCGAATCAAGATTTAACCAATCCTAGATTTTCATCCATGAAATCGATTGGCTGATTGTTTGTGTTGCCGCTTCCCTTTCAATTACATTTCGTAACTGAACTACAAAAATGAAAAGATATATATTCACATTTATATACTTTATGAAGATTACAAACACTCCTTCCTTGAAACGGGAATATATATATATATATAATAAAGCATTAAATACTCTGAAAAATAGAGATTTTTTTAACAAAATTGTTCGCTAATCTTTCGCTTTCCTGTAATCTTTATTAAATTTTATAATAGTTTTCCTGTTCTATTTGTTTGTTTCTCTGTTTATTCATGCATGTATAATATCATTTAACAAAGTCATCTTACATTCCACGTAATGCATAAAATTTACATTACCATACAGAACAAATACAGTTCAAAGGGGTACTAAAGCTTAACAAAGTTAAGAGCTCTAAGAGAGTTCAAAATGAGAATCGCGAGGGGAAACTCGTAAAACAGTTACGTATGAATTTAACCTCTAAACAGATTTACGTATACTATTTCCGCGAATTACCACAATGTGCAAAAGTAGCTACGCAGACTTAATCTGTTTTAATGTGAGTTATCAAAATAGTTATGAATTATAAATGTTACGAGAAAGTTTGGTTTTATAAGTTTTGTATGCGCTGTATAACGTGCTTTAGAATGATATTAAATATAATTATATGATAAATGAGTAAATATCAGAGTTATGCAGCAGTGTTTGTATTTTCCATTGTAACTAAATTACGTTTTTTATTTCGGAGCTATTTTTTTTCACTGCATATTTTACAAAATGCATATTTTAGTATTCTTAAATAAACTGATATTGCTTGAAATTTCTTTTGAAATAGGGTTTGTGTTAGGGTAAATGTCAATAACGTTCAAAATTTTCAAGGCAATCCGAGTACATTTACGCGAGTAAGAGCGCGGACAGATGACCATACAGACAGACTGACAAACCGAAATCATAAACACTTTTCAAGTTTGTTGGAAAGTGTTAAAACCTACAATTCTCATGCTACACACACGTTAAAACAGAAAATCAAAGTTAATTCTAAAGTAAATTCTAGAATAGTTAATCTAGAATTAAGGCGATAAAACTGTACTTTTACATATATAAACCAGTTATTTTTGTATGTTATCCGTGTAAACATTAAATTGTGTGCTATTCATGCAATATTAAAGTTCAGTATTTTTATGTTTTATCAAATCATTGCCACCAAGCGTAATAATTGTTGCTAAATGAGACATTTGAAAAACATTAAGATTGTTGGCTCGAAAGTTATCATTTAAAGAATATAATATTTCAAAATTACAGATGCAAAATTAACATTACCATTCCGAACGAATACAGTTGAAAGAGATAGTAAAGCTTAACAAAATTAAGAGCCGAAAGGGAGTTTAAAATGAGGATCGCGAAAGAAAACTCGTGAAACAGTTAAGTAAAGAATTAACTCTTTATCTACCGTATTATTTATCAAGAAATTGATCCACCTCAATAATTACCTTTTCAGCTCTCAGGCTATCAAAGCCTGGGAGCTTAAGTACCCGTCCGTTCTGTATGTGCGCATGTGCGTAACGCGATAACGCATGACAAAAATATCCAATTCACTTGAAATTTTGGATCTATGTATATTCTGACAAGGCGCTTCCCTGATTAGTTTTTGGAGTTCATTCGATATGTATAAGAGGGGGAATGGGGTCTAATGCCTCTCCCCTTAATTGATACTAGCAGGGGTGACCGAGCTCAACTCGGTCAAAATTAACTTTGTGTTCAACTCGATGTAGTATTTTCCCTGAATCAGTCACTCTGAATTATTAATGTAAAACATGTTATTAATAATAGTATTATTTACAAAAATAATTAATAAGAAAAGTATGCTTGTATGCACATGTTCATAAATTTTACTTTATTTTAAAATTTACAACGAAAGGACATCAGTCCAAATCACTTTTTTAGTTCGACTCACTTTAGTTAACAATGCATCTCGAATACTATTAAGAATGTGTAAGAAATTTCTTCACATTCTGAAAGACTATATTTTTTGCCAGCTATATCCAAATTTGGATACATTCTTTCATTTGGTGCCAAATACGTGTTTTGGTTACGTAATCTTAATAGTGGATTTTTCGGCCAAATTTAGCCAGTATTTTGTCAAATATCGCCAATTTATTGGATTTTGCCATAGTCTCATGATACTGACCCTTATTATCCATATGATCCACTAATCAAATGTGATCAAACATATGACTTAGCTCAATGGTCTTCAGGTAATCAAAAACAGTTGAGTATAAAATGAATCAAAATCGTTTAAGCCATTTCTTAAGTAAAATTAACTTGACAGCATTCAGCAATGAAGCCATATGACCCACTAATATAATTTTGTTTAATATGCAACTCAGCTCAATGGTCTTCTCGTGACAAAAGACGTTTTGTTGCAAAATTTAGGTAAAATTGATTGAGTCGTTATTATATATAATTAGAATGACCCGAACCCATTAAGACCTAAAACGACCCACTAATTGAATTGTTACGAGAATGTGTCCTAGATCAATGGTTTTCTCTTGCCCGAAAACGATATAATAGAAAGTATACTCAAAATGGCGAGAACAATTTTCTAGATAAAATTAGCATGACCCACAATTGACCATTATATCGAAATCTCTCGAAAATGTGATCTAGCTCATTAATTTTTGCGTGCCGAAAAACGTTAGATACAAAATTTAGATAAAATCGATTGAGCCAATTTTTAGGTATAAATAGTTTGACCTTGACCCATTATGGCCCAAAATGACTCATTAATCAAATTTTCTCAAACATCTGACCTAACCCAATGGTTTTCTTGCGGCCGAAAACGATAGAATATAAAATTTAGTCAAGATTGCGCTAGATTATTGTCTTGATAAAATTAGTATAACCCAAAAGTGACACACTGATCAAAATTTCTCGAACATGTGACCTAGCCCAATGATTTTCTCGTGCCAAAAATATGTTGTATACAAAATTTTGTTGAAATCGATTCGCCCGTTCTTTAGATGTAGTTTGACCATGACCCACAAATGACCCTTATAATAGAAATCTCTCGAACATGTGACTTAGCCCATTAGGTTTCTCGTGTATAAATATTGTTACACTCAAAATTTCGTTAAAATTGATCCTGCCGTTCTTTAAATATAAATAACTTGACCCAGACCCTTTATGACCCAAAATGACCCATTAATCGAAATTTCTCGATCATGTGACCTAGCCCAATGATTTTCTCGTGCCAAAAAATGTTGTATACAAAATTTCGTTAAAACTGATCCACATGTTCTTTAGATATAGCTTGACATGACCCGTTATGACCCATCATGACCCATAAATGACTCTTATAATCGAAATCTCTCAAACATGTGACATAACCCATTAATTTTCTCGTGTCAAAAAACTTACATACAAAATTTCATTAAATTTGATACTGTCGTACTTTATATATAAATAGCTTGACCCAGACCTTTTATGACCCAAAATGACCCAGTAATCGAAATTTCTCGAATTGAGACCTAGCCCAATAGTTTTCTCGTGCCAAAAAAACGTTGTATACAAAATTTCGTTAAAATCGATCCACCTGTTCTTTAGCTATAGCTTGACCATGACCCATTATGACCCATCATGACCCACAAATGACTCTTATAATCGAAATCTCTCGATCGTGTGATTTAGCCCATTAGCTTTCTCGTGCCAAAAAAACTATTACAGGCAAAATTTTGATTAAATTGATTCTGCGGTTCTTTAAATATAAATAGCTTGACCCAGACCCTTAATGACCCAATATGACCCATTAAAATTTTTTTTCGAACATGTAACCTAGCCCAATGTTTTTCTCGTGCCCGAAAACCATAGAATGCAATTTTTAGTCAAAATTGCGTTAGAAAATCTCTAGATAAAAGTAGCATGACCCACAATGACCCCAAAAATGACCCACTAACCGAATTTTCTCTAACATGTTACCTAACCCAATGGTCTTCTTGTAATCCAAAACGATAAAATATAAAATTTGGTCGAAATCGTTAGAGCCGTTTTTTAAATAAAAATGGCTTGACCCACAATGACCCAAAAATGACCCACTAATCAAAATTTTTCGAACATGTGACCCAGCTCAATTGTTTTCTCGTGCCAAAAAACGATTGGATACAAAATTTCCTTAAAATCGATCCAGCCGTTCTCCAGATATAAATAGCTTGATCCTGACCCATTATGACCCGAAATGACCCAATAATCGAATTTTCTCGAACATGTGACCTAGCCCAATGGTCTTCTCGTGCCCGAAAATGGTAAAATCCAAATTTTTGCGAAAATCGTTAGAGCCGTTTTTGAGATAAAATTTACCCACACACACACACACACACACAGTCTCGTGTAACATGGTGAGTGCGGACTAGGTCAGAATCCGGTTCACTGAGGACATCACAGAAAATGCGTATTTAGCTAGAATTTTTTTATTTTTCAAATAAGTATATGTTTAACAGTACGTATATGATTTTGAAATTTTAAAATTTTAATTTTTTAAATATGGTTTTTTTCAATGTATCCGAGGACATACCCATACATTCATCAAACCGAGGACATACCCATACATACATCGAACCGAGGACATACCATACATGCATCGAACCGAGGACATACCCATACATACATCGAACCGAGGACATACCATACATGCATCGAACCGAGGACATACCCATACACACATCGAACCGAGGACATACCCATACATACATCGAACCGAGGACACATCCATACATACATCGAACCGAGGACACATCCATACATACATCTATCCGAGGACATATCCATACATACATCTATCCGTGGACATACCAATACATACATCTATCCGTGGACATATGCATACATACATCTATCCGTGGACATATGCATACATACATGTATCCGCGGACATGCCTCTACATACCTCTATCCGAGGACATATTTTTAGGACAATGGACATTAGAGATCTGTACGGGCCCGACCTCTGCCCGAAGCCCCAGCTTGAGCCAGAGCTGGGCCCGCTGACCAAATTCGGGCCTATTCCCATTTGCGATGCTCCGTACGCGCAGGGCCGGACCCGGCCAAATTATTCCCGGCCTATTTTTTCTTAAGGTTCGGAACGGGTCGGACAGTACTCTTTCCGAGCCGGGCTGGACTCGGGGCTTGCTTTCTTCCTGACGGATCGGCCGTGTCAAACCGCGTCTAACTTTTTTTTTCTTTTTGGTACCAAGCCAGAACTGATTTCTTTCTTTCTAGACTTCAAGGATTAAAATATCCAGTCCTGGCATTGAGCCAGTCCGTATAAAAATCATGTTCTCGGCTTGACCATGTGAGTTCAAAGATGAGTAAAATCTGGCCTGGTCCAAAAAAATCCTTCTATAGTAAAAAATAAAACTAGCCTTAAAAGGAATGACTCCTGGAATGATGCTGATGTGTAAGGTTTCCGGATATAACGCGTCCGGGTGGGCCACTCCTTCCATGAGTCGAATAGACCAATCAGGAAAGGGCTGCGTCTATGCATTGCGAAGCGATTGCAACCGGGATTGCAAAGCAATACCGAACGGAATCGCGAAGCCATGGCGTATTGGCGAGCGCAGCAAGCAGGGGTAGCCTACAACTTGGAATAGCGAAGTGATTACGCGAGGGTTTGGCGAGCTTAGCGAGCAGGGGGGCGGAGCTTTCCTATATTTTAAAAGAACTGTAACTGCTCATATCAATTATTCATGTTTGGGGCGGCGCACCCCACTTTGACCCCCCCCCAAAAGGAAATTTTAAAATTTTTATCCACAGCATTGGTGTTGCATATCTTTAGAAAGGTCTGAAACTGCCTTTTCCTATTATGGATGTCTTGTGTGTCCCTCTCCGCTCTGCCCCCAGGGGGGGGGTAAATTTTTAATTTCTTTACAACACCAGCCGTGTGACACATCATTTGAAAGATCTGCAACTTCTTATTCATATTATGGATGTCTTGTGTGTCACCCCCTCTGCTTTGCCCCCCAGGGGGCACATTTTTAATTTCTTTACAACACCAGTCGTGTGACACATCATTTGAAAGGTCTGCAACTGCTTATTAATATTATGGATGTCTTGAGTGTCACCCCCCCCTCTGCTTCCCAGGGGGATCACAGTTTTAATTTCTTTACAACACCAGTCGGACACATATCCATCCACAACACCATGTACACATCATTCGAAAGGTCTGCCACTGCTTATTGATATTATGGATGTCTTGTGTGTCAGCCCCCACTCTGTCCCCCAGGGGGGACACATTTTTAATTTCTTTACAGTACCAGTCGCGTGACACATCATTTCAAAGGTCTGAAAGTGCTTATTCATATTATGGATGTCTTGTGTGTCACCTCCCTCCCACTTTGCCCACCCAGGGGGGGGCACATTTTTAATTTCTTTACAGCACCAGTCGTGTGACACATCATTCGAAAGGTCTGCAACTGCTTATTCATATTATGGATGCCTTGTGTGTCACCCCCTCCGCTCTGTCCCCCAGGGGGGGCACATTTTTAATTTCTTTACAGTACCAGTCGCGTGACACATCATTTGAAAGGTCTGAAAGTGCTTATTCATATTATGGATGTCTTGTGTGTCACCTCCCTCCCACTTTGCCCACCCAGGGGGGGGCACATTTTTAATTTCTTTACAACACCAGTCGTGTGACGCATCATTTGAAAGGTCTGAAATTGCTTATTCATATTATGTATGTCTTGTGTATCACCCCCCAACTCTGCCCCCCAGGAGGGGCATATTTTTAATTTCTTTACAACACCAGTCGTGTGACACATCATTTGAGAGGTCTGCAACTGCTTATTCATATTATGGATATCTAGGGTGTCACCCCCCAATCTGCCCCCCCAGGGGGGCACATTTTTAATTTCTTTACAACACCAGTCGTGTGACACATCATTTAAAAGATCTGCAACTGCTTAAGCTTATTCATATTATGGATGTCTTGTGTGTCACCCCCCACTCTGCCCCCCAGGAGGGGCATATTTTTAATTTCTTTACAACACCAGTCGTGTCACACATCATTCGAGAGGTCTGCAACTGCTTATTCATATTATGGATGTCTAGGGTGTCACCCCCCAATCTGCCCCCCCAGGGGGGCACATTTTTAATTTGTTTACAACACCAGTCGTGTGACACATCATTTAAAAGATCTGCAACTGCTTAAGCTTATTCATATTATGGATGTCTTGTGTGTCACCCCCCACTCTGCCCCCCAGGAGGGGCATATTTTTAATTTCTTTACAACACCAGTCGTGTGACACATCATTTGAGAGGTCTGCAACTGCTTATTCATATTATGGATGTCTCGTGTGTCACCTCCCCCCCCACTCTGCCCTCCCAGAGGGGTGGCACATTTTTATTTTCTTTACAACACCATTTGTGTGACGCATCATTTGAAAGGCCTGCAACTACTTATTTATATTACGGATGTCTTGCGTGTCAACCACCCACTCTGCCTCCCGGGGGGGGAACATTTTTAATTTCTTCACAACACCAGTCGTGTGACATCAATTGAAAGGTCTGGAATTGCTTATTCATACCATGGGGTATTGGCGAGCGCAGCAAGCAGGGGTAGCTTACAACTTGGAATCGCGAAGCGATTACGCGGGGGGGGGGGGATTGGCGCGCGTAGCAAGCAGGAGGGCTGAGCCCCCCTACTTATGTAAAAAATACTTATATTTTTAAATCGCTATTATTCTACAATTAAACATTAAATTTATTCTTTTTAAAAAAAATCGTAGATTTCTAGGCTTTTTAAAAAATAACTAATTTAAAATATAGTTAAACATTTGAAAAAGAACATGCCTAATACGGATTCTTGATTTAAACTGAAAAAGGTGTCATCCATGCAAAATGAGTGCAGCAATATGTGAGAAATATGTAATACATTTACAAATGTTAAGAAAAAAACTTGTGTTTACGATTTTTTATAATACTGTGCGATTCCATTTTAAAAGATTTTACTATGTACCTTTTTAGGTGCGTTCGTAATTATGTAAATACGTAGCACCTATTGTTGTCGCTCAGTCCGTCCGTCTGTTCGTCTGTCTGTCTGTCCGTCTGTCTATCCGTCCGTCTGTCCACATATAACAGCGCGAAAACTATCCAACCGAATCATTTGAAATTTAAAATACATAATTATGACATAATTTTGTCGAGTCATTTCAAATTTTATGAAAATCGGATGGATAGATCAATTACAGGGACATTCAAAAGGATTCCGTTACATTACGGTCAACAGGGAAAAAAGTTTTAAATACATTTTAATCGTTTGAAATTTAAAACATATAATTATTGCGTAATTTTGTCGAGTCATTTCAAATGATATGAAAATCGGATGCATAGATCAATTACAGGGACAATCAAAAGGATTCCGTTACATTACGGTCAATAAGTAAAAAGTTTCAAATGCATTTTAATTATGTTACACTCATTCGAACATAATAGAATTGGCATGAATCTATGAAATATATACTAAAATATGCATTCTGTAGAATCTGTGATGTAAAGAATTTTCATTAATAAATTACAGGGCCACACAAAAGTATTCCACTATATAACGCTATATGGGGAAACATGGTTTGGTACGTGTTTTAATTATATTCAACTATTTCACATTTTATGAATAAGGTATACGTTGCTGAGGTGTAATAAAAATTACTTCCTGCATATTTACAGAAACGTAAAGATTTCGACTACTATACTGTATCCGGAGTACGCTCTACTATATCAGCAAGATCTGAATATTTTTAAAACTTCGTTATCGTATACGAACGCACCTCATTTACTACGTTCACGTGCAATTTCTAACTTGTTTAGATTTACATGTCTCCATTACAGAGAATATGTATTAATATTATTAATGATATTCGAAACAGACATGCAATAAACAGAGTTTCATTAAAAACGTAACTATTGCAGCCTGGGGCACTTCTATGTAAATAAAGATTATATACAGTGGGTTGCCAAATTATTAGGGACAGTCATACTTTTTTGCTAGTTTTAGAATTTGATTGCACTTGAGACTTGACTGCTGTTCTAAGTGGTCTTAAGTGTTGCAAGAGTGTATTTTACAGTTGTCAATGCTTCTATAATTCAAATTTTAAGAACTTTTAACATGTTAAAAGGTTTGTTTGCTCTCTATAACTATTTTAAGAAGGAGGTAGATGCTGAGTCTTTTACACACGCAATAGTAAAAAACGCTTTTCTTTAATTTAAACAAAATTCTTTGGGCTCTTTTGAAAAAGTTAAGAATTATATCTCTTTTACTTATTAAATATTTGTTTTTTGTGAAATTATTTATGATTTTAATTCCTTTTTTATTTTTATTTATTTTAGTATGGGTTGTGGGGTTAATTTGTGTCCTAGGAAAAAAAAATCTGAAGTAAAAATCTTTTTTTTTTTTTTTTTGCATGCGACTCATTCTCAAAGGAAGATAGCAGAACTTGCTGGAGTTTCGAAGTCAGTAGTCAACAGGATAAAAATAAATCTGGATAAAAACCAGCCAATTTCGCCCAAACAAAGAGTTGAAAGGGCAAGAAAACGCATAACATTTCCACATACCGATAGAAAAATCAGGGTTATCTGTTTAGGAAACATAAAGAAAAAGATGGGACTCCTTACTCACATTATTCAAGAATCTGGAATGCCAGTTTCGAGAGAGCTTATTGAAGATCACCAAGGCAAAGTCGCCAAAGATATGATTACAACCAAGGTACAACTCATCGAAAAATTAATAAATGCATAGCATGACAACCCTGAAATAAAAGAAAGTACCAGAAATTGCGATGAGAGCATGACGAGATGCATCAAAGCGCTCCTTGAAGCTAAAAAAAAATGTCACCAAATATTAACATTCTTTACTTAACATTAGTAAATTGACTGAATTTTATTTTTGTTGGGTTTTTTTCATATAATATTACGTGAATACTCAAACTATAACAATAAAACTTTTTTTTAACTTTAAAACAGTGTGGGTTTTTTTTTTTCAAATTATATTCTAATATTGTACAAAAAACCTTTATTTCATGACTGTCCCTAAAAATTTGGCAACCAACTGTATATAGATGTGTACATATGAATATATATAAAGACTAAGAATTTTTTTTGGGGGGGAGGGGGGGATCAAAACTCTTCCTCCTTAAGAATCAATGTTTTGTAAAAATTCATTCGGGCCGGGCGCGGGCCTAAATTTTAACATTTTTTTGACCTGGGCCGGGTTTGAGCGGAAATTTTAGAAATTATATTGGTCAGACCGGGCCGAATATTTTTCTAGAGATCAAGCCGTGACCGGGCATGCCAATTTACATGCTCTAATGGACATGCGCATACATATTGGCGGAAAATTCAAGTTTAAAATTTAAGTTTTACCACTTTGGTAACACCAACGAATCTAACAATATTTTTACAATATTGATACACATATTGCTGCTGGAGCTTACAATAAGTTCACCAGCCACTCACAAAAATTAATAAAACTTTAACTTTTATAAAGCACATGAAAATAAGCATGTATTTATTTTCTAATAAATTAGTTTCTAACTTTTGGTTCAGTGAATCGTTTCATAATTTTAGAAACAGAGTCAGAAAAGGTTAAAGGACGGTGGTCAACGTGAATCTACTGGGGCTAACGACTCCGCGTTTGTATATACTTGCTTCTGAAAAGTAATTTCGTGCGTACGTTACTTATCATACTATATATGGAGTTCATCTTCATTGCAGCTGGTCACTTTGTCCGTATGCAAGTTTTGGAATGGTTTGAAATGGCTTGCAGATTTCTTATAATTTTTTTAACCATTTGGGTTGTTGTTCTCGGTCAAAAATGGAGATATCTGAGACATGCCTGAATCTTTGTGATGTCTACATTTTTTTAAATACTTCTGTAGCCCCGATAACTAAAAAATATTAAAAATATCTCAAAAAAATTGAAATACAGATTTCAAACAAATTGCATTTAAAAGTACATTTTTTTTTCTCTATACGATGATGAGGGCTTTGGAAATATAACGTTATCATTTTAGGGGGAATAAGGGGTCTGGCACGTAATATTGGAAGATATCTCTAGGGAGAGGGGGGTGTCTTTTGATACCGATATCATTTTTGATCCAATCAAAATTTTCTTTTTTTATTTGTGAAATGGTCTTTGCTTCTTTTGTTTCTTTTTTTTTTAGTCGGTTTTCTTTCTTTATTTTTTTTATTTATTTATTTATTTTTTTTTTTTTTTGTTAAATTACAAAATTATTATTAAAAATCACTAAATTATTATAAAGTTACTTAATTCTAAAATATAAAATATCCCATTGGTTGACATTGTTTTTCTTCTTCATATGTGTATGCATCTATAATCATGGTTCGAGGAACTATTATTTGAAGTGTATTTCAAATAAAGCTTGTGTTCACTAATAAAAATAAAAAAAAGGGAAGAATGATTTTTATTTCCTTTGTTGATAAGAATTTCTATCTATCCCCCATGTCTCCTCCTAAAATTTTACTAATGTTGAATGCATTATGTAAAAAATCTTTAAAAAAAATACTTTTAAATACCGTATTTACTCGTGTATAGGGCTCACGCGTGTATAAGACGCACCCCTACTTTACAGGTAAAAATGGCGATTTTTTAAAATCTCGTGTATAACGCGCACTAGAGGTCTGCACGGCCCGAAATTTCCAGGCTTGAGCCCGGCCCGAAAGAAAGAAATATTGACCCGACCCGGCCCGAGCTAGGCTTGGCCCGGAAAAAAGTTAAAAATTCGGCCCGAACCCGGCCCGGCTCGAGTGAATTTCTACAGAACAGTTTGTTCTTTACTCTAACGAAAGTGTTCAGACAAAAAAAAAAAAAAAAAAAAAAAAAACTTAGTCTTTTTTTTTCTTTCTTTCATGTTTATAATCTCTGTTTATGAAGAAGTGTCATAGGCTGCGATATTTACGCTTTTAACGACCCTTTGTTTGTTGTATGTAAATGTTTCAGTTATCATTAGTATTATTTTAAAAAAATCTAAAAAATGGTGTATGGTAAAAGTAAAATCTTCTAAGACATTGAAAAGAAAAAAAATACGTTTCCTTCTTAGCAGATGTAAATGTTTAATAATTTTTTTTTCTCGCGTATTGTTTATTCTTTTCATTACATTGACTATCAAGTTTTCTAAACAAATAAACTATCAAAATTCTTACAAAAATAAACTATCGGAATTCAAACATCTTACATGGGTTCTAATTTCATTGTAACACAAGAGTATTTGACATTACATTGATCTACTTTTCACGAGAAAGTTTTAATCTTTTAATATTTCCCCATGTTGTATCAATGAATTATCTAAGAAAATGGGGTGGGGGTGAACTAAGTAATTAATTTGTTCAGGTATCTTATTGTGTCACAACTGTATATATCTAAAGCAAAATTGAAATATTTTTATGATACACTTCATGAAGCCGCAGCTATGTGGTTATAGAATGTATATATATAAAAAAAAAAAAAAAAAAAAAGTAGCAAATTTAATAAAAGATAAAGAAAAAAAAAATAGAATTGAGCTTCCCGTCGAATTGATAAAATATTAAGCCAAAAAAGTTTACAAATAAGTTTAGAATTGTTCCTCAATTTATTCTGTTTGTTCTTTTTCTTTTCTTGTCAAATAATCACAAAACTAACTTAAACACGTAATTAAGCCTGTAAAATATCCCTACATATATATATATATATATTTTTTTTTACACATCTGGAAAAATCAATTGATCGAGTAGTTTACAAATGCCTATTGATACCAATGACCTAAGATACTATTATATAGTCTGTATATTAGAAAGTCAATGATTGATACCTTGCACTATTTTTACAATGCTGTTTACGGTTAGTGCAACTAAACTTCTTTTATAGCTTGTGTGTTTGTGATTCCGCTTTTACTCCTAAGATAATGACAAAAGGTAGGACCATTGACCTTAGGTCATTGGGTGGGACAATCCATTTGTGACTTTTTTCAAGCCCTTTTCAAAGACAGCTGTACGAAACTCTTTATTCACGTCACTGTCAAACCAGTCTTTTACTTTGCAGTAGAATTCGTGTTACACTTTATGCCAATTTCAGGGATATTTCGGTATTTGAAACATAAGTTACTTACTCTATAGTTATAAACAAATTTGCGGGCCCATTCTTGTCAAACACTTTCTTCTCGTAACTCCCTCCCTTCCACAAAATTGCAGCCGACAGTCAGAAACGCGATTCTAGGCAAACGTGCGAAAGGTTTCACCATTGTAACTGAGTGTGTCACGTGATCTGTATCTTGCGGCGAGAATTTTGTTGTCGTAAGCCTTTCGTAAACAAAATGGCGGATCCCACAGCAGCGTGCAAAGTGCTGTTTTTGCTTTGTTTTTACTCTAAAAATGCTGTCACAGTAAATTGTGTACAGCAAATAAACTCATAATGTATATAATTTATAAAACAGACATTATAACACATATTAACAGAACTTTTAATGAAGATAAGGATATTCATTCATTTGAAATACAGGTATGTGAAATGCTTTTCAGTGTAATGTTACTTTTTGATATGTTGTATTATTATGAATAATTTCTTAATATTTTTTAGTACTGCTATAAAACGTTTATTTTGTAATTTATATTACCAAGATAAGATATAACATTAGGAATTTGATGTTGACAGTTTCGAATTTTATCTTGTAAAAGAAATGCTGTCGCATCTGTTAAAAAATTTTTGTTTACTTTTTATGAAATTATTTATACAGCTTCTCAAAATTTAAGAATGAATTTCTTTTTTTTTTTTTTTTTTTTTTTTTTGCTATTAATCCCTAATAATAAGATTCGGTGATGCATAATAATAATAAAAAAGCTGACGCACGAATTGTTGTTTTTAAAAAATATATTTATTTTCTACAGTAAGCAACTAGAGTATTTCTATGATTCATGAATAGTTGATTTTTGATAACATGTAACGTATTAATTTGTTCAGCATTTAATGTTAACTTTGCAATAAATTTTAAATGCACACATAAGAAATAAACTTTGAAAAGTTAATAATTTGAAAAGGAAAGTTAATAAAGAAAATAGTTTAAGTTACTTTTATTAATTAAATACTGTTTATTATCGAGATTTTCTTTTTTAAAGTTTATCTATAATCCAGCAATGGAAAAATACAAAATATATTTTTTTTATAACATAATATGAATTTTGAAAAAATAAATAAATAAATCAGAATTCTTGAAATTATAATATTTATAAATATCTTGATTTTTTTTCCTTCTGCTGATATAATAATACAACATGTTAATAATACACTGAAAGCATTTCATATAGTGACTGGCTGAGAGTATGTAAGAATGTATGACTGGGTATTGATTATGTGAAATAATTTAATTCATTTAAATCAAATATTACTTATTTGGTTTAAGGGAGTGTGTGTGTGTGGGGGGGGGGAGATAAATTTCTTTACATTACATGTAAGACAAAACAATAGTTATAGTAAAATGATAATAAACAGTTTGTAGGTAACAAAATATGTATTATTTTCATGCTGAAAAAAAAAAAAAAATCCAATTACCTGAAAGTTATTTAATGATGTTTGTTAACAAATCTAAGATTTTAAGTAAAATGACTCCAATATTTCGGATTAAATAACATTAACATCTTAATTTGTATTTATTTTTCTTGCACATGTTGGCCTTTTTTAAAATTTATATATCCTTCTGTTTTCTGTATAATACATTTCTCAAATATATTAATGCATACAAGAAATTATCAAATTTTAATTTAGTATAAATTTTGTCAATCAATGCAAATGAAGTATTTACTGGTTTATACCACAAACTTACTATATTAATTATATAGCAGATTTTTTTTTTTTTTTTTTTTTTTTTTTAGTTTGAGAAATGTTTCCCAAATTTCTATAAATAGCTTGTTTAAAGTTCTGAGTTTTTCAAGATTGCTAAATATATTGATAAAGACATTAATTAGGTTGGTAATAAAAAATTTAATGTTTGAAAACCCTACACATAGTACAAAAAAACTTTTTTTTTTTTTTCATTTCTAGTGTTTTCCTTAATTTGTTATAAAATTAACAATATGATATGAACTGTGCAACATAAATAAAAAATAGTTAGTTCCAATAATATTTATTTATTTATTTAAATTATATTAAAATATTATGTTATAAAAAGTCAGTTTGCACAGCTAATAAGTCTTTGAATATGTCAAGAATGTTAAATTGATTAAACTGGAGGGTGTCTTGTGGAAGAGTAGAATTGTGTAGTAGATGTTGTTTGAACTTGAGCTTATATAAATTATTCTTGTTATAAAATCCAGTTTAAAAAAGTATATATAAAAAATAGTAACAATAATTAGTACGAAAAACTTTTATAACACAGCTAATTACAAAATATTCTAGTATGCTGAATGAGAAAAAGCAACAAAATAAATGAGCTGTAATAAACTTGAGCTGTTTTAAAACTTTACAAATGAGCATCTTCTATATAAATAAAATAAAAAGAATGAAAACAGGAATAACAGTAACACACTCTGCTACTATTATTTTGCATTCTCTCTCTTTGGCATTGAAAAAAGTCCTAATATGAAGCTTTAAAATAAGTGCAAGATAAAATTTCTCTAAATATTTCAGCTTGTCTTTGTGTTGATTTTTAAATATCACGTATTTATCGTGGCAATCCCCCCCCCCCCCCCACATGAAGTGTTTTATCAGTTTTAAACTTTTGAGTTAATTTTTTCATGCTGCACCCCCACCCCTCACAACTACACATACATCCACCATTCGTTTGACAGTATACATATATGCATAATTAAAATGAAATCGCATGCCCAAAATTCATATGGAAAAATGCAAAAATATGTATACAAAACTGGCTATATTATACATACATACCAACTGCAGCTATTATAGCACCTATATTAATTATTTATGGGACCTCAATTTTATAATTCTTAAAATATTTTTTAAATATTTTATTTAACAAAGTATATGCTTATCTAGAGTGTGTTATGTTCCTGCTCCAGAAGCTCTAGCTAAGACATTTTACAGCCCTGAGCCTTTTTTGGAAGTTCCAATATATTAATCTATTACTACTAAAATGCACTAAACTTTTCTTTCTTTATTTTTTAATATATTTAATTCTGTGAAAAAATATCATGATAGAAAAGTTGAGACTTTAAAACTAATGTAAAATGTTACCACTGTTCCATAACTTTAAATTAATATATTTTTAGTTGATACGAAAATAGATGAGACATTCAAGGGAATAGGTTAGAGCAATAAAAATATTCATATGCAACATTAGATTGTTATCAAAACAATCCTCGGGTTTTAAATATTTTGAAATTTAACATTTAATAGAAATATTCATTAGCTGATCAACTAAGTTCGAATTCTAGGCATTTTTTGCAAAGAGGGATTTCTGTGGGTCCGGAGGGAGGGGGGGATTGCTCTCCTTTACCATTGAAAATACAAACTCTCAAATCTTCGCGGTGGGGGGGGGGGATTCCATGCTCTGAAATCAACACTGTGCCTGATTCTCTTTTGGAAATTCCAATATATTAATTTATTATTACTATAATGTATTAATCTTTTCTTTCTTTATTTTTTTAATATATTTAATTCAGTGAAAAATATCATAGAAAAGCTGATACTTTAAAACTCAAGTAAAATGTTACCTCTGTTCCATAATTTTAAATTATTATATTTTTTGTTTATAAAAAAATAGGTGATACATTCGAGATAATGGGCTAGAACAATAATATTAACATGCAAAATGAGATTGTTATTAAAATAATCCTCGAATTTTAAATATTTTTAAATCTAACATTTAAACGAAATATTCTTTTTCAACTGATCAGCTAAGTCCAGGTGGTTCTGGACTTAGCATTTTTTTTGCTGGAGGGTAATCTGTGTCTTTGGGAGGGGGGGGGGGCGGCGAGGGCTGCACTTTTTTACCATTGAAAACACAAAATCTCAATCTTCCGTGAGGGAACTCATTGCTCCGGGGGAATGTCCTGAGCAATTTAAATATTAATATGCAATATGAACTTGTTGTTTAAATAATTCTTGGATTTTAACTATTTTTAAATTTAACATAAAAAAAAAAAAAACATTCTTTAATTGGTTAGTTAGTCCGAATTCTAAAAGACAGGCTTGATGAGTCACTAATAAGACAGCATAGCGCGCATGAACAATTATTCAAAACATTATATTTCGTCCCTTTAAAAAATGATGTATTTTCATTGGTTAAAACATGCTAGCATTCGATTAAAAATCGATTATCTTGTTCCACAGTCGTACGCGACGTCATCAATTGCGGAAGGGGAAAGATGTTTGCCAAGAATCGGGTATTTGAATTCTTTCCCCCTCTCAACCGCAAACCCTCCCGTTTGCAGAACAGCTTCCACAACTTTACGGACGTTTGCTCTGAATACGCGCGTTGGACTTTTGGAGAAATTTTAAAAAGAAAACAATATTTTTGTTTCTTGAAATTGTTTCTTCTTTATAACAGGTACTGAAATGCCTTTGAGCGACACAAAACATGTACAGTGCATCTGTGTAACAGAATGGCCGGGTAAAGGAATCTTTTCACTGTATTTAAAATTTATTTTAAACCTACACTTTAAAAAATCTCCCTCTCATAAAATCATAAAATAATTTACCTGTGTGAAATAATAAAAATTAAAAGAATAACCTTGATAAGATTTACGACAGAGTAGCGTTTTTGATAAATATTATGGCAAAAAATATAACATATTGCGTTCACCGAGGTGCGCGGTGAGAAAGATCAATGACAAAAGAAACAAGTTGGAAATTGCACGTGAAGCGTAGCAAATGAGGTGCGTTCGTACGATAACGAAGTTTTAAAAATATCATTCTCATATATCAATGTCATAAAATTGTAAATAATTACAATTAAAATGCGCACCAAACAATGTTCTCCCTATACCATTATGCAATGGAATACTTTTGTGTGGCCTTGTAAATCAATAACAAATATTCTTTGCACCACAGATTATGCAAAATGTATATTATAATATGTACTTTCTAGATGCATATCAATTTTATTACGTTCGAATAAATGTAACACCATTAAAATACATTTGAAACATTTTTCCCAATTAACCGTAATGTAACGGAATACTTATGATTGTCCCTGAAATTGAACTATGCATCCGATTTTGATAAAATTTGAAATGACTCGACAAAATTATGTAATAATTGTGTATTTAAAATTTCAAACGATTAAAATGCATTTAAAACTTTTTTCCCCATTGACCGTAATGTAACCGAATTCTTTTGATTGTCCCTGTAATTGATCTATGCATCCGATTTTCATAAAATTTGAAATGACTCGACAAACTTATGTAATAATTATATATGTTAAATTTCAAACGATTCGGTTGGGTAGTTTTGGCGTTGTTATATGCGGACGGACAGACAACCGGACGGACAGACAGACAGATGGACAGACAGACGGACAGACAGACGGACGGACTGAACGACAACAATAGGTGCTACGTATTTACATAATTACGAACGCACCTAAAAAAAAGCACCGTAAAAATAATAATAGTAATTATAACAATTACTAGTACTTAGTAATTAAAACGAAATTAATTTTAAAAATAATATTTTACTTCATTGATCATAACATGTAAAAACATGTGGAAATAGGATAAGAATAAAATATGTGTACAAAAGAAAAGTGAATAGGCAACTTTCGCTGCTATAACTTTTAAAAACTGGAAATAATATTTTTGTACAGAAAATAAAATAAAAATTTACATTTATTCAAAAACTATAAGAACATGGAGGAATTTTTTTTTCTGATTTTAGTCTACGAAAAAAAGTGGTTTGTCATAAAATTTAGGATAACAATTTATTTAATAGTATCAATTAAAAAGTTGGAAATTGCACGTGAACGTAGCAAATGAGGTGCGTTCGTACGATAACGAAGTTTTAAAAATATTCAGATCTTGCTGATATAGTAGAGCGTACTCCGGATACAGTATAGTACACTGTAAAAAAAATTCTGTAGTACTACTAGAAAATCTCTAGGCAACTGGGATTCCATAAACTTTTCTAGTAACCAATACAGCTTCTTCTCAAGTAACACTACTGCATTAAACTTAGTAAACAGCACAAAGACTTTCTTAGTGAACATACTAAGAAATCATTAGTAAACGTTACAGGTGTTTTTTTAGTATGAATACTAAGGAATGATTAGCAGTATTACAGATACTTCTCTTGTATCTTCCCTAAGAAATGGTTAGTAGTATTACAGATATTTCTCTTGTATCTTCACTAAAAAATTCTTAGTAGCTGTTACAGGTCCTTTTCAAGTATGTTTACCAATAAATGGTTAGTAGTTTTACAAATACTTCTCTTGTATCGTTACTAAGAAATTCTTAGTAGCTATTACAGGTATTTATTTAGTATATGGTTAGAATACTACTAACCATTTCTTAGTGAAGGTACAAGAAGTATCTGTAACACTACTATTAATTTTTTAGTATGTTCACAAAGGAAGTTTGTGTGCTGTTTACTAAGTTTAATGCAGTAGTGTTACTTAAGAAGAAACTGTATTGGTTACTAGAAAAGTTTATGGAATCCCAGTTGCCTAGAGATTTTCTAGTAGTACTACAGATGTTTATTAAGAAATGGTTAGTGCAATTACAGATACTTCTTTTGTATCTTAACTAAGAAATTAGTAGCAGTCGTTACAGGTCATTTTTAGCATATTTATTAAGAAACCTTTAATAGAATTACAAAAACTTTTATATATTCATTTATAAGAAAACATCTGTAACACTTCTAAGAAGCTGTAGTAATGTTATAGCTACTTTTCTCATGATTTACACTATAATTTTAAACAGGTAAGCTAATACCAGTTTGGAAAATTTGAAAGAATAAGAAATATCTAATAAATATTAAGCCAAATACTCTGCAATAATTTTCTGTATGCCTTTCATATTTTATGCTACAAAATTTTATAAATATCAACTTTTTTTACATAAAATATAGATCACCCTTTAATATAACTTCCACTTGAATTTGTTAAATTTTCAATATAGATCTATATCTGTAATAAATTTATTTGTATTTAGTATATAAATATTTTAATGATAATTATATTTAAACTAAATTAGTTTTGTAAAATAAAATATTAAAAAATATTTTGCTTACTATATTCCATATTCTACTGCTTTTCATTATTTATAATAATTGTTTTATTGGTTGTTTATCTACAAATGTTTGTAACAAATATATATTTTACAAATAATTTCCTTTGATTTAAATATTTCTTTTATTATCTTTTAATTTAGATCCAGAAAATAAAATATCTTTTTACTAAACAATACTTGTATGTTTAGTAATTCCAATAATTAAAAATTGATTTTTGCACAGAAATCGAAATACAGTAGACTCCCTCAAATCCGCAAACCAGAAATCCGCAACTCTCTAAAATCCACACATATTTTATGGATGTAAACAATGAAACTTTCAGTTCAGATATTGGGACGAAATTTGATTTTTTTTAGTTTTGCATCAATTCCATATATTTTTTATTTTGTAATTTTCTTAATAATACTCTTCATGTTTTTTCATGAAGGAAGAATAGATTTTTTTGGAAAAAATTCAAGATATTGCTGATATCACTGGTAATCACAATCTTCTTACCAAATATATTTATGCATTAATCAAGATTTTTTGGTTATTAAGCCTGGCTAAACTTGAAAAAAAAAATCCTTATTTTATGATTTTAATTGGAATTACTAATGTACTTTTATGAGGCAAGTTTTGTTAAATAATTTTGGAAAATACATACTTTATAATGAATATTTAATCATACAATATTGATTATTAACTTGACCTTTACTATTAGTACTTTTATCATTTTAAAAACTATCTAAATTTTTATTATTTTAGTTTATTACTTATTTTAATACTTTATTATATTGTAAGCATTCACTATAGTTCCGATTGCACTATTTATTGCGCTCAAATTATTGTTAAAAAAATGTAAACAAAGCAATGACCAGAAATCTGCAAAATTCTAAAATCTGCACAACCTCTGGTCCCAAGCTGTGCGGATTTAAGGGAGTCTACTGTAAAAGCACCAATGTAGAGAAAAGTTCTACCCCCCCCCCCCATCACACACAAACTCCATATTTCATTAAAAACAGCATTCTTTTATAATATGTAGACTTGAAATATTTTCCTGTATTTTTTTCTTTCTTTTGGACTTTTAAGTAAAGTTCACAATTTCTGTCTAAAATTTCAATTGTAAGATATCACTAATGCATATATACAGTCAAACCTCATTAAGATAAACCTCAAGGGAAATCAAAATTTTGTTCTTGTCAACAGTAATTCATGTTATCAGTACCAAATCTTTACATTCGTCTTTATAGGGGACTGAAAACAATTCATGTTAAAAGTAATTCACATTAAGAGTGTTCATGCTAATCAGGTTTGACTGTACTTCGAAATTAGCTTCAAATAAAAATTTTACTTAGTGCAAAATTACTTAAGCTCTTTGAAATTTATGCAATAAATTATATTTGAGCAAAGCTGACACATATAGACAGAGGTAGCAATTCATTTCTCTTTTTTCTTAAATTTAATAACTTCTAACCATAAAATAAAGTAAACAATGCACTAAGTTATTTGAAGACTGTATTTCAAATTACTGATTTTGCAAGATTTCAAAAATAATTTTCTAGCGCAATTCTTAAAAAAAAAAAAAAAAAAAAAAAAAAAAAAAAAAAAAAAAAAAAGAAAAGAAAAAAAAAATCAGTATCATATGAGCTAAACTAACTCATTTGCATTTTTCTATATGGATAAAAGAATTTCAGGTGTCAAGATTGTTATGCTTCATATAAATATTCTTAGAAAGTTGCGGATTGGAGAAAAACTTTTGCAACTAATTCTGAAACAGACTATTGATGTTTTAGACATTTCTTACAAAAACTACTAAGTTTTTAAACCCAGTATAAGTATTTCATAGTAGCATTTTCTTTGTACCTCTAAGATTTAATAATTTAATATGCTAAACATTTTGAAAATAACTACGTTTGGCAACATGTCCATTTTGCCTACAATAATATAGTTATTTTTAAATAGTGGCGAGAAAAAAAAAAAGTTGTCAATGGCAGTCCATTATTAGCTGAAATAAAAGGTCACATACACCATAAAAAAACAAACACAATTCAGTTGACTTGTGGCATACCACTTCATTTATTGAACATACAAATTATATATATTAAAAGATATATGATTAATATTTAATAACAATATTCTTTACATATAAAGATTTCTTCAGACAGTATTGGGAGGCTGCTGAACACTGACTGCTCTTTGGTGAAAGGAAGTAGCCACTTAATTTATTAATGTATTTAATGCATCAAAATTATAGGCAGGATCCACAATCTTGATATACTTTCTATGAAGATAATCCAAGTCAGTTAAATGGGAATTGCTCCAAACATCCAATTAATCTTTCCACCTGTTTTGATAATGAAAGGATGAAAATTTTAAGATAAAATTGATATTTGTGCAGACATAAAATAATTCAGCATTCATACTCATTTTCCGAGAAAAAATCCCCCTGATGTATTTTCTGGGATGGTCAATTTTTCCATATCAACAATTAACAACATTTTGATATTAGATATGATAATAAAGCATGCGAATAGCAAGAATTGCCTCCAATATCCCAGAATAGACACAGTTTGGTAGGCTTTCCCAGGTTTGGGAATTTTTTTGTATTATCTCCAGATTTTTACAACCTAAAATTCATCCCAGGATTTTTCCAGGAATCCCATATTTCCTTAATGAGTATGAACCCTGTAATTTCACTAAAATATGAAAAATTATATATATATATATATATATAAAGAAAGAAAAGAAACAGTATCACCTAGCCTTATTTCTGGTTCCACTGTTCGAGCAAAAATTCTATTTTGGCATAAATTTCAGGTTTTATGAGCTGTAATGAGCTCGAGAATGAAAATTTCTGGTATAACCAGAAATAATTTCAGAGAAGAGGGGGGGGGGGGAATTCAGGTATGAAAATGTATTTTTACTGCAAAGTAACAAATAGAAAAATATTTTAATTTTGAGACTTGTAACTGCATGTTTTTTATGATTCAACTAAAGTTTTCTATTGTAGGGTTGGCAAAAAATCATTCTTTTTTCAAAAAAAGAAAAAAAACTGCTTTATTGAGTTTAAACAGTTTATTTTAGAATTCATTTCCCATTGCATACAATGCAAATCTGTAGGTAAAATAAACATTTTTGGATATTATATATGTAATCAAACATTTTGAAATACTAATCATTTCTAATTTAAATATTAGTGATAACAGCCATATGTTCAAAGCATAATCTGCTCTACACAGTACAACATTAATACTTTGAAAATCTTATGAAGAATCTTTTGATTAATAATATAATACATATTTGATACAAGTCAATGAATATATTATTCTGTCAAATGATTGCAGACAAAATGAGATTTTGTTTAGAGGATAACAGACATCAAATTTTAGTCAGCAGATTAAAAAAAAAAAAAAAAAAGTGGGGGTTTTCATCAGAGGATTACAGAAAAAATACAAAATTCGTCAAATGATGGCGACTTAAGTCATGGAAAATTAGTCAAGTCAAAAAATATAGTCGCAAAGAGGCAACTGGCAACCATGAATCTGCACCTAAACTTGTCAACCAATTCCAGAAAAAAAATAAAAATAAAAAAAAATTATCTATTGATGGTGCAAAAAATTTATGAATTTCAACGATATTTTGCAGTAAAACTCACAAAATATATTTATGCTCGAAAGGCATGTGCGAAAGTAGCAAATGCTAAAGTTTTTTGCAAAATTACATATTTTTTTGTATAGGGGGATGGAAGTTGAGGGGGGAGGGACTTTTGCTTGACATTCTTTGTGCGAGAATTTTAAAATTTTGGATGCAAATCCTTCATGGAAATTAAAGCCCTGATACAAATCAATGTTTTTTCTTCTTAATGGGGAAAAATTAGTTTGTGTTTCTGATAGTTACACATATTTCTAAAAAATTAAGTTACGATTGTTTTGATAATTGTCATTGGGAGAATTAAGACCTTTCTTTGGTATAAATAGTTGAACGGTGACAGAAACTTTACAAGTGTACTAATATTCAAAAATATAATTACCCATGTAATTTAAAGTTCACATTTCAAAAACCCATCCAGGTTTTTTTTGGCAAAATCATAACCCTAGTATTGGCCTAGTATACAGTCAAAATCCGGTCAAGTATCAAGCAATCAACAAACTGGCAAAGTACACAGAGTATCCAAATACATATAAAATACCCTCTTACAGTTCTATTTTTAACTGGTACATTTTAAAAAGAAAATACATAATTTAAGGGAAGAAATAGAGTTTGGAAGAAAACTTTACAAAAAGTGTATTAAATTACTTTAACTGTAAAAATAATTCTTTGTTTACTTTTTTTTTTAAATCTTGGCAGCAAATATTTTTTATAAAATTGCTTTCACTTTCAAAACCTGGTTTCGAAAGTGAAAGTGTCCTTATAAAAATATCTGCAGCCAAAATTGAAAAAGTAAAGGAGCGATGTAGATATGCTCCTCAACTATCCAACACAAAAACAACAACAAAGAAAAAAAAATCTAAATGCAAATTAGACATACATAAAACAACTTAAAAGCAGCTATTTATAAAATGTTTGGTGGTGTTATATTTTGGTATGCAATTCATAAAAATCATTTACTTAGTACATATAAAAATATTGAAAAGTAAAAAAAAAAAAAAAAAATGCAAATTCTTCCCTCCAATTCTCTTTTTAATCTACCTTTCACAGTTACACAATCAAAATGACTATAACTTTCCTTATCCAAATAATATAACTATGTTTTAATTGGTGGTATTACTTCTAATATGATCTATTCTAGGGGTGCACAACCTTTTGAAGAGAAGGGCCACTTGCAAGTATGTCTGGGTGGTTGAGGGCCACATTGATAGCATGGAGAAGATGCGATTTCGAGGTGGTGATCTGTGGCCTTTAATTAAATAAATACGATTTCAGAGGGGAGTAGGAAGGAAGGTATACCCTTTTAAGATCGCTTACCCAGTCAAAATATCCAATTCAATTGGTAAGGATATATCAGCAGTTTTTATGATTGTATATTAACAATTATAGCAAGGATTCTTTTTTTTTCAATGTGTAATAGTATTCTTGGACTTTATTCATTAAATCTATAAATAAAATATCAGAAAATAATTTGCTAGCAAATCGGTGCTGCAGCACCCCATTATGTTTGTAGAGTATGAAATCCAAAATCCGGAACCTTTTCAACATCAGCGATGCTGAATTTAAGATCATGGTTGCAAGTTTCAAATTTGGCCAGGACTGAAAACATTTTGAATCATTTTCCCCTCCCCTCCTCCCTCGAGTGAATATGATGATTCACGATTTTTTCCATGACCGTTCGAAACAGAAATGACTCACAAAATTCGCTTTTTCCCCATAATTTTTATCAGAAATTGCATCTGTTAAGCAATTTTTGATAAAAATCATTTTTGGTTCAATTTAAGCGTTTCATTTAAGCGATTTTTGGTCAAAGGATCGATGATCTTTTGACCAAAAAATTGCATTTTTTGCAATTCTTTAACAAAAATTTGTGACTTTTTCGCAATCTTCTGGCAAAAATTGCTGACTTTTTTTGCGATTCTTTGACAAAATTTGCATCTTTTACACGATCTTGACAAAAGTTGCGTCTTTTTCTCGTTCCTTTGACAAAAAATCGCGTTTTTCTCCACAATTCTGACAAAAAGTAACTTTTTTTTTCTGCTATCATTTGACGAAAATCACGTCTTTTTCATGATACTTTGACAAAATTCATGTCTTTTCCACAATCTTTAGATTACTCACATCTTTTCCTCGTTCCTTTGACAAATAAAACGTGTTTTCTCTGCAATTCTGACAAAAGATAATGTTTTTTCCCGCTATTATTTAACGGAAATCGCATCTTTTTCACGATTCTTTGACAAAAATTTGTGTCTTTTACATGATCCTTTAACAAAAATTTGCAACTTTTTCGTAATCCTTTGACAAAATTCGCGTCTTTTCCTCGCTCCTTTTACAAACATCGTGTATTCTCCGCAATTCTGACAGACATAACTTTTTTCCGCTATTTGACGGAAATCGCGTCTTTTTCGGGATTCTTTGAAAGAGACTGCATCATTTTCGCAATCTTTCGATAGGAATAGCGTTTATTTTGCTCTTCATTGAAAAAAAAATTTCTTTTTTCCGATCTTTTGACAGAAATAACGCTTTTTTGCAATCTTTTGACAGAAATCATGTATTATCAGCAATCCTTTGAAAAAAAAAAAATCTTATCTTTTTTCACAGTCTTCTGACGAAAAACGCCTTTTCCTCGATTTTTTGATCAAAATCGCATTTTCTCCGCAATTCTGACAGAAATAGCGTTTTTCCCACGATTATTTGAGGAAAATCACGTCTTTTTTGCGATTCCTTGACAGAAACTGCCTAATTTTTGCCATTCTTCGACGGAAATAATGTTTTCTCGAGATCTGTCATACAGGAATTGCATTTATTCTGCAATTTTTTGACAAAAAGGCATTCTTTTGCGATATTTTGCATGAAACAGCACTTTTTTCTGCATTTTTTCGGTCAGAAATAACGCCTTATTCTGCGATCATTTGTCAAAAATCATGTTTTATCTATAATTTTTTGACAAAAAATAGTGTCTTTTCCCGCGATCTTTTGGCGAAAAAAGAGTCATTTTCGCGATCATTTTTCGTCGTCTGAGATTTTTCCGTCCCGCTTCCGTCCTCGGGAACTTTTAAAAGACTGATTTCCGTCCTGTAGACGGAAAACTTGCACCCATGTTTAAGATTTAGTTTATTTTTCAAAAAAAAAAATAATCTACCTACCCTACCCTGTTACAAAGAACAAAAAAAAAAAAAAAAAATATGATTTATGTCATTTCGGAACGATTCAGGGCAGTCTACCTTTTCCGAAACGATTCCAAGGAATCGTTCCTTCACAGAGTCGTTTCATTTCGGAACGAGTTCAAGGAATTGAACTTCTTCGGAGTAGTTTCATTTCAGATAGAGTCCGAGGAATCATTCCTCTTGGGAGTTGGTACCGATGGAACTAATGTTATTAGTTCCTGGTTGGCACCCATGGATGGTACCTTACCCTGTTGCAAAGAATAGAAAAATGTGTGATTTATGTCATTTCGGAATGATTCAGACCAGTCAGTCTTTTTCGAAACGATTCTGAGGAATCGTTCCTTTAGAGTCATTTAATTTCGGAAAGAGTTCAAGGAATCTAATTTTTCCGGAGTCGTTTCATTTCAGATAGAGTCCGAGGAATCGTTCCTTTTTGGAGTTGGTGCATTTCGGATTGATTCCGAGGATTCAATCCTTTTGGGAACAAATGACCTAAGATACGTATATATTTTATGTCTGAAATTTTGAATTTATCAACGATTTTTTTTTTTTTTTCGAAAAATTTTTAAAAATATCACGTTTGTTTGAAAAAAATGTTTGTAAACGCCGCATTGCTTGAAATTTTATCTTAAAACACATAAAGGCCACAGCGTTTCCTCCGAAAATTACGGTATTGATAATCTTAATTTTTTAGCCCAACTAATGTAGGTATTATATATCATGAAAAAATTTGGTAAATTTGTGTTGAAAATTATGACTAATGGCTTCTAATTTCGAACCCTGGTCGAAATATACGTTCGTAAATGGTGTATAGCCCATGGACTATACACCGATGCATCTCCATGGGTTATACACAAACTTTTTTTACTGCACTGCTCGATTAAGGGGTGTGGGCTATACACCCGAAAATAATGTAAGTTTTGTTGCCTCAAATTCCTCGCATTTTCTATTTATAGTGTTCTGTTTTCATAACTTTTGAGTTCCACTCTTAGAAATATGAAATTATCAAATGTAAACATTAAATATGGTTTCTTACTCAAGGATGTCATAAGAGATTTCAGGATAAAAAGAGAAATTTTATGTTTGATTAAACTTTTTTAAAAATATTTTCCTGGTTTGAATGAGTAAAAATCTAACAGTCAATAAATCCTATACTGTTGTTTAGTTGCAGACGTGATTAAGCCAAACTAAAACTTAGTTTTGTTTGAATTTAGATTATAAAACTAAATCAACACTTTTTTTGAGGTGATAATGGAAGGTTATACCATAACCAAACATATTTCTTAAAGGAAATAAAATTGTAAAAAAAAAATAAATAAAAAGTACTATGATGTAAAAAATATACGTTTTTTAAAAATAATGGAGGACTTTAATACTGATATTAGAGTTTCCCCCAGGTTTAAAAAAGGGCAGGGCGCTACTGTTCTGAAAAGGGCACTTTTTATTTTTAAGGGCACTTTTATAGAGTTAAATCTAGAATTTAGCGGTTCAAAAAGTCGTGAAAAAAACACAAATTTCATCAAAATATTGAAAAAAAAGGTAAATTTTGTTAAAAAATTGCGAAAAATCTGAAAATTTTATTAAAAGATCACATAAACAGCAGTTTTTGCTATAATATCACAAAAACGGCATATTTTACTAAAAAATCGCAAAAAAACGACAAATCTCGTAAAAAGTATCATGAAAAAAAGGAACTTTTCACAGAATTTTGTTTTATTTCGATTTTTGGACGAAATTTGCCGTTTTTTCACAAATTTTTTTACAAAACCTGCCGTTTTATTGCTATTTTTTGACGAAAGTTGCTGTTTTTTGCGACTCATTTGACAAAATTTTCCGTTTAATTGCAATTTTCGGAAGAAATGTGTCGTTTTTCCACAATCTTATGAGGAAATCTGCCGTTTTGTGAAATTTTGTGACGAAATTAGCCATTTTTTGCGAATCTTGCCGGAAATTAGTCGTTATTTTGCAGTTTTTAACAAAAATTGCCATTTTCTTTTAGAGATTTTTTGACGAAATTACCCGTCCCACGGGACACGTATGAGGCTATTTTTTGCGTTTCATCGGCGATTTTTTGGATCATCGCTGGAGCGCTACGTTTTTGCAAATGTGGGCAAGAAGGGCGCTATTTTTTTTAATGAATGACAAGAGGGGCGCTATTTTTTAAACTAAAGGGCAGGAGAGGCGGAGCACCCCCCTGAAACCTTCTGGGGGAAACACTGCTGATATTCATAATAATGACAAAACTGTAATGATTTGTTTCTTTGAATTAGTATCATTTACTTAAATACAATACTTATGTAACGGGATGTATAATTCATTTCATTCGAAGCTGCAGAGATATTGGCTCATTAGATCAATTGATAATTAAACATGTAACTAAAAAATAATTTCAAAAGAAGCATGATATAACAAACAACAGAGTTAAATAAAGCCTGAATGTTATTCTGAAAGTTCTGAGAATGGGGGAATTAAAAAAAAAAAAAAAAAAAAAAAAAACTTTTAAAAATAGGCTTTGCTTCTTTTTTAGTTTATTTAAAAAAATTTTGTAATATAGTCATATACAGTGAAAATATTTTTTTTTTTTTTAATACAAATAGATGAAAAAAAAGTTTCTTTAATTTTATCTATGAAAATATAATTTATTTGGAAGAAACAACTATGAAAAATCAATTTTTCCAACTTTTCTGCCTTTTCTCTTGAAAAGGTTGTGCATCCCTACTATTGAAAAGACAAAAAAAAAAAAAAAAATCATTTGAAAACATGTAAAAAAATGAGTAAACACTTACTTTGTGTTGAAACTATAAACACAGAAGTAGGGTTACCCGGGGTAATTGTTGGTCACGGTATCTTTCAACATTTTAAGAAATCCTAAACAAAATAATAATAATAAAAAAAATCAGATACTCTAAACTATCTTCTTTGGAATTTATCATTTAATTGTTACAATGGCACATTTTTGAAAAATCTATTACATTTTATTTATTTATTTTTATTTTTATTTTTTTTTTGCTAAATAATATAGCGTAAATTACAATTTTTATCTATAGGACACAGGAAAAAATTGTAAATTTCATCAATTTGCTGCGAAAAAAGTCATGAATTTTATGGACAGAGTGCAGAAAAACAGCTAATTTTGTCGATGAGGATTGGAAATTTTGTTGAATGGGTACAAGAAAATCACAATTCTTGCTAAATAGACCAGGGTTGGCAGGTTTTTGACGCATGACGGTTTTTACCGGATTTTACCATGGTTTTTACCGTCATGTCGAAAACTGTCAAAAACTCACTTTTCAATAGTTTATTTTTACATTACAATAATAATTGTATTTTCATTCTGTCTTTAGTATTAAATCATTTTATATGAAATATTCAATATCAAAAAGACTCAAGTATATTTATCCATCCCAGAAAAAACAAAATAATTGCATTAGACCGTATACCATAGATTATATCAATTGTTAGATCTCTACAATAACTTTAAACTATTTGGCACAGTCTAAAAAAATTAAATTTTTTGAAGAAAATTTATAAATTATAAGTATTAGATTAAAAAAATGTGAAATAAATTTTGGCAGAATTTATTACATTGTTTAAAGGAAAATAGCTTTCTCAGAAATAAATTTCCTGCGTTTAATCCAATTTGTTCATTGATTATTTTTAATTCTATATAGCAAAATCTGATTTACATAAATATATTATACATATATGTAGTGAAATTAAATATGTTTTAATAGCTGAGAACCAGTGTTAGAAATTAGCAGTCGTTAGTCGTCAAATGCAACTAAAAAATTGAATTTGACGACTAGAAAATTATTCTTGGTCGTCAAATTTGACGCCTAGCTTTTTAAAAAATTTATTCGACATTCAGCTCCGAAGATTAAAAAAAAAAAAAAAAAAAAATGGTCTAGTCTGAAAAATCAGAACTAAAAAAACATTGCGAATTTCGAGAAATAGTCGAGAAAAAAAAAAAAAAATCATCAATTGCTCGTATAAGAAATCGCCACTTTCAGCAAAAGATGGGAGAAAAAAATGATTTTTTTTTTCCAAAAAATAACAAAAAAGCAAAAGTTTTTTATACGATAGCGTAAAAAAATAGGTAAATTTCTACAAAGTATTGCGAATAGAGATGCAAATTTCGTCAAAAAATCGCAAAAAAAACGCGAATTCCATAAAATAATCGCAAAAAAGTTAATTTCGTCAAAAAAATTTTGGGAAAAAGACGAACTTTGTTATAGAATCGCAAAAAAATGCAATTATCTATGAAGGATCGTGAAAACAAATCTTAATTTCGTCACAGAATCTTTAGAAAAAAGCTAATTTTGTCAAAGAATTACAGGGGGGGGGGGGGATGTTCCCAGCCCTGCAGAAAGCAACAAATTTTGTCAAAAGATTGCGAAAAAATACTGCCAATTTTGTCAACAAATCAAAAAAAAAAAAATGGCAAGTTTCGCCAAATGATTGCGAAAAAACACGACAAAGTTTGGCAAAAGATCGCGAAAAAAGCAAAATATTTAAAAAAATCGCGAAAAAACCAGAAAGTTTCATGAAAAGATTGCGAAAAAACCGGCAAGTTTCGTCAAAAGATCACGAAAAAAAGGCCAGTTGCGTCGAAAGATCGCAAAAAGAGCTGCAAATTTCGTCGAAAGATTGCGAGAAAACGGCAAATTTTGCCGAAAGATAGCAAAAAACGCAAAATTCGTAAAAGTGGTGCGACCCCCCCCCCCCCAAAAAAAAAAAATAAATAAATATTGGGAGTGGATTTTTTTCTTGTCTCTGTAGTAACCTTAAAGAAAATTTGATGTGAATTTCAAAATTATTCTTTTACTCCAAAATTATATGCAGTATTACAATAATATTAATATGAATTTTAGAAACTGCAACTAAAAATCTTAATTTGACGCCTAAGGTTTTTACATTAGTCGTCATTTGACGCCTGCCTTTTATCTCCCAATTTCTATCACTGCTGAGAACTACATACATAGTTTGGAAGTAAGAAATATCACTTGCGCTTTAAATTTGAATCTTGTAGAGAGATTAAAATTTTGAAATCAATATTAAACTTTAAACCATGTGAAAACTTCATCTTTATTTTATTATATTTTTGTTAAGTAGTTTATTGCAGTGTTATTCCTTAGTCTTGGTATTATTTCATTCAAATAAATAAGTAAATAAAATATTAAATTTATTATTTTTAAACTGAAACGTTGACTTATAAAGAACCATTAATTATAAAAATAACTGCATTAAAAAATAAGTAAAAATAACGCTTTTAAGAATCTCTCTAAATTTAAGAATAATTTATAATTTTAAAGGTAAAAGATTTTTACTCATTCATCATATGCATTGCAATAAAAATGTGCAATGTTTTATTTCTTTCAATTTACTTTAAATAATACCTAAATAACTTTAAATAAGATATGAACAGGACATAAATAGTTTGATTTTATGATAACTTTAATAAGTTTAGATTTTAAAAATATTTCGCGACTATTCGGGTAAAAATTTATATCTAAAAATATAGGAGCTGGAATGGTCTATAAAATTAATACAGTGAAACCTCCAAATAAGGGACACCCATGGGACTGCAACTTTCGTCCCTTAAATAGAGGTGTCCCTTATTTGGAGTTACTTACATAGTGAAACCTCCAAATAAGGGACATCTTTGGGACCACAACTTTTGTTCCTTAAATAGAGGTGTCCCTTATTTGGAGGTTTCACTGTATATATATTTGCATCAAATTTAACAAAAAAAACTAATTCATTACATTCTGATTTTTCTGAAATATTGTTTTGTTATGCATTTAAGTTTTAAATCTACAAGCTTTCAATTGAAATCAAGTCTTACAGATTTATATGAAAATTTTATTAATTTAAAATTTTTAAGGCCTGTTTATTGAAATAAAAATCATCATAATTGCATTTACCAAATGTATAAGATACACATTTTAAAATATTATGTCTAAGAATATTCAAATTTGTTCAATGACTAGTCCATATTTGACCATATAACAGCTTTTTTCATCTCTAAAATGATTTTAATATAAAAAATGTATATTGAATGCTATTTAATATGTATAACAATCTATTATTATCATTTAACGTAAATGTTCATTGCATTTAGAAGAATCTATATTAATGGAGATTAAGGCCAAATATTGTTCTTTCCTTTTACTCTTATAATTTTTAATTTTTTAATTTAGAAAATACTTATAAATAAATTTAACAAAAGTAATTGTGAATAAAAATAACAAGAAAAAAAAAAACAATCTAGAAATGTATTGCATCCTGCATTTACGATTAAATCGAAGAAAAATAAAAAAAGATAGCTTTTTGACGGAATAAACCGGTAAAAACACAGTTTTTACCACCGTCATGTCAAAAACCAGTTTTTGACGTCAAAAACCCAACCCTGAAATAGACACAAAATAAAATTTTATCAATGAGGTGCAGACAAGTCTTAAATTTTATTGATTTAGCATGGCAAAATCTTGAATTTTGTTGATCAGGCATGGAAAAAAAGCTTTCACTAATCAGCTGGGGGAAAAATCAAAATTTTGGTGATTGAGAATGAAAAAAATTATCCATTGTTAAAAATGTGCAAAAATTGTTTATCAGCTGTAGAAAATCTTGAGTTTAATTAGCCGCAAAGAAAAAAATTGCACATTTTATCGATTTATTAAACAAATTTTAAAGCAAATTGTGAGTTTGTCAGCCAGTTAAGAATTGCAAATTTCTTTGATCCTGTGCTAAAAATTTCTGAATTTTGTTAATTAGGAAGTGAGAAATTTCAAATTTTGTTGATTGACTGCAGAAAATCGCATACTTCGTCTATTTATTGCAATTTTTTTAACTGCCGCAGGAAGGACTAGAAGTTTCTCTAGAATCAATTAAGAATCATGAACTTCAAGAATTTGGCACAGGTTAAATTTCAAATTTCGTCAAATTCGGTAGTTAATCAAAAATTTTATTAATCAGTTCGACAAAAAACTCAAATTTTGCTTACCAGGCACAAAAAATAAAATCATCAATTGAATATGGAAAAAAGAAAAGTTTTGGCGATCTTGTCCTGAAAAATACAAATTTTATCAGTCAGGATCGAAAAAATTGCGAATTTCATTGGTTTGGTGGCCGCTGATGAAATTTCCCAATTTTGCCCTATACCTTCACTGCCATTCACATATTTTTTTTTTCCCCAGCATAAGCCATTTCCGCAGGAGCAGAATCTTTTGCATCATTTAGCAGCAAATTATAATTTATCTGCAACCTAATAATGATAGACTAGGATTTCTATCAAAAGAAATAAGAGCAAAATTAGCATTTATAAAGAATAATAAAAAGATACAACAATACCATAAACCTAAAGACTTAACTTAAAAACCTCAAGTAAATTTCAGTTTTTTTTTTTTTAAAGCCCAGAATTTCTTTTGAAGCTGGTGGATTAATCTGCAGTACTTGCTGCCATGCTGCACTGTTTCTAATACTGAGGCCACTTCCATGCCTGTGTTTTTTAGCACTTTTAATACAACAAAATTTACTCCTCCAATTATAATAAAAGAATAATATCACTCATTCAAAATAATCTTTATTATATCTCATTTATACCTACAAATAAACTGCTAATATATCTTTGCCAAATTGAATTTGACATATTGACTCACTGTGTAAAGGAATTTAGAGGAATAAACCTCCACCCGCCTCTTAAATCGTATGTTTAATCTGTTTATAGGACAAATATCACTTACCCCAAATAGAAATTTTTTGTGTAACTGATGTGGCCCTCAATTCTGACATTCCTGATATTTTCTGATATTGATTGGCAGATATGATAGTTTGCACTTACGACAGATAAACACAGAAAAACAATCATGAATTTTGTATAACTAATAATATTCTGATTTTTCTCACAAAATTTTCTTGACGAATTTTGCAACATTTTTCTGGAGACCAATCGGCAAATTTCACAATTTTTCCCTCTGAATTGATTGACAAATTTAGCTATTTTATCCTGAGACTGACAAATCTTCCTTTTTGTTTTTGTGACATCTTGATGAAATTAACGATTATTTTTCTGCATCCAACTACAAAATTTGTGTTTTTTTTTTTTTCTCTGTTACCGACGGATGAATTTCATGATATTTGCTCATGACAGATTAACAAATTTTATGATGTTTTACTGTGATTGACGAATATCGCTAAATTTTCCCACTGCCAAGTTTCCTCAAAAATTTTTTGGACCACTCGACAATTTTTAAACATTTATTTTTGCCATGGTGGAGAAAATCAGCAATACTTTTTCCCGATTTATGCATTTAGCAATTTTTTTTCCTGAGGAGGGCATGAAAAGGACTAGAGTCTGAGATCAGATCTTGTGCTGCACATGGAAAAAAGTAAAACATGATCTTTTACAGCTTCAGCATTAGATCGTTTCTTTTTTTGTAATCGATGAGCTCAATAATCAGAACTTTTTTTTTTGCTTTAAAAGGGTCTTGCCTTTCCCCCCCCCCCCCATATCTGCTAATTTGTGTCTACTCATTATGTAATTTTTTTTACTTTCTCCTTTATTAACAATGACATTTCATTTCCTATTCATATAAAAGCTCTAAATCAAATGTAAAAATTGCCTAAGAATAAATAAAATGCAGACATCCATTGCCCAAAGCAAAATGTTTATATGTTTCCCATTGAGTTAATATAAAACAGTAAAAACATTTTTAAGATGACCAAAACATAGCTTACAACAGAGTCATATTACGCATGTCATGGATTAAATATTGTTATTTCTGGACGAATCATAAACAAGATAAAATGCAGACACCACATTCTCGACTGAAAACAACAACCATTTTCCAAATGGTCCAAAATAAATAAATAAAATGGTGAATTTTAAGGAAACCTATTTAGAAACAATAAACAGTTCACAGAAAATAGGACAACTTTTTGAAAAAAAAAAAAAAAAAAAAGGCATTTATCGTTTAATAGAAGAAATCAATTGACTATCCCTTTTTCATATTTCTATAATGGATTTAAAATTCCAATACACAGAACATAATTCATTAGTAGAACATAATTCAATTAGCTAAAATGCTAGGCATTACAGTTTTGACTATAATTCCACTAGGTGACATACAATCACCAGAGGATATTGACAATACACTCACTGGTATGCAATATTCTTGCAAGTAAATTAAAAACTAATGCACATCAAATTTTGCAAAATTAAAATGTGAATATTTATATATGTGAAAAAATCATAACCATGTACTTCCGATTATGTCCTACGTTAAAAAAGTTGCTCTAGATTCTGTTTGTCAAAAGTGTAACTTGTAAAAGATTCTAAGCAACACAAAACTGAATAAAATCTAGATTAAGAAATTCATTTAGGAATTAGGAACTCAACTATTATTGCCTATAATATTGAGTGAAAGTTGAAAAATAGACGGGTTACATATAAAACTTTTTTCTTTTCCTTTGTTTTAATTAAAATTAACATTCCAATTATCTTGAGTTTTTGATTCAAATTATTTCAATAGTATATTGTCATATCCTTATAAATTGTAAATATTTAAGTGGCATGTAAAAAATAGTGCAATTTAAAAAAAATATTTTATTTTTTCACTCAAACACTTCAACTATCAGGGTTAATTGTACAAATCGCCTCAAACATAATCATAAATATAGTTCGCGATATATTTGTTATTTGTTTACGCGACAACAGGCAAGTAATGTTTGAAGTTAGGCCTAAAAGAAATAAGAAATAGTGGCGAAATTATCTTTTAATAAACCGAATATTTGTAAATGTTTGAAACTTAAAGTACAGCTTACCTTAAAAACATAAAAATCCCTATGCAACTGGAATATTCAGCTGAATCACATGGCATCTGGGTGCAAAGGTCAGGCAAGGAAAAGGAAACACAAAACGCAACGGACTCGCTGGGACTGGCGTACGATTGGAGTGTTGACTGGTTGATTACTCTACTCGCTAGATTACGGAAGAAGAATAAGCAGTTTTACTAGATTTTCATATGTAGGGTTTTGCGAAGTGATTTGTTACTAATAAATCTCTAGTAAGTCTAAAGATATCTGTAATGATACTGAATATTTTTAAGTGAAATCCCATATTTTTTTTTACAGTGTAGTCGAAATCTTCACGTTTCTGTAAATATGCAGGAAATAATTTTTATTACACCTCAGCAACTTATACCTTATTCATAAAATGTGAAATAGTTGAATATAATTAAAACACGTCCCAAACAATGTTTCCCCGTATAGCATTATGTAGAGGAATACATTTGTGTGGCCCAATAATTTAATAATAAAAATTCTTTGCATCACAGATTGTACAAAATGCATATTTTAGTATATATTTCATAGATTCATGCCAATTCTATTATGATCGAATGAGTGTAACATCATTAAAATGCATTTGAAACTTTTCCCCCATTGACCGTAATGTAATAGAATACTTTTGATTGTCCCTGTAAATGATCTATGCATCTGACTTTCATAACATTTGAAATGACTCGACAAAATTACGTAATAATTATATTTTTAAATTTCAAACGATTAAAATGCATTTGAAACCTTTTTTCCATTGACCGTAATGTAACGGAATCCTTTTGATTGTGCCTGTAATTGATCTATGCACCCGATTTTCATAACATTTGAAATGGCTTGACAAAATTACGTAATAATTATATTTTTAAATTTCAAACGATTAAAATGCACTTAAAACATTTTTCACTATTGACCGTAATGTAACGGAATCATTTTGATTGTCCCTGTAATTGATCTATCCATTCGATTTCATAAAATTTGAAATGACTCGACAAAATTTTGTTATAATTATTTATTTTAAATTTCAAACGATTCAGTTGGGTAGTTTTTGCGTTATTATATGCGGACAGATGGGCAGACAGGCAGACGGTCAGACAGACCGACAGACAGACGGACTGAGCGACAAAAATAGGTGCTACGTATTTACATAATTACGAACGCACCTAAAAAGGTGTTTATCTACCAATTAGAATCTTTCTGACACATTTTAGCTCATATACATTATTTTCTTACATTTATATATGTATATGCATTTCTTTATGTACGTTTCGGCACATGAATTAGACTTTCAGTTATAATAAACGATCGTTTGCCGATAACGAAATTTAGCGGGCTTTCCCAAACTGAAATTGGCAAAAGCTCAACATTGGCAACATTAAAAAAAAAAAAAAAAGAAAGAAAGAAAGAAAAGAAAAGAAAAAAAAAGGTATTTACAGCTTTTCAATAGAAAATTTTGTCGTTTTAAAGTGTTTGCGATCAAAATTATTTCAGTAATGTGAAATGTGCTTTTCTTCTTCTTTCTTTTAATTATTATTATTATTATTTTCTAAAAATTTTTAAAAGATGATGCGATTTCTATATATTGGCAAATAAGGCATCGGTTCTCAGCCCGCATAGTTTGGATGTCCTAAATTTAGAAACTGATCCGCTCAACAAGCGAAAAACGTTTTGACACATTTACAAGTTAATTTTTTAACAGAAAGTTATAAAATTTTAATGCCTGACTATGAAAGCGATTTCGAATTGAACTTATTTTTCTATTTTATGATAAATTAATGCTAGTAACATTAGTTTTTACCTCTAGGATACCACACTATTCGTACATAAAAATAAATTCGAATTTGTATTCCATGCACACACGATTTTAAATAAATGCCGTTGACTCTTACTTCTTAAATGACGTTATTATTATTATTATTATTTGCATGAATTATCTTCGACAGCATATATATATATATTAAACAAATTATTAATTAATTTGAAAACTACAATTCAAAATTTTCAACACCATTAAACATTCGTCGCCATAAAAATTATTTGAGATGTCGGGTACTACTCTGATTACGGTTTGACAATTAATAAAGCACCCCACTTCACATAATAATTTCATGATGTTTTGTGTAGAATTCAGTGTTGAACTATTTGTTATTTGCATACTAGCATTCGTAAAATTTAATGGATTACACTTTGTTTATAAATGTGCTTATTGCATTATGCTTTGTGTGAAAAACAGTTATCGGGCTCCTTATTAAGGATCGACCGAAAGAGGTATCGACCGAAATCGAAACAGAATTCCATTAATCTTGTTATTTTCGGCCAAAAATGAAAATAAAAACAACTAGTCGCTGGGGGCCACCGTAATACTTACCCATCATGGATATGTATATGAAAATAAAACATGTGAAACTATTTATACAATGCATTGCAATTCATAAACAAAATTTAAATATTGTTAATATACATAGTAATGCTATATTAAAGAACTGCTGATGTACCAATTTCGACAAATTATATAAAACGCCAAACTACTCAAGTAGTACCGAACTGCGTAAAAGAAACATCCTTATAACTCCAAAAATAATAATTCTATTAACTAACAATTAACTGAGTCGGATTAAGCGTCGCATTTCCAATTAAAATATATCTCTGAATTGAAATTTGAATGAAATACAGGGTCATGAAAAATCGAAGAATGTGAAAAACAAGATTACAAATATCTCGGCAACTAATAATCCGATCGACTTCGTTCTATATGCAAAATGTGTGTTATTTTATTGCCTTTTACGTCCATTCCTTAGAACAAAAAAATTCGAAAATTTTTATATACCTTTCATCAGAACGAATTATTCGAGAGTTCGAAAAAAATAGTTCCAGATAATCGAGGTTGCTGATATTAAATAGGGTTCGTCCCATTCTTACATACTAACTACATACAAAATTTCAAGTCTCTATCTCAATTTGTTCGGGAGATAGAGCGTTTACAGACAGACAGACGGACGGCAAAAAATTTTTTCTAAAAATGTTTTTCGGAATCTCCACTATCTAAAGCGTGTAAATCCGTCAAAAAATTTTTTTCGATTTTCAAAACGATTGCAAGACTTACCCTATACTACGTATGATGGGTAAGTAAAAATTAAGTAAAATACTTTTTTCCTTAGTAATTCCATAAATAAATATAAATAAAAATTAATTAACCTTACATGTATATTAAATACAGTAGAACCCCGTTTATCCGAATCCCGGTTATCCGAAAATCGGCTTTACCGAAAGACCGTATAATTTCTTGATCAATTTTAAATGTGAAAAAATTTATTGCCAATACTATATTTACCTATGTCAAATGACACCTTTCAACATATTTTCATTCTAGATTGTTATTTTATTTGTAAATTTAGATCAAAACAATTCTGAATTATTTTTAATAGATTGAAGAGTTGTTTTAATACATATTAGCTCTAAAAATTAGAAGCAAAGTAAAAATGAAAATTTTCAGAGAAGTTATTGCACATTTGTAGAAATAGCATTAAAAAATAATGGTCTTTATGAAATAAGCAAAGTCTATTTCATTATTTTATCCATTGCGTAATTTCGGACACTTTATTAGATTTACGCAAACAACTCCTATTTTTTTTTATTTTTTTTTACAAAATATATTATGATTTTCCATTTTTTTTTAAGTTTAGGGTAATTTGAATGTGGTATAACAACGTTTTTATTACAACTATATTATAAATTAGAATCACGGAAAAAAGAGCACCGGAAAAAAGCGTACCCTGAAAAAAGCGTACCCGGAAAAAAGCGCACCCGGAAAAAAGTGCATCTTCACTAGAAAAGATATTTAAATATGTACTTTTCTGACACATTTCAGAAGTAATACAAATGTATGTGAAATAAAATTTTCTTTGACACCCTTAAGAATAAGAGGGGGAGGGGGAGATTCAGTATTTGCCAACTCAGTGAAACGCAAACATAAATAATTCTCGGTGTTTGCTAATTAGTTTAATAATTTTACCAAGTTATCACAATTAGAAAATGCAATAGAGTTTTTATTTGTAAAAAGCTTAATAATATTTATAATTACATTGGTAACTTTTGTTAAACCTATGAGAAATAGAAAATGCATTATAGTTTTTATTATTAAAGTTCAGTTTGTAAATTTGCCAACTGTAACAGCAAATGCAAAATTTGGGGGGCGGGAGAGGCTCCCCCCCTTTTGCGAGGCCCCTGAATATAGATAGTTATAGATAGTTTAAAAATATGCTTTGAAAGAATTTCTTGATTAAACAGAAATACTTTTTCAATTTGTTTACGCTTGTTTTACATATTTTTTAGGATAAATTTATAATTTAAGGTCATATATTCTTGAAACGCAATATTACGAAAAAGGAAGGAGTCCATTGTAAGGAGGTCCCTTCGAAATTCTTTGCGTCTTGTTTTACAAACCTGTCCCAACTTTATCCTCAGAAATGATGAACAATGATTACAATGGTCCGGTCTGTCAGTACAATACCGGCACTTCCGTTAAAATACTCCCAAGAACGAGGGGAGAAATCATGTTGATGATTATTCCGTGTCCTTGACAATTATAAGCTGCTAACCAAGTCACCAGTTTAAGGGAATATGTTGGAATCTGAATAAAATGTAGTTCAAAGATTATGGAACAAAATAACCATTTACTTATTTAGAAATATTTTATTCGAGTTTTTCCCCAACCAGGTGCTTAGTTTTTCCCCAATAACCCATTGAAGTAAATTTGTAAAAATAATTATTAATAATAATAAATATATATCAATTATATATATATATATACTAATAATAAATGAATATATATCAATGACAAAAATAATATGTATCAATAATTAATAAATACATATGTTTATAATAAAAGCTCACTACTTAATATTGCTCTTTCAAGCATCCATAATTTTATTTATCTTTAAAAGTTATTAAATATTTTGTAAAATATGAACCGAAAATAAATAAATAAATTTAATTAATTTCAATGCAAACTGATTTTTAAAAATTCACCGTCTTTTAAAATTAAAGTTATTATATTTATTTGATTTTCTTCATTTAAATAGCCTTCTATTTTAGTAGACATTTTATAATCTTATAAACATTAAATTTGATAACAATTTAAAAAGAATCTGCTTTTAAAAATTATTGAGCTCGCATTCATTGAAAAATTTCAATTTCTTTAGTGTCTTTTAAATGAAATCCGATGTACAGTATGACCTCAAAAATCCGCATTCGAAATTCAAGCATTTCCAAAAATTTGGCAAAGATTCATTTATTTCCTCCGTTCTTTTGCACTTACAGGATGAAAAAAGAAAAAAAAAAAAAAAAAAAAAAAATCTTTACGAATTAAAAATTTCAAGTACGCAAGTGTTGTAGTGGACAGAGAAGCCGATAACATTAGTTTCAGATCAGAAGAACCGGCAGAAAATAGTGAAAAAAAGGAAAGTTGCCACTTAATAAACGCATAAATTTAACCGGAAAATTAATATTTGCTTCGGAAACACTACATTATATTTTAGCTGAGGTCCCTCTCTACATTGCTCCTTTTTTACTTTTCCAATTTCAGTTGCTGTTATTTTTTATAAAGCTACTTACGCTTTCAAAACCGGTTCCGAAAATGAAAGTGCCTCTCTAAAAAATATCTGTAATCGAAATTGAAAAAAATAAAAAAGGAGCGATGTAGAGATTGATCTCAGTTATCCAATGCAAAATAATAATAATTATAATAATCAAATACAAATGTCAAAATACAAGCGAGATATTAGAAAATAATATCCCCATAGGATTAGCATTAGCTGTACACTTTTAGAAACAGGAGCCTTAAATAGGAACAGGGTGAATGCTGAAATTTGCAACTATCTATTTTTAAAATGAATAAATAAAAACAACTTCCCTTTTAAAAGTTTTTTTTTTTTTTTTTTTTTTTTTTTGAAAATTTACTGGTTAATAAAAACTGCAGCACGAATAAGTATTATATAAACTAATATATATAAACTAATCCTAAACAATGGAAATAATGTTTCTATTTTCTCAAGATATTATTTCAAAACATATCTTTTAACTAATTATACTATTTATTATTATTTCATTTTATTATCATATGCTTCATTAAATGGTGTCGGGTGCATTGCTGTTAAAGTTTAACTGAGTAATTAATTCTGAGTAATTTAACCAAAATATTCTATAAAGTGTTAGAAAAATGCATGAATTGCCTTAAAATTTTTCTTATTTGTAACCTCAATACTGGACTAGAATATTGAAACTGCAAATAAAGATCATGGGGTACCACTTCAAATTCTGGAATCTCATCTATTAGCTTTAATGGACAAATCCAGTACTTAACAATAAATTGTTACATTTGTTAAATTGAATATTTACGCACGAATAATTGGTATATGTATTGAAAGTCCATTATAATACTATAGAATATGACTGCAAAAATGCAAGTGCGGTTGTTGAAATTTTTTTCAAACCAGCACCCTTTCTTTCTTTCTTTCTTTTTTTTTCAGAAATTTTAATTGGAATTTTTAATATACAATTCAATTAAAATTTTTATATTTGTATCGATGTTCTAATTTAATTTTTCCTAAAACTAGTACACTATATTGCCGTTGATTATCGGACACTTGCGATTTTAGACATTTTACTAAATATCTAGACAAATACATGGGGAATCATCTCGAAACTCTTAGTGTATAAATATAACAGTATACGTCATACATCTCCGTGAAGATTTTTTACGGAAACTCCGTAGGGGACCGTCAACAATTTAAAAAAAATGAATATCTTTTGAATAACCCTGTCAAAACTAATGTAGCAAAAGCGCTCAAACTCTAGATTATGATTAAATGCCTTATTGTAATACACTGTGTTCATTTTTATGCAAATAGCATGCATACTCGCAGAGTAATTGAGGTTTTTATAAAAATGGTCCCAAATTTTTACAAGTTTTTCCCTTATAATTTTCAGAGTTCTTAATATAAAATAATATTTTTTTCAGAAAATATGACAAACAACATTGTACACAGTAACCTGTAAACAAAATTAAAAAATAATAAAAATTGTATGAAAAATGAGTTGGTTTACTAAATAATTTTTTACTGCGCATGCGTCAAAGATATCAAAATTTCATTTGCATATTATGTTAGCTAAATGTATAGAGCAACTTTTGTAAAAATCTCAAAATCATAGCTCAAAAATTCTGAAAGTAATCGTCTATAGAAAAAGGACAAAATCCGTTGTTTCCAAAATGAAGCAAAAAAATGAGGGATTTTATCCAAAAGTAGTCGTAACATCCCGTATTGTGTAATCTATATTGACACTAATCAATGAATATATGGATACAACCCCTCTTGTTTTTGCTTCATTTTGAGAAAAACGGATTTTCAACTTATTCAATTGACGTTTATTTTCAGAATTTTCAAGTTATGATTTTGTGACTTTCACAAAAGTTGCTCTATACATTTAGCAAACATAATATGCAAATGAAATTTTGATATCGTTGACGCATGCGCAGTAAAAAATTATTTAGTAAACCAACTCATTTTGTATACAATTTTCATTATTTTTTAATTCTGATTACAGGGTACTGTGTGCAATGTTGTTTGTCATATTTTCTGAAAAAAATATTATTTTATATTAAGAACTCTGAAAATTATAAGGAAAAAACTTCGAAAAATTTGGGACCATTTTTATAAAAACCTTAATTACTCTGCGAGTATGCATTCTATTTGCATAAAAATGAACAAGACGTATAACAATAAGGCATTCAATCATAATCTAAAGTTTGAGCGCTTTTGCTACATTAGTTTTGACAGGGTTATTCAAAAGATATTCATTCTTTTTTAATTTGTTGACGGTCCCCTATTGAGTTTCGGGAAAAAATCTTCACGGAGATGTATGACTTATACTATTATATTTATACACTAAGAGTTTCGAGATGATTCCTCATGTATTTTTCTAGATATTTAACAAAATGTCTAAAATCGCAAGTGTCCAATAATCAATGGCAATATAGTGTATAAAAATACATCAGAAATGCATTTCAATTTTCTTGAAAAAATGTCTATCTTGTATTGTTTTTTTTTTATTCCATATTTTTCCATTTATAATGATAATTTTATTCTTAAATCAAAATTTATTGCTATACGGATGAATTAAAAAAAAAAATACATATGCGTTTTCAGTGAAAATGCTTCTTTTATATATTGGTTAGTTTGATACACATTTTACTGGAGGTAAATCCCTAATTTTATTCCAAATGATACTTTACAATATGTACGGAAATAGCATTTAAAAATAATCTTCTGTAGAACATCTATTTAAGGGGAAAAAAAATCACCTTTTGAGATCACCATTTTCAGTTACATGTAAAATGGGATTTCATACAAATATATATTTTTAATATTCATTGTATGCACGAGAAAAGAAACGAAAATTCATGTATTACAGATAGTTTATGATAAATACTTAAAATTATTAATATTGTAAACTGAGTTAACACTTAAAGTTAATAATTAATAAACCATTTCTTATTTCATAAAATTCCATAATATATTTTCCTTTCAATAATTAATAATAAATAATAATACATAATAATCTATCAATAAAATCAAAAATATATTTTTCCTATTTTAATGACTTTTTACTTTTTAGTAATTCTTATTTGTATTTCAACTTTTACAGGTTTCCAAATTTATTAAAGTTCTTCAATAATAAATATTCATGTATTAATTACAGAAAAAGATTTCTTTAAAAAATAATTTCTTTTTATTTACTTAAAATATTTAAATACGCTAATATAAATTTGCATTCTCAAATGTTCTAAAACATAATGCTAGGTCAACTTTTATAACTTAATAAAACTACTTAAATTTAATACATTATTACTTGTATAAGTATATTTCTATGTGTGTATTAAAGTTATATTATTATGTTATGTTATTACAAATATTCAATATGTTTTAATACATTATAGATCAAAGTCGAGCAATTATAGCGATAGACAATTTAAATATCCCCTTTGATCTGTTATATAATTTTATAAAGTGAATAATCTCTATTTAAAAACTACTGAAGTGAACAATTACCTATATTGAAAGTACAATGCTGGAAAGAAGTTTAGAACCACCAACAAAAATTGTAAAGTTCTTACTTAAATGAAAAAATGAAAAATTACTTTAATATTATTTAAAAAATTATAGACATTATTTATTTTAAGTTTTGCTTATAAAACTATTGTGAGCGTTATTTGTTTGTTTGTTGTTGTTTTTTAAAGAAGGAAGTACGTTGTATTTTCCCCATTTGTGTATTGTATTTACCGTTGTTAAAAAAAAAAAAAAAAAAAAAAAAAAAAAAAAAAAAAAAAAAAATTAGTTGTTGATTTGACAAACGAAATCTATTTTCTAAGCATTTTTTGGTCAGTCTCCAGGTGGGCTATATAACTCCCCAGCCAACTGTCCCTCTCCCGCTCTAAGAATTTCCCCGAAACACAACAAAAGAACCTGATTGCACCATCTCACCGCAAAATACGTGGATAAAAGCCTTTGCATGTTTGTCTTCCGATAAAATAGTGAACTTTTTTCATTTTTCTTGAGGTTGTTCTCATCTGCTTTGCTCAACAAACGCAAAACGCTTTGTCACATTTACTAATTCCTTTTTTAACACAACTATACAAAATATGAAAGCTAGACTAGAGATGTAAATTTTCCGGAAAAATATAAGTGGCGGAAAAAACTGTTTTTTTACCGGGTTTTTTCGGAAAAAACGGAAAACTTGGAAAAATTGATTTTTTATGACTGTTTCTCCCAAATAAATTATATTTTCCTAGAGAATATTAAATAATAAACATTTTTTCCCATTTATTTGTATTAAATGAAAATTAATTTCACTTTATATTACAAAATAAAAAGAAAGTAGCAAAGCCTGCTTTTAAAAATTTAGTCTTTTTTTCCCCCACAGCCTAAGAATTTTTATTAAACGCTATTGTTTGTTATATCACATCTCTGTTGAAATGATTTTTCAGTTACATGTTTAGCTCCTAATTGACCTAATGTAAAAACCTGAGCCAATATGTCTGCAGTTTGGAAGAAATAAATTATGCATTCCATTTACATAAGTACAGTTTTTAAGTAAATGATAATAGTTTAAAGAAATTGTTGCAGTTTTGTCATTATTATCAATATCAGTATTCAAAAGTTCCATCGTTTGTTTAAAAAATGTATATTTTTATATTGTTACATTTTTTTCTTACGATTATAATTTTATTTCCTTTAAAAAATATGTTTAGTTTTGGTATAGCTTTCCAACCTCAACTCAAAGTTTTGATTTAGTTTTATAATCTAAATTCAAACAAAACTAAGTTTTAGTTTAGCTTACTCAGGTCTGCAACTAAAAAATAGCATAGAATTTATTGACTGTTAGATTTTTACTCACTAAAACCAGAAAAATATATTTTTTAAAGTTTAATTAAACGTAATTTTTTTCTTTTTATCCTGAAATCTGGTATTCTATTCTTGAGTAAAAAACCATATTCAATAATGTTTCCATATGGTAATTTCGAAAACTACAAAAATTCAAAGTTTAATCATGAGGGAAAGTATAATTTGGAACAAAATTGTTACTTGCAACAAAATATGTTTTTTTTTTTTTTTTCCATCGCATTTGTACTTTTCTAATGCAAAATGCCCATGTTTTTGCAACATTACTGTACATTATGGAGGTAAAATGGAGTAAATTTTAGATTCAATACCTTGAAAAAACATTCAATTAATCAGCTATATAATGAAATCTTAAAAAATGCAGCATAGCTGTGCCACCTATAGGGCAATTTACACGCAAAAACTAAACAACATTAATATATATCTGGAAGTGACTGAAGTTGTAGTTTGATAAAAAATCATCCGTTACTCCTTGAGATAGAGCTATTGCGATAATCATGAATAATGCAGCATAGCAGCGTCATCTGTTGAGTGATTTACACCAAAAAGTAATGAGCATAAAGTTATATCAAAGATTAACTTACTCTGAAGTTTTATGAAAATACATACATTAATTCTTGAGATAGAACCATTGTGGAAATTATAAATAATGCAGCATAGCAGCGCCATCGGTTGGGCGATATACACTAATAACTAAACATCTCGAGTTTATATCAAGGTGTAACTCAATCTAAAGTTTTGTGAAATTATGTGCATCAGTTCTTGAGATCGAATACCCATAAAATTTTTGTCCCATACAGACTCACAGAGTTACAGATATTTTCCAAAAACCATCAAATTGCGTTCAGGAACTTCTTAAATGTTTAAATACATTAAAACTGCAAGTCAATTTTTCACGAACACTTCAATTTTTTTCTTTTTCAATTTTTTACTTACTTCTTGAAAAGATAGAAAAAAGTAATAAATGCATGCTTCAAATTTTATGTCAAATTTTTAATTTTACCTTTTCCATTAATAAGCATACTATTGAAATAATTTTGAGCATGAATTAATTTATAAAAAGAGAAGTTGCATTTAATTATATATCTAGATTTTTTTCATGTAATCCTGTTTTTGTGAAATTGTGAACTTCTTGTACAAAATATATTCAGAATTTGTGAATAAGAAATTATTACTATATTTAGGTTCCCATTTAGACATTTTTAATTAGGTTATTCATGCATATGTACAACTTGATAAGATTCAGCTGCTTTGTGGCATGATATATATTTTTTTTTCAATCAGTTCATTTGCGAAAGATTCAGTTTGTAGATTAAACTTTTTTCTGAAATGTCCATTTTCCAGAAAAATTTTGCGAAGGGTCTTGTATTTCAAACAAGAAAAAAATTTGAAAGATCTTTTCAAGTCTTCTCAAACAGATTTCTGCTCAGAGATCAAATTACCCACATTAAAGTTTTCATGTGGGACACTCAACATAAAAATAAATAAAATAAAAAGTATGAGAATGTAGCTATTACAAAATTTTCACTATATTATTTCATAAATGAAATTAAAATTTTTCCAGTTCGAAAAAATTGAAAAATAAGCTTTCGGAAAAAAACTGAAAAAAAAAAAAAAAACGTTTCTTTTCCCAATTTTTCCGGTTTTTTCCGAGCATTCCCATCTCGAAGCTAGACTATGGAAGCAATTTCGAATCGCACTTTGTTTTCCACTTTATGATAATTAAATTACCCATCGAGTTATAAGCGATTTCGATTACGTGATCACGCCCTTTTCTCCCTTTGTAAGATTGGTTTTTCTGCTTTCGTCGCCCTTTAAAACGTCAATTTTGACAGCTTGTCCTGATACATTTATTGCATTTGAAAAAAAAAAAAAAAAAAAAAAAAAAAAAACAATTATGAGTGCGATTAGGTAGTTTCTGAACAACAACACCTAATTTCATGCATTTCCGATCAAAAATAAATTAAAGCATGCGTCACAAATTTGCCCTTTTTGATGATAGAACACCCTTAAGGGTTTAATTTATTTTTGATCGGAAATGCATGAAACTAGCAGGTGTAGTTATTCAGAAACTGTCTAATTGCACTCAATTTTCAGTTTTTTAAAAAAACATAATCAGGTCCTTCGCGAAAACTTTTTATTGGTGGGGGAGAGAACCTAAAATTGCATAGTCAAAATTCAGTATTTGCCAACTGAATGAAAAGCAAACATAAATAGTTCTCGACGTTTGCCAACTAGTTTTATAATTTTACCAAATTATCCAATTATAAAATGTAATATAGTTTTTTTTTTTTTTTTTTTTTTTTGTAAAAAGCTTAAAAATATTTCTAATTATATTGGTAACTTTCGTCAAATCTATCAGAAATAGAAAGAGTATTATTGTTTTTTATTAAAGATTTGAACTAATCTGCCAGTTCAGTTTGTAAATTTGCCAATTGTAACAGCATGTGCAAACGTTTAGGGGGGAGGCTCCCTCTTGCCCCCCCCCCTTGCGAGGCCCTGGAACACAATAGATCTTTCATAACAAGCCTATAAAGTTGACTTTTTTGAGCACATTTTTCGACGATAGCAGAAAAACCGGTCGTAAAACAGGATAAAAACGGATGATCACGCGATCGAAATAGCTTAGAACTAGATAGGTAATTTAAGTATCATAAAATGAAAAAATAAGTTCGATTCGAAATCGCTTCCATAGTCAGGCATTCAAATTTTACATTTTTCTGTTAAAACATGAATTTGTAAATGTGTCAAAACGTTTTGCGCTTGTTGAAAGGAGCAATTGAGAACACCCTTAAGGGTGTATTCCAATCCAAACTCCTTATTTTCTGATTTATTTTTAAATTCATTTCTGCTCTCAAACGTATCAAGCTGCCAAATTTTTTCATTTAGAAACTACACAATGTGTCGTGCGTATCGATGTTTTTTTATAAATGCAAAAATTTTTGCTAAACAAAGATGTCAAAGTGGCCGTTTTGAACCGAATTTTCCGAAGCGAGGGATCTAAAAACGGAAAAAAAGGTCATAATCAGGAAATAATTGTTTATAAATCAAATTCTAATTAATTGAGAGAAAAAATGAAATCACACAACATCTTATACACTCTTCAAAAATCATCTCAGCAAGTTTCATGTTTTTACTTTTAAAAATGAGTCTGAAAATGTATCAGAAAATTTCAAGCTGGTGAGAGTAGGAAAATATTTTTGAGAGCGGGGCATATGTCCCGTAAAATATATAGACTTTTTCAGTAGAAAATGTTTCATATAACATTTTTTAAAGAAACAAAAGATATACCTAATGAAAATAAATAAGAAAATTACCACACTTTAAAATTATTTACCTTCGACTAATCGTCCATTCTACTTAAACTAGATCGAGCAGAATATATTGTGTGTTAATAATAATAATAAAAAAAATCATAGATTGATTACATAAGTTTTTTTTAAATTGAAATTTTTTCAGTGATACTTAAAAGTACCGTCAGTGTATAAAATACTAAATCTAGGAAAATGTAAGCGACAAATAGAGAAATTTTAAAAGCGTTTCTTAGTTAGCGTTGCGGTCTTTGTATTGACTCCTGCGAAAATACGCTTAAGCTAATATTTAACCCACGACAGTATTCGTTTCAGAATTATAGCTTGAATTAATATGTACATATAGATTCCATATAACACTTGAGGTCGATGCATAATCTTTGTGCGTTTCTACTTTTTCGATTTCGGTTGAACTGTTTTAAAATGGTCCAGGACAAAATTCTCACGGACAAAATCCATTTAGAGTTGTAATACTTTCTTAGAAAACATAACTTTAGTGATAAATGTTTTAGTAAAAATAAAATTAGTCTAATTGAAGAATTTTGTGTAACTTATAAAAAAATTTTATGTAAAAAAAAACCTTAATTTTATTTTTAAAAAGCATATTAGATCCCCTATAATTTGATGGTTTCAAAATTTAGCAATTGAATTCTCAGGATTTAATCAATCATTTTGTCAACGTGATTTTGCTTTGCAAATTATATAATAGTAATAATATTAATTATAAAATATGTAATACATTTGTGTACATTATTGCCTATTATGAATCTTTAGGATAGAATTTTTACTTTATTTGTATTTTAAAATATACACATAGATATTTTCACACATTTTCATTCATTCAGATTCATTGTTTTTATTGTAACTCAACCTATAGGAATTTCTAATAACTTGATAATTTTGTGTTGACATTTTCATGAGCAGTAAAATTCGTAGGTTTTGAGTTATAATGAATATTTGTTTAAAATGAGAAAAGTAATATGCTTTTCTATTCTGTGTGCCGGGGGTGGTAGGTAATGTGTGGCCTAAAACCATCCTCATCATTAAGAGTTTCACTGTGTAAATCGGAAAGACTGTTTATGTTATTGCATGTGCTTGTAAGAAGCTACCTTATTCACGCAAAATCATCCGATTGCGAATGTTAATCCTATATGAAGATTTTTTAAAAGATATTTCATTTGCATTTTAGTATTTCTAATTTTATTTTTTATTTATTTATTAAATGCATTGGATAACTGAGATAGGTCTCTACGAAAACCGTTTCCTGTTTTTTTTTTTTTTTTTTTTTTTTTTTTTTTTTTTTTTAATTGTTGGATTTTATGAAGATGTTCTAATCTATAAAACTGCTTTCGGGTTAAAAAAAAGTATGGCACTAAATTTGCAAAAGTAAGAAGCGGCATTAGCAGAGATCGACTTCAACTGTCTAATGAAAAAAATCGAAAACTGAAATCAATCTAAAAATATTGAAATGGATTATTTACAACCGGGCTAATGTTTACTTTTTCGATTTTGGTTACATATTTTTTAATATTATGGAAAGTTTAAATTTCAAAACCGGTTCTAATCGGTTTTGAAAGTTAAAGTATTTTTTTTAAAATCAGAAACCAAAATTGTAAAATAAAAGCTAGCCCGGTTGTAGATCACCCTTAGCTATTCTATGCAAAAAAAAAAAAAAAAAAAAAAAAAAAATCATTCAAAAATATTAAAATTTGAGTCAGATATTTGAAAAGAGCGTCCTCATGCACTTTATATTATCATCCGGTCCAATGTCTTTTTCGGTGACTAGTTTGGGGCCTTAAATAACATTAATCAAAGTACCCAATCGACTTGTCACTTTAACACTTTTTAGCATAGTTGAAGTAAAATTTTATTTTCTATGATATATACTTGCAATCCACCAGAGTGATAGAGTCGACTGAGTTTAGAATAAAAAATATTCTTATCTGGAGTATTGGTATATTCTATTAATTTGAATGATAAAATTTTATCATGACAAATTTTGAACTACGCCCCCTATCTCTCCCAGCAGAAGAGCAAGAATGTCAAAATAAATTAAAAAAATAATTCTTATCTGGTGTATTTATTGAAAATCTGACTGCTCTAAAATTATATTACACTGCATCGTGATAATGTACATACTCTCTTTAAAGATTGAGGGATGAACAGGGAATATAGATATGAAAAGTAAAAAACAAACAAACAAACAAACAAAAACATCAATTTTTTAAAATTAAAAACCCGTGCAATTTTTTGTGCCTCACTGATTAAATGTTTTGATAAAAAATTGTGCATTTACAGAATTTTTATTTTTTAACACCAGATTTTCAAAACAGTACTTTTTGTTTAATTTATTCGGGAAAATGCTTTGCTTTAAGAAAGCGAAATTTACATAAAAAAATAAATGGTGAAAATAATCATGGGGGATTAATTAATATGAAAAATGCAACGTCGCGGGATAATCAATGAGAGGGTTAATACTTGTAGAATTGAAATAGAAAATATGTATCACACTACTCAAAACTTCTACTCTAGACTTGACAGCGGGGGTAGGGGGGAGAGATGAAGAATTCTGTTGTAAAAGTCGTATTAGTGAAATAGGTTTTTTAAATGTTTCAAATTTCTTTCTGTAAAAGAGTCTTGTTCGAAATCAAGCAATTCTACCGCAAGGAGTGGTTTTTGTCCGGTGGGACTCTTACGCATCCCGACATATTGTGCCTCTCAATTAAACGTTGCTCAATTTTCGTTAAAGTGAAATTATTTAAATGAAAACAATTCCAAATTTATTTATTTATTTTATTTATTTACTTATTCTTGTTTTGCATAAATTTAAAAATGTTTATGGGTTTACGACTTTTAATAATTAAAAATAACATTCATTTTATTGCTGGACACAAGTTTCGCTAAAAAGTAGAGAAATATTTACAAATTGTCCTTTTTTTAGCTAGAACTAACAATCTAAATGTATGACCCTTTATTTTAAACTATTTAGGGGAGAAAAACGCAGAACTAATTATTATAAAGAAGTAAGAGGACTAATACACAAAATGCTTAATTTTAATGTATTCTGAGTACTCACACACAAAATGCTTAATTTTAGTGTATTTTGAGAACTCATACAAATAAAACTTTTTTTTAATGTATTCTGAGGATTCATATACAGAATGTTTTAAAACAAAGTAATCTGAGGTCTTTTACACATAATACTTTAAAAGATGGTATTCTGAGGACTCATACACATAATACTTTAAAATAAGATATTCTGAGGACCTATTCACACAACACTTAATTTTGAAGGATTCAGAGGACTCATACACATAATAGTTTAAAATAAGGTATTCTGAGGACCTATACACACAACACTTATTTTTAAGGATTCAGAGGACTCGTACACAGAATACTTTAAAATAAGGTATTCTGAGGACCTATACACACAACACTTAATTTTAAAGGATTCAGAGGACTCATACACAGAATACTTTAAAATAAGGTATTCTGAGGACCTATACACACAACACTTAATTTTAAGGTATTCTGAGGACTCACACACATACACATATTTTTAACTGATTCCGAGGACTTACACTAACAGAAATATCAGATTTCGTTTAAATCTTATATATGAGATCTTTCTGATGAGGTGCTTCTGTGATTAGCATTGGGTGTGCATTGAATAAGTTTAAAGAGAAGGAATGAGAGGTTATTTCCCCTCTTAATTAAGGTTAAAGGGTTTTTCACGCAAAATGTACCGATTTGCTTCAAATTTTGGATTAAGGTTCATTCTGAAAAGGCGCTTCCCTAATTTGTTTTTTGAATTTATTGCATAAATATAAAGAGGAGATACGGGGAACTACCTCTCATAATTTAAATAAACGGTTTTTCATGCAGAATTAACCGATTTGTTTCAATTTTTGGATACAGGTTCATAGTGGTAAGAAGTCATTAGTTATGGTGTTTTTTTGTTAAGTATAAAAGTACTTGCGATTACTTCCCCCTTCATTTATCTAAATTGAGTTTTATGCAGATTTACAGGGTTGCCACGCAACCTGGAGAACCTGGAAAACCGGAAAAACACAGGGAATTTTAAATCTCCTTCCAAAACAGGGAAATTCCAGGGAATTTTTTAAAAAATCCTAAAAAATCTGGAAAACGCAGGGAATTTAGAAATGGCAAATTATATCATTTCTAATTAGCCTTCATACACGCATATATTTTTTCGCACTCGACATGGAATAAACGCGTTGCAGTACAGGGAAAATACAGGGAATTTTTTTTCAAGATTAGAGTGGCAACCCTGATTTATCTGATTTGCTTTAAAATTTGGATGTATGTTCTTTTTAATAAGTTGGATTTCTGAACAGTTTTCGAGACTTAATGGTTAAGTATAAAGGTGGGAACGGAGGACAACGCTTCTTAAATTACATAAATGGGTTTTTATGCAGAATTATTCGACTTCTTCAAATTTTGGATACAGGTTTATTATATGATAAGGCGTATTCCTGATTAGTTTTGGGAGTTCAATGATTAAGCATAAAAATGGGGGGGGGTATTTCCTCCTTTAATTTGTTTTTCTAAAGGCATTGTTATATAAGCGGTAATATACAAATAGTGTACATAGCCTGTGAGCTCTATGCCATCAGTTTAACTGAGCAATATTCTTTTTATTTGATACCTGAAGGTATACTGGAATTTTTAGATAAGAGTAATGTGGAATTTAGTCTTGTTTTTTCATTAAAACTGAATAAATATATCGGTAGTTATAAATTTGGTGAAATATTTACAAAAATAATCAGATTAATTAACCAAAGTTACTCTTTTGAAAATATCACAATTCTTCAAAAAAGCAATGAGTTTAAATGCATAATGATCCACTCATCAATGGAAACGCTTTTGCAGTTCAATATGTTTCATATAATTTTATTTAAATAAAGAAAAGAAATACCTACAAAAATGAATAATAAAACTACCACTTTTGGAAAATATTTAGCTTTGACTGTTTCTCTATTCTATCAAAATTTGATCGAGAAGAGTATTTTGTGTGGAAAGAATAAAAAACTTTCATTAATAGACAGAATTAGTAAGTTTTATATAAAGTTTTCTTCAATGGTACTTTGAAGTACCGTCGATGCATAAAGGATTAAACTTCTAAACAGATTTACGTACACTATATCCGTAAATTACCAAACTTTCCAAAACCAGTTATGCAATCTTAATCTGTTTTAATGCGAGTCATCAGAAGAATTGTGAATTACAAATGTCACGAGAAAGATCGATTTTTTATTCCTATATGGTTTGTAGAGCGCTTTATAGCATATTTTAAAATAATAAGAAATCAAATTATATGAATATTAAATTTTGTTACAATTTTCCTTTTCTATTTGTTTGTTTCTCCGTTCATTCATGCATGTATAATAACATTTAACAAAGTCATCTGACATTCTGCATAATGCATGAAATTTAAATTACCATACAGAACGAATACAGTTCAAAGGGGTGGTAAAGCTTAACAAATTTAAGAGCCGAAAGAGAGTTCAAAACGAGGATCGCGAGGGGAAACTCGTTAAACAGTTAAGTACAAATTAATCCTCTAAACAGATTTACGTACACTATTTCCGCGAATTACCCCAAAGTGCAAAGCCAGCTACGCAGTCTTAATCTGTTTTAATGTGAGTTATCAAAAGAGTTATGAATTATAAATGTCACGAGAAAGTTTGATTTTATATGTTTCGTATGCGCTTGATAGCATAAAATAATAAAAACTAGGACTTCCCTCAGAGGGATTAGTCTGAGCGATATTGCTTTGAACAATATTTTAATAATATGCTTAAAAAAAAGGATGCTACCGTTAATTGATTATATATTGCCACAAATTGAAAGGACAAAAAATAGGAAAGTGAATGGTACAATTGCAAAATATTTCATAAAAATTTCTATACACGGATTAAAAAAAAAAATGGAAAATCAAACTATACAAACAGCCATAAAATTCGAAGTACACAATACATTAAAAGTAATACAGTTAATAAAGCTGTAAAATATCTTGTATCGGAATTTAAACTCTTTGAAATGACGTCAAGAATATACACACCAATTTTAGTACCTAAAATTGGCGCAAATCATGATGGTTGAATAGAATGAGGGAATTTTTTATATGGTGTGTGGTGCCCTTAAATAGTTAGAACAAAATAGTTAATATATGTAATAATATAATGTCTGCATCTCTTTTATATGCATGCGATGAGGTTTTCGATAAAAACTTAGGGATTCTCTCTTTAAAAAATGATACATAAAAATCTCGAAAACGCCAACAAAGGAATACAATGTGTCCTTTCGAGTGTGTTCCAGATATGGTCAATCTGATATAAATGGGTCGTGCATGCTGGCCACTACACACGCTGTTTTGTTTTCTTTTCAAACTCATTCTTATAAAATTGAGCTGTATTTCACTTTAGCATGCATAAAATAAAACGAATTGGTAATCATGAATGTAGTAGAGAGTTTACAGTGGTATACGCCGTATACTTTCTGGATTTTTTAGAACCACTGTATATCTCCTCTTTCTCAAAAAGCTACAGTATATACATTCTAAAGTATATTCTCGAATTTGAGAGTATACTCTCTGATTAGAGCGTATATTCTGTTTTATTACGATTATTCCACAGTTGGCAATGTCTATACTATAAGGTACGAACGAAATCTGAATATCTCGTCTGCATAATCTTTGAGCCGGCAGGTGTCATTACAAATGATTTACAAATCTGAACATGTTTTTTTCAGTATAACACGTTGGCTCAAATACGCCCAATATGAACTCGATTATGCAGTTTTACCCGAAAAAGTTATTATTTAAAAGACCTGCTAGTAAAATTGAGAAAATGACTCTGTGAGAAAATTCCTAGATTAGTAAAGCTGAAAAGTTAATGTCCCACACCCCATACTAATTTGTAATGGCATTCTTTTGTGGTGATGTGTAAACGAAAATGAATATTTTTTGTGCGGCATACTCTACAAAATATATATTCCAGTGCTCTTCAAAAATGCATATTAATTTCATTATGTTTCTGCGGGTTTAACATCATTAAAAAGTACTTGGAACTATTTCATCCCATCGGCCGTAATGTAACGGAATACTTTTGACTGTCCCTGTATTCGAACTATTTACCAGATTTTATTAAAATTTGCAATGACTCAACGAAATTCGGCAAATTTAAAATTTCAAACGATTCGGTAGGATATTTTTTGTGCTGTTACATGCGGACAGACAGACGGACGGATCAGACGACGACTATTGGTAATAATTATTTATATTAATTAGGGATCCATAAAAAAACAGTTAAATATAAAAGCGCATGCAGAAATTGAAAGCGCATTTCTAGAAATTATTGCTCAAAGACTGAATTGTTACTGATTTATTTTGTGTGTCTCCGTAATTGGATTAAAAATGCTATGAATGTCCTGTTATAACGTAATCGTAATAAAATTCAGTGGTTTATATAAGTTTCACACATTTGCAATAGCGTAATTTCCTAAAAATACTCTGCAAAGGATTTCTTCCAATCGACCATAATCTAGTGAAATTCTTTTGGATGCCCCTGTAGATAAAATATTAATTCCACATACTTCATATACAATACGAAACATGCCTAAGGGACCCTAAATAAGGTTTACCAATTGCATATAAATCGGTGTATATTTACGAATGTTAGAGACAGACGGATAGACAACCCGAATGCATAAACACATTTCAGCTTTGATGGAAGGTGTAAAAAAAGGAACCTTAAAAGTTGAAGATCGCTGTGATGACTGATGATGTGTTTTTTTGTTTTATTCATCGGCGCCCGCTCTTGAGTCACGTGACCAGCGGACGAGTGTGTGTGGAGAGGAAGGGGTTACGAACGCAGAGAGAGAGAGGTGTGTGTGCGGAGGTAAGAGGTAGACCTGCGAATGTCGAATGCAGGTTAAAAAGAATTTAAAAATATTATCCAAAAATTGGGATATGTATGTGCTTCGGGCACGAGATTGATCTGTTGTGAAAGAAGAGTAGTTAGAAGTTCTTGTAAGAAATACGAAATCCGGATATTTATATATATATATATTTAATTGTGTGTGTTCAAGTCTTGCTGTGTTAGTCCATCTTGTGTGTTCCATCTGTCAAATAAACTTTTGTGTTTTTTTGTCAAGCCGGATTCTTTGGATTATTTCAACATAAACAGGTGTTCCGTAGAAATTATGAAGAAAATAGGAAGAGCGTATATCACACGCTCTCTTTCGAGAACCAGAGGTAAGTGAAACCACTTTTTATAGTTTTGGAAATAAAGTTGAAAGTTATAACTTTTGTTTATTAACTGAAGATTCATGAATATTAGATTAATGAATATGTTTGCAATGATTCTAAAGAGATAATCGTATTAGAATTGAAAACAAGTATTGTTCTGAGTATATTCTAGTGTATGATTATAATGAATGATTATATTATTTAGTGATTATAATTATTGATAAAGATAGTAATAGTTAAAAAAAAAAAGAATATGTTCAGCATTAAAGGGTTAAAAAAAAGAAGACCTGGTCATTATAGCCACAGAATTAGGCTTAAAAGTAGAGCCAGATCATAGAATAGTGGATTTAAAGGCATTAATCGAAGGAAGCGAACAATACGAGAAGGATTTCGATTTTGTAAAAGAATTCCTTGTTACAACGGTATCAGACCGCATTTCAAAAGAGAAACAAGAGGCAGAGGCCCTTAAAAATGAAAAAGAATATGTTAATTCTGAGCAGAAAACAGCGTTAGAATTAGAAAAAACGAAATTAGAAGTTATCAAACACCAATTAGAAATGGCTAAACTGCAGTCTGAAAACAAAAATTCTGATAGTGGGGGGGATGGACAAAATCCCAAAACTAATTCGTTGGAAGCTCTAATTAAAAGCGTTAAGACTTTAACTATTGCGATTCCTACCAAACCTGAATCGTGGAATTTATTTTTTTCTTCGCTCGAAAGGGCGTTTGAATTAAAGAATGTCGCGGAAGATTTGAAAGTTGAAATACTGTTTAATTTAGTAGGGGAAAAAGCTGCGCATTTGTTAGTATATGCAAATTCAGATGAAATGAAGGATTATCAAAAGGTTAAAGCTTTAATTTTAAAAGAATTTCAACCCACTCCTGAAGCTTGCCTTCAAAATTTTCTTTCGGCAAAGAGGGCGAAAAATGAAAATCATATGCAGTTCGCATCTAGGTTAAGAGCGAATTGGGATTTTTATTGCGAACTTAGAAAGGTAAATGATTTTGATGCACTTAATGAATTAATAGTTAGTGATAGATTAATGGATGCGTTAGACTCAGAGGCGCGAAGCTATGTCAAAATAAAACAATTAGATAATTGGTTAAAAGCGCGGGAAATTGCGGAATTATGCGATAATTGGTTTACATCAAAAGGTAGAACCTTTTCTGAGTTATATGATAAATCGACAAATTGTCGCGGTTCTGATGATTTCGGATCTGGCAAATATATTCCACCGCATCTAAGAAATAATTTTAATTCGCGTAATGATAGGAAAAAGTCTGTGTGTAAATTGTGCCGTCAAATCGTTCATTTACGTTTTTGTCCTAATAATAAAGAAAAAGAGAGGTCGGGAAATTCTCATTATCAAATGAAAAAAGATTCTACCGGGAAAAATAAAGACGAAAGGTTGATAGCGAAAGTGACAGCTTTATGCTTTGAAAATGACGCAATAAGTACTCAACCATTGCAATACGATGAAATTTGGGTGGGGAAACAAAAAATAAAAACATTAATTGACAGCGCTGCTGAGATTCCCGTTATAAATTCGAATGAAATACCAGAATCATTTAAAAATAATGAAAATTCATCAATTCAGTTGATTTCAGCTTTTGGCGAGCAAATTACTGCTGATCTTGTAACATTACCGGTTTCTCTAAACATGAGTGAATCAAATTGTTTATTTAACAGTGTGGATGTATTATTTGCAGTGACAGATAAATTATGTAGTTCATGTATTATTACTCCGAAGGTTTATGAGTTATTACAATCATTGCAAATTGGAGAAGGGAAAAGAATGGCCGACACTCTGGCACCAACAAGTGAGACGAAATCGAAAAGGGGGGATGAAAATTTATCGTTGGAAAAGAAAAAAGAACAAAATACGAGTGATAAATATTTATGTTTGCAGGTTGAAAATGAATCTTTTGAAGAGAATTTGATTATTAATTGTATTGGAACGAAAAATGATTGCGAGGATTTAAATTCGAATCAGCATTCGGAAACGACCATTTACAGGGAGCAACAAAAGAATTGCAAATCTTTACAGGGGGCATTTAAAGATGCAAAACAAGGGAAAAATGGGTTTGTTATGGTGGATAATTTACTTTATCATAGGGAAAAGGTTTCGGGAGATCAAGTCATGCAATTAGTAGTGCCTAAAATTAGGAGGGAGGAAATTTTAAGGATTGCACATGAATCAATTTTTGCGAACCATCTCGGTATAAGGAAAACGAAAGAAAGAATTCGATATTCATTTTTTTGGCCAGGCGTGTCGCGGGATGTAGAGGAGTATTGTAAATCGTGCAAGGACTGCCAGTTGCGAAGCCGGGAGAGAGCCAGTGATCAGATACCGATTCTTCCGATTGAAAGACCGGAGCTCCCATTTGACGTTGTAAATATTGATATAATTGGGAAAATTGAACCACCTTCGGCGCGTAGACATCAATATGTACTTACTTTGGTTGACCAACACAGTAGGTGGCCCGAAGCGGTTCCGTTAAGAACAATTTCGGCTAAGGCTACTTGTGATGCGCTGTTAGAAATATTTATGCGGACAGGGATACCCCGCGTAATAGCAAGTGATCAAGGGGGAAATTTTGTATCAGGTTTAATGCAGGAATTTCATGCTAGGCTAGGGGCGGCTCCTAGATTTGCAACACCGGGACATCCACAAAGTTCGGGATTGGTTGAACGGTATAATCAGGTATTGAAACGCATGTTGCACTATATTATTCGGAGCGATCCTAAAAATTGGGATAAACACATCCCTTATTTATTATTTGCGTATAGGGAGATTCCTAACTGTACGACGGGGGTGTCGCCATTTAAGTTGATGTATGGAAGGGAGGCCAGGGGACCATTGGCGGTATTAAAATCTACATGGTCGGGCGAAATTCCACTACCTATAAATCTCGGGAAAAGTGCAACCGAATACCTTCAGGATTTAAAAATTAACTTAGAAAAGGCGGCGGAACAAGCTTCACTAGTAGCGGAGGTCAAACAGGGCGCGTATGCGAAGTATGCGAATCGAAGGGCAATTTATAAGGAATTTAGACCGGGGGAGCAAGTATATTTATTAATCCCAGACTCTAGTAATAAACTTCACGCTAGATGGACGGGGCCAGCCGAAATAGTGGCGAGGTGTAATCCCGATTCTTACAAAGTCAGGTTAACGAACGGAAACATTAAAAATGTTCACGTGAATAAGATAAGGAAATTTACTCCTAGGGTACAAGCAGTGGGGGTAATTTTTGAGAATGAAGAAGAATTAGGGGAAGTCCATCCCACCCCTAGTACAAAGGATAACTCGAACTATTTTAAAATCGAAGAAGTAAATTTAAATCATTTGGAAAACGTAGAAAGAGAAAAGATGTTAGATTTATTGTTTAGATATAAAGAATTGTTTTCAAAGAAAATACAAATAGCAAAAGTTGGTGCACACAAAATAAGATTAAATGATAATGAGAAGAAGAAACCCTATGTCTATCGAATTCCAGAGGCCCTAAAACCTCAAGTAGACAAACAAATTCAAGAATTACTAGAATTAGGTTTGATTGAAGAAAGTGATGAAGAAGCACCGCATCCGGTAGTGTGCGTGATGAAGAAAGATGGAACGCTACGACTTTGCGTAGATTTTCGGGCACTGAACGCAATCACCAAGGTTGATGATTTTCCTATGGAAAATTCTACTGATCTATTATTTAATATTGGCAGGGCCAACGTCATTTCCACTTTGGACTTACTCAAAGGCTACTGGGCCATACCACTAGAAGAAGAGAGTCAAAAATTAGCGTGTTTTAAGACTCATAGAGCTCAATATCGCTTCAAGGTCATGGCTTTTGGGTTGAGGAATGCTGCTGCGACGTTTCAACGAGAAATCAACAGAGCGCTTTCTGAATACCAGGACTTTGCTAGAGCATATATAGACGATATAGCAGTTTTTTCCGAAACGTTCGTGGAACACCTGGTGCATTTAGAGAAGATATTTTCCAAACTATCACAGTTACGATTCTCCGTCAATCTGAAAAAATGTGAGTTTGCAAAACCCCGAATAAAGTACTTAGGCCATATCATTGGGTCCGGCAGCCATCGGACCGATCCGGAAAAAGTGGAGGCCATCCGTAAGTTAGCTGTGCCTCAAACCAAGAAGCAACTGAAAAGTGTCTTAGGATTGTGCAATTACTATAGAGATTATATACCAAAATATGCTGAAACAGCATATCCCCTCACTGAACTGACAAAAAAGGACAGTCCAGAGAATTTGTGCTGGTCAGTAGAGCATGACCAGGCGTTCAACGCGTTAAAAAAAGGTCTCATCGAAGCGCCCAGTCTGCATACTCCTATTATCGGGTTACCTTTCATCATAGAGTGTGATGCATCTGCAATCGGCATCGGAGCCTGTTTATCGCAGAGAAGAGATGGAGTAGTGTATCCAGTAAGTTACGCCAGTGAAAAACTCACCAAAACTCAACAGGCATGGCCAACAATTGAAAGGGAGGCCTATGCAGTGATCTGGAGTTTGAAAAAATTTGAAACGTGGATTTTCGGCTCACCTGTGGAACTTATTACGGACCATAATCCATTAACGTTTATCACCAAAAATGCCCCTCAATCTTCAAAACTGCAGCGATGGGCATTAGCCTTACAAAAGTACGATATTAAGATTTCGCACCGCCCGGGTGCCAAACTAATTAATGCTGATGCCTTATCACGCTTGGACACTATGTAAGACATTCAACAACTTTTGAAGCACCCAGTGTTTGAACATTCCTTGAAGAGTGTGGAACAATATACATTTTTTTTTCAGCAGCTCTTAGTGTCCTGTTTAATGTTTACTAAGTTTTGTGTATTGCCTTTTGTTAATTGTATGTTATATTGTGTATATGAAGTATTAATTTAATTCTATTTTATATTAGCAGATAGGAAGAACCCCGGAAGACGTGCCTTCTCCGGATACGGTTGTATTTGTGGTGTTATTTTTTTTTTATATATACATATTATAATTTGGGGAATCATTGTTAAATAGTGTAACATCATCAGTCGAATTTCAGATTTAAAATAAGTGTGTACCATATTTTCAATCTTGCTTGGGGGGTGTGATGACTGATGATGTGTTTTTTTGTTTTATTCATCGGCGCCCGCTCTTGAGTCACGTGACCAGCGGACGAGTGTGTGTGGAGAGGAAGGGGTTACGAACGCAGAGAGAGAGAGGTGTGTGTGCGGAGGTAAGAGGTAGACCTGCGAATGTCGAATGCAGGTTAAAAAGAATTTAAAAATATTATCCAAAAATTGGGATATGTATGTGCTTCGGGCACGAGATTGATCTGTTGTGAAAGAAGAGTAGTTAGAAGTTCTTGTAAGAAATACGAAATCCGGATATTTATATATATATATATTTAATTGTGTGTGTTCAAGTCTTGCTGTGTTAGTCCATCTTGTGTGTTCCATCTGTCAAATAAACTTTTGTGTTTTTTTGTCAAGCCGGATTCTTTGGATTATTTCAACATAAACAGGTGTTCCGTAGAAATTATGAAGAAAATAGGAAGAGCGTATATCACAATCGCAACCACATCAATTCATTTAATGCCAAAAAGAAAATAAAAAAAAGTTCGCCAAAAAAATTAGAACAGGATATGGTACACTTTTTTTATATAATTGGTGCCAAAATATCGTTATTTACATTGCATGGTAACCCGGCTATTGTTGTTTGTTTATAAATAAATTGTTTATTTATTTTTTTCTATATTCATTTAATCTGGATTTAATCGTGTTTTTTAATTGTTACTTAAATATAATTGTTACTTAAATATTACTTAATTCCTAAAATAATAGGAATTAATTAAAAAATGATATTCGCCAAAATTGCGCCAAACCCGATGCGTATATGATATCTCTGCCCTAATTTCATGGTACTTTTCCAATATCTTCTTCTTGGCGTTTTTAAAAATCATGGTCCAGTTTGGGCTTCAGAAATTGGGATTTCAAACCTGATGATCGTTTATGTTTATTTTTACTCATAATTGTTGCACAGATGTCATATTTATGTGTAAAAATATAAGCTACACGTTAGCGCGATTTTCCCCAGAATAATTGGTGAAAACGTTTTTTTTAAATATTCCTATAAGTAATTTACGATTTATTGTGATATTTATATTTTTTATTATATTTATTATTATGTTTATTATTTATAACTGTTTATTCATCGCTTCAACTATTGTTTTTTTTTTTTTTTTTTTTTTTTTTTTTTTTACTCGATTATCTCGTCGATCAAAAAAGTATCGCCAAACAATAAGATAAAATTCCAATACTGAATAATCGTGAATGTCGCATTCAATCGCATTAAATATGATACATGTGTTTAAAACATCATCAAATGATTTTTTATCCCACTTTTTATTTGTATTTTTATCAATGTTTCGCTAATTTATTTCTCATTCATTATTTAAAATAAAAAATATGTCAATATGAATAATTTGGCGAAATTGATCAACGAGATAACCAAGTAGTACCAATATATTATTTAAACACTGCAGAATTGTTTCCAATTTGCATGTGCGAAATATAAAAGATGCTAACAGCGGTTATAAAGTGCTATTATAAAGAATATCGCAAAATCTCAAGTACTAAGTTACTGTATTACTGTATTACTAGGGGGGAGGCCAAAGCCAAAGCACTGCGACCAGGGGTCTATTGTACTATCCCCCAAGAATTAAAGAGGAAATATATCCCCACCTAGTCCCTGAACAGACCAATAGCTGACATAAAATTCAGCAGGCATTTGATAGGAATATCCTGAATTTCCCATGGCTCAATCAAATGTCGACCCAGGTGCTCAAAACGATAAGCAGCATATACTTCACAGCTACAAAGGACATGTACAGCAGTCTCCTCATCGTATTTACAACCCCTACAAAGAGGGTCATTGACTACCTTCATAATGCTAAGGTGTTTATTAAGTCTACAATGTCCTGTTAGAAGTTCTACCATATTTCGTAGACTATTTCTTCTGAGTTCAACAAGTTCTTTTGCCCTTTTACTGGGGCATCCACTATTGAGCTCCTTCGCTTGTCTCTGTCCACTCGAGTCAAGCCATTCTTGATACTGCTGCTCTCTTAAAATTCTAAAAACAGTAGTTCTAACGCAGTCCTTAGAAATGCCAATAGCAGGTTCAGGTCCAATAAACGGAGTAACTGACCCTTTTCTTGCTAAACTATCAGCAAGCTCATTGCCCAGGATGCCAGTATGACCAGGTACCCAATGTACAATAACATTGTTACCATTTACGGGCAAGCCTATTCAAAGAGCAATAACACTCCCAAACAATTCTAGAAGTAATTGTGTGTTTTTGTAAGGCGAGCAATGCTGCCTGACTATCAGAACAGATATTAACAGACAGCCCACTATACCCCCTTTCAATGCAAATGTAACAACACATAAGTATTGCATAAACCTCTGCCTGAAAAACAGTTGCATAACTCCCCAGCGGGTAAAAGAAAGATGTACCATCATCTTGGCAGCAGACTCCAGCTCCAGTTCCAGAATTTATCTTGGAACCATCAGTGAACCAGGTCATACCTGCCTCAAGTTTCACAGAAGAGGTCTCCCAGTCAGCTCTGGAGTGAAGACCAATTCTGAATGACTTATCAAATACATGCTTTAAAGGCATACCATCACCCTTCATGATAAAAACTGGGTGCTTACTGATTTTACAGTTGAGCCTACCCCAAGTAAGATACCTCGAGTAACTAAGCCACTGCCCATGTAACATGAGCCTATGTGAGCAGATCAATGCTTCTGCCTCAATAATCATATGCAGAGGGTACATACCCAACAGCAATTCCATGGCAGATGTAGGTGTTGTCCTAAGTACACCTGTCATGGAGATACAGATCATCCTCTGCAGCTTTGCTAAATCTGATTTAGCAGTGTCAGTCATAGTTCTTGACCACCAAGCTATACTGCCATAATAGATTATAGGGCAGATCACCATATTGTATATCCACCTGATAACCTTAGGACTAAGTCCCCATGTTTTGCCAATAGCATTTCTGCATGACCAGAAAATCTTCTTGGCCTTATTGATGCAGTAATCCATGTGTCTCTTCCAACATAATTTCTCATCAAAATAGACACCAAGATACTTCACTTCCTTCGAGCAATTCAATGTATGCCCATAAAACACAATCTCATTAAATTTGAGTGACTTTTTCTTAGTGAAAGCAACAAAAGTAGTCTTTTCTGGGTTAACAGAAAGACCAACATCTCTGCACCACCGCTCTACCTTCTTAAGAATATTATTGAGTATATCAGAAAGAATATTTTCAAACTTACCCCTAATGACAATAACAATGTCATCCGCATATCCAATACAGTATGCACCACGCAGATGTATCTCAACAAGGAGTCCATCCACCACCAAACACCAAAGTACAGGAGAGAGAACCCCACCTTGTGGGCAACCCTTCTTTACCTTAACATGAATTGCATCTCCTAGCAGCTCAGCATGGATAAACCTATCCCTAAGCAGACAGTTGATCCAATTCATAGTTACCTCATCCGCACCCCTATCGGCCAAAGCCTTGAGAATGGAATCCATAGATACCTTATCAAAGGCACCCTCAATATCAAGAAAGACAGCAAATGCAGTTTCATTTGCCTTAAGACTTTTCTCAAGCAAGAAAGAAAGACTATAAAGAGCAGTGTCAGTTGATCTGCCACTCTGATAAGCATGCTGAGAACTAGAGAGAGGCTTTACACCCAAGATGCGTTCCCTGATGTGCCTATCCATTAACTTTTCCAACGTCTTAAGCATAAACGAGGTTAGACTAATAGGTCGGAAAGATTTTGCCTCAAAATAAGTGTCTTTCCCAGGTTTAGGGATAAAGATCACCTTGGTATGCCTCCATGCATTCGGAATATATCCAAAAGCAAGACACGCCCTATATATCTGCCCAAGCACAGGTACTAAGATCGTCTTCCCCTTTTGTAACAAAACAGGTACGATTTCGTCCATACCAGGACTCTTATAAGGGTCAAATGAATCGATGGCCCACAAGATCCTGTCATGAGTGACGATATCACCAGCAAGATTCCAGCATTCCCTACTGCTAATAAAAGTGGTAGTTATGTCTGGAGCCGCATTTTCATCATCACTTGTGGAATCCGGGAAATGAGTCCTCATCATTTCTGCGAGAATCTCCTTTCCCGTTTCAGCATACTGCCCATTCTCTAATTTAATGGCATTAAGGTTAGAACTTTTACTAAGTTACTAAGAATTAAGGCTTTTTTCTTTTAAATTAACAACAACAAAATTATTTTCCAGTTTGTTTCTTAAGTTTAATTTATTGTACTTAAAAATTGTTTGCGTATTTTCCTTGCTCCATGTGCTTAAATTTGGGAATCTAACGAAAATATCCAGCAACTGAAAAGTGACGCACACCAAATTTCTGTGACATATGGAAATAAATTGTCATTTTTTATCAGTTTTTTAAACATAAATTTTAAATTATTTGGAACTAATTTTTGAAAGTGGGTGCATTTAGCAAGTTACCTTCATAGGTACCTTCTGGTACAATCAGAATCGTAATCCGACATATTTTTTTTTCAGATTTGCTTGACGAAAGAATTATGCTTGACTTTAAATATCGTTACGTAATACAGTAAAACCTCCATAACGGATACTCCCGAATAGCGGACACCTCTATTTAACGGACAGTTTTCCAATCCCCACTCCCAAAACCTACATTTTTGTATGTTTAACCTCCGAATAACGGACATTCCGAATAGCGGACACTATTTTTGGTGATAAAGGATGAAAAAGATTTTTTTATCCAGAAAAAAAGACGAAAAAAGAGTAAAAAGGATGCTTCTAAATTTATCAGAACAATGTGCCACCAATTTTGTGATCACAGATAAATGTAGAGGATGAGCTAGGGAAAATCCCCCCCCCCTCTACATTTAGTGTGAAAAGGTTGCCCGGAAGGGACATCTTCTTCAACATTGCAATGCCCCCCTGGAAGTTTTTAAGATTATATGCGTTTAATAGACAAAAAGTGCAATTTCTCCTCCCCGCCCGAAATTGTATAGAGTCCAATAACGTCACATTGAAAAACAAATTATATGTAATTGCAAGCAAAAGTGAACTTTTGTAGCTGATTTTTTCTTAAGAATGTAATAAACAGTAGATAAAGGTGTGCACAATTTTATTTCAGTTTTATTGCTTAAAAAATAATTTTAATTTCTGATTAATCATAAAATGTAGGTTTTAGGAATATAAAAGTCAATTAATGAATTTTAAGTATTTTTTAGTGATTTTTTAATTTCTGAGGTTTTCCCAATAGCGGACACCTCCGAATAGCGGACAATTTCGGCGTTCCCGAGGTGTCCGTTATTTAGAGGTTTTACTGTATGTGTATTAGCCTTCGTTTCGCTGAGATAACTATTGACTCCATGTGCTCTGATTTGGTTGTCTACGAAAATATCCAGTCTGTGAAAAATGACGCACACCAAATTTCTGTGACATATGGAAATAAATTGTCATTTTTTATCAGTTTTTTAAACATAAATTTTAAATTATTTGGAACTAATTTTTGAAAGTGGGTGCATTTAGCCGGTTAGCTTCATAGGTACCTTCTGGTACAATCAGAATAGTAATCCGACATATTTTTTTTTTCAGATTTGCTTGACGAAAGAATTATGCTTGACTTTTAATATCGTTACGTAATATGTGTATTAGCCTTCGCTTCGCTGAGATAACTATTGACTCCATGTGCTCTGATTTGGTTGTCTACGAAAATATCCAGCCTGTGAAAAATGACGCACACCAAATTTCTGTGACGTATGCAAATAAATTGTGCTTTTTTATCAGTTTTTTTAATATAACTTTTAAACTATTTGGAACTAATTTTTCGTATGTAGTGCATTCACGAGATTACCTTCATAGGTACCTATTGGTACAAACAGAATCAAAATCCGACAAGTACTTTTTGAGATTTGCTTGACAAAAGAATTTTTTTGACTTTTAATATCGTTATGTATCTCTGAGTATAAAGACTTCGCTTCGCTCAGACAATTAAAAATAATAAATTTAAAATAATAATAAATGTAATTATATGAATAAACAAACAAATATCAGAATTATGCAGCAACATTTGCATTTTCCGTTATAACTAAAATCTGGATTCTATACGGAAACTATTTTCACCGCATATTTTACAGAATGTATATTTTAGTATACTTAGTAAATGCATATGAATTTTAATATATTTGACAAGGTGTAACATCTTCAAAATTCATTTGAAATGTTTTTTTCCCCATAGGCCGTAATGTAACGGTAAACTTTTGACTGCCCCTGTAAATAAACTTATCATACTTGACACTTCATTTGAAATAGGGATCGCGCTAGGGTAAATTTCAATAATATCCAAAATTTTCAGGGCAATCCGAGTATATTTACGGGAGTTAGTGTACGGACAGATGGCCAGACGGACGGACGAACAGACAAACCAAAACCATAAACACTTTTGAAGTTTGTTGAAAAGTGTTAAGAACTACAGCTCTCATGCTGCACACACATTAAAAGACGAAAGTAAAATTAGATATTATAAGAATTTATAAATATTTAATCTAGAATTAAGAAGATTAAAATTATAATATCACTTATATGCCAGTTATTTTATTATGTGTTATACGTACGTACAAATATTACAATTGTGTGTTAAATTGTGTGTTATCCGTGCCATCTGAAAGTATAAAATTTTTCTGTTTTAGCAGTCCATTGTCACCAACTGTAATAATTGAGACCAAATGAAGCATTTGAAAAACATTAACATTGTTGGTTTGAAAGTTATCTTTTAAAGAATATAACATTTCAAAACTACACACACAAAATTTACATTACCATACAGAACAAATACAGTTCAAAGGAGTACTAAAGCTTAACAAAATTAAGAGCCGAAAGAGAGTTCAAAATGAGGATCCCGAGGGGAAAGTCGTAAAACAGTTAAATATCAATTAAACTTCTAAACAGATTTACGCTCACTATTTCAGTGAATTACCAAAATGCACAACCAACTATGAAGTCTTAATCTGTTTTAATGTGAGATATCAAAAGAGTTATGAATTATAAATGTCAGGAGAAAGTTTGATTTTATATTCCAAATGTGTTTTGCATGCGCATTATAGCATGTTTTAAAATAACAATAAATCTAATTGTATGAATAAACAAGCAAAAATATGAGGTATGCAGCACTTTTGTATTTTCCGTTACAACTGAAATCGGTATTCTCTTACTGGATTATATTTAATACGACCGTTACGCAGGTCTCCAAACGAACCATCTTAGAAAGACCTCCACGAAGGGCACTCTCCCCTGGTCCTATATCCCTAGTGTAGATAATCGGACGACTAAAATAAACCAAACCAACGAACCATTGAATCAAATGAAATATAAATGAGTTAACATTGTGTTTTAAAGCAATGTTGACCTTTACTTTCTGCATTGCTAAAAACGAAATGAACGCCACTGTGCTATTATATTTTCTAATCTGTAGGCGAAATTTCAGCTGTTAATGTCCAACAATTTTAGTCAATACTAGTAAGATTTTGTAAATGAAGATAGCTCATGCTGCAATCTAAAAGTTCAGTGATTTTCCGTTACATCCGTTACATTTCAAATCCGTTACATTTCCGTTCCGTTACATTATACCATTACTGCCGACTATAATAATTGGCACTAAATGAAGTATTTGAAGAAAATTAACATTGTTGGCACGAAAGTAATAATTTAAATAATGTATTACTTTATTACAAAAAAATTGTAAAAACATTAAGAACTACATGGAAAAAATCGAGATTTTTAAATAAAGAAAAAAATGTGAGAGCTCTTAATTATTTTTTTTAATTAACGAAAATTTAACATTTAAGTTTTTCATGATGAATTGTAATTATCTTGAATTCTATTAACATAATGAATTCTAAAGATTTTATCTTTTTTACTAAGATAATTTTAGGAAGAGGAGTAAAAATTTTATAAAATTTACATCAAATTTAAATGATGCATTTAAAATGCCTTATTTAAATTTTTTTTTTGTAAATCGCGGTTCAAAAAACACCAATAAGCAAGAACTCTTTGTATTTCACTGTTCAATTGATCTTGTTTAATCAAACATGTAAATAACCAGTAGATGTTTAACAGCAGCTGATTAGACCTTAAAATTCCTCCAATCAAAAAGGGTTGAAAGAATGGAAACCCTTGTCTAGGGAGTTCACCCAATTTAATGTAAATATATACAGTTCAATGTTTTGCAATCTTTTAAAAGCCGATCAAATCAGAGAAATTTTTGATTTGTAAAGTCCCAATGAGGTTGACGTGTGTAGCTCCTTGAAGGCGCAGCCCCCTAGTAATGATTAATAAAACTATGATTTACATTTTTCATTCAATAACATTTTAATATATGAAAAATGCTTTTTTATATGTAAAATATTAATTTTATAAGGCTACAGTTTTTAAAATGTAAATTTCATTAAATACTTACAATTGTTTCCTTTTTTCTTTAAATTGAAAATAAAAAACTCAAAATAAAATAAAAACTAAATTATTTACGAATGTTTTAAATTGAAAGTAAAGCACTTAAAAATGAAAATGTCTACCTCCTTCAAAATTTATATCTCGCTTTTTATAATAAAAGTTTAAATATTTTGCTTTGATAATAAATATTAACATATTTTTAAAACTTAAATTTATTAAATTTTAATAAATGTTTAAAAAAATCTTCCCAAATATAGAGTCAGAGTAATACATTTTTTTTATATTTTTTATTAATAAAATGTATTATTTTTGCTAATATTTTAACAACATTTCTAGGCATATTTCGTATGAAATACCACCTATTGCGGTTGCTCCTATGTTGGAATTTCTGAAAAATTATTACAGATCTACCCGGTCATGACCCCTAGACCCAAAAACTACCACCAGTAAAAATGTTTATACTTATATATATATATATATATATATATATATATATATATATATATATATCACACTTTTTTGGTACGATAGTTTCTAAAATTCTGCTCACATCTCTTCCAAATTGATACATAATATAAAGAGGCATAAAATCTTGGTCAAGTTCTTTAATGGGCAAAATCGAATCAAGGGGGTAGAAAGAGGAAGGGATTTTGTGAAAACCGAAAAATCCCCACAATCTCTTAATTATAATATATATTGAATCAGTTTAAAGTTTATATTGCTTCTAAAAAATGGGCCAAAAGTTTATGCATGACAGATTTTTGGTAAATTTTAGAATGGGTTCAAGGAGCGAAAAAACTTTTTGGGGAGTTAGAAATTCATAACTTCGTCAATTTGCAAGATATCAAACCAAACTCATTTTTATATATAAATTCTCTTGATATTATCTAAAACTTTTTTATGTACAAGTTTTTGATAGGAGCAATTCTTATTGCAAAGAAAAATTAAAAACGAAATCAAAAAGGGAGATGAAAGAAGAAAAAATGCATAACTTAGTCAGTTTAAGATATCAAATTCGATTAAATTTATTATGCATTTTCTCAATAATATCTACAACTTTTATACTGCCAAGTTTTTGATAGGACCGATTCTTAAAGCAAAAATACAGTAAATAAAAGTAGGAATTGAAGAAAAAATCTCAAATCCAAATTGCTTACTTTCTGACCAATTTTTAAATTAATTTTTGATTTTAAACGCATCCAAACGACAGGTTCTCTTATTTGTGAGCTATATAATGTAACATATTGGCCAGTTTTTTGATAAAGACAGAATATATTTAACAAAATGATGTGAAATTGGGCATTTTGAACGAATTTCCTGAAGCGATCGTGAAAGAAAAATTGAGAAAGTATTCAAATAACAAATTGCTTATTTTCTGACTCGTTTTTAAATTCATTTCGCTCTCAAATGGTTTTGATTGACAGGTTCTCTTATTTAGGAACTGTATAATGTGCTGTACTGGTCGGTTTTTTGATAAATGTAGAATGTATTAAAAAAGAACAAAAAAAAAAAAAAAGCTGTTAAAGTGTGTATTTTGAACAAAATTTCCCGAAACGATCGTGACTGGAGATTTGAGGATGTATTCACATAACGAATTTCTTATTTTATGACTCATTTTTAAATTCAATTTGGCTCTCAAACGCATTCAATTGTAAGTTTCTCTTATTTAGGAACTATACAAAGTACCGTATTGGTCGGTTTAATATAAAATCAGAATAAATTCCAAAAAATACAGTCAAAATGGCATTTGAGCCGAATTTCACTCAAGATGATTCTGATAAAACCAGCTCTTACAGAAAAATGAAATAAAAAATTCTTCAAAAGCGGTCAAATAAAGTCGTTAAACTGGATTTATCCCTAATCATGTTTTATTTTTTAGTGTTGAAATGAGCACTTGACTTTAAAGTCTACCTCCGCCTATAAGTCAAGCCAACAGGGATTTTTTAATGTATGTCTATTGTTCTTTCAAAAACACAACAAATTGGAAAACTAATTCAAAATTCTGTAGTAAGGATTGTATCAGGAAATAATCCTTAAATTGTCAGTTACTGGGACTTATACCCATATTTTACGTCCCATGCTGTAATATTACAGAGATTTAAAATTTTAAATTTATGAATAAAAAAATATAAATGAAAACAGATTAAACATTTTAAACTTATTACCGTCGTCACTTATAATTTAATAGATGGTCACCTATGAATAATAAGGTCCTATCTGTGTTTTTGAAAAAAAAAAATGGCTTACCCACACAGAAAGGTTCTGTTTGTACCTATGAAGGCATTATAGCATCAAAATGATGCTATATATAATTTAGGTATGGTATAACAATTATGTTATGACATTATTTTAATCCAGAAATGCCTTCATAGATACAAATAGAACATTTCTATATCGAGAAGTACATTTTTTCAAAAACACAGATAGAACCTTATTATTCTCAGGTGACGAGATGTTATTTAAGGAGAACATCACTATGACGTCCTGAAATAAAAAGCCTTTTTCTCTTTATTTTTTTAAAAATAAGTGCGAATATTTATAAATATGTATTCACATTAAGTTATTTTGCATATATCATAATAGAAATCCTATATAGAGTAAAAATCCGAAATAGATATCGATGGGCAAGAGAATTTTGAAAATAAAAGTGCGGAATGAAGCCATAATTTAGAAAAATAAAACAAAAGAAATTATTAAAAATAATATAAAAATATAGACAATTTAATTTAATAGTTAAAACACATAAAAATAATTAAAAATAACATTAAACATTTTGAACTTGTTAAAATGGCTTCATCATTAATGGATGTTTGGGTCATGTCAAAATGGTACATTCAACTGGGAGTGAACTAGCTTTTAGAGAAAATTGGTCTGTTGAACCATGTCTCCAAGAAAATACGGCTCTTTATGTTGCAATTTGTTTAATGACCTTGTTCATCTCATTATTTTTATTGTCAAGTTATTTTTATTGATTTTTATACGCGTTTAAACACTTTAATCAAATTGCCTTTGTTTTTGTACTTTTTGTAATTAATTATGAATAGACGTAATATATTTTCCACTTTAAGACATAATTATGTTTCTAGTCCCAAAATATATTGAAATGCCCCATTTACAAAATATCGATTTTTAATGAAATGCATTAATTGAAAGTAAAATGCAAATTTTCAACCAAAAATTTCGTTACTAATATTTATACGAAAAAATAAGGCATCAGAATTTTGAAGCAAATCTTACATGTGTCATCAGAAAAATATGGTACAGTTAATTTTTCTTTTTAATAATAAAATTTAATGTTTTAAAATTGACGAAGCTGGGCATCCATCTATCTGTAGTATTTGAGTATGGACTCTTATTCATTTTTATGCAGACCGGGCTCAGGTCTAAATATTCCAGTCCGTGAAGACTTTCGAATCTGATATTAGAATGCTTCATTTTTTCAGAATTAAGAAATTATTTAAAAAAATAATAGATAAAAATATATTCACTAAAGGTACTTTTTTATATCTTCAATAAACAAAATGTTAGATATTTGTCATAAATATTGTCAATTTTCTAATAAAATTTTTTAAACTTTACGACTTTAATTTTATAAAAATTCTATCGTTGGACGGCTATTACCTTTTTAGTTTTACGATGTTCATTTTAGCAATAAAGGATTAAAATTTCTGAAATTATATTTTAAAGTATGAAATATTAACTCAATATCATCGTTTTTTGAGAATTCTGTGAACATTTTATAAAATTTGTTGCGTTAGCAAGTAGCAGAGCAATGCATAAAATTGTCCTTTAAAACCCACAGTACAGGTAACGTTGATTTCTGCGGTATGTTACAGATACATAACTCAACTATACAAATGGTTTATATAATGCTTTTTCATGTATTTTTCTAATGAACACAATAATTTTTCATCTAGCAGATTTTGTTTTCTCTTATTTCTTTTATAAATACATTTTAACTTTCTACGTCATATCTTTCTTTAAAATTATCAATTCTGGTTGCATAATCGGCTTTGTTTTTTAAGCAGAGAATTTTTTTATAAGGAAAAAAATTAAACATTGGAATACATTCCTAACACATAAACGTAATTAAGCAAAAATGTATAAGTGGCTTAAAAAACCTGATGCGTAAAGTCATATTAATTTTACTTGGTATTAAACAAAAACAAAAAAGAAGTAGAAAAAAAAGTAGAAACTATGTTGAAAAACGAAAATCTTTTCAAGCAGAAATGTTTTTCAATTACATTTTGTTTTCATATTCTTCAAATAATCGGTAAGCGAAAAAAGCACGTATTAGATAATTTTAATCAAGTCTTTGCGTCTTGTATGTTTTTCACTGGATTAATTTTTCCTTTTTTTGTTTTCTCTTTTTTTTCATCATTTGGAAAGTACTATTGCTGCAAATATTTTACAACTAACAAATATTACTGAAAAATCATATAAAATAGAAATAATGTGTTTTTAATTTATTTAAATCAAAGGGACTATTATTAGATTTTTTGAAAGAGTACTTTTACATTTATTTATAAAAGCATGATAGACAGATGTTTTTTTTTTTTTTTTTTTTTTTTTTTTTTTTTTTTTTTAGAAGTAAGCAAATAATTATCGAAGAGGTAAAAATATCAGACTAGCCAAAAATTTGTTTTTCCTTGTAGTTGAAAAAACATTTCGTTAAAAATAAAACTTTCTAAGAATTAATAATAATCTTTAAAATTTATGAAATAATGGTATTTTTATTTTGAAATGAGTACTTAAAAATGCTTCACTAATACTCTTGTCCGAACTACGAGATAACTCGTAATTGGTAGTCTACAAATTTATACAGAAAAATAAGGCATCAGAATTTCGAAGCAAATTCTACATGTTTCATAAGAAAAATATGGGACAGTTATTTTTTTTTTTATATAAAGTTGATTTTTTTTAATATTGGCGAAGCTGGACATCCATCGATTTGTAGAAAATGAGTCTGGTCTCTTTTTATAGATTTTTGTATAGGCTGGGTTAAGATCTGAAAATTCCGGCCTTTGAAGACCTTCAATTCTGATATTAGAATATTTTAATTTTCAGAATTAAAAAATTATTAAAATAAATTAAAGATAAGATTAAAAACTTATATTTACTAATATGTACTTTTTTATATCTGCAATAAACAGAAAATTAGATACTTGTCATAAATATTGTCAATTTTCTAATACAAATTTATAAAGTATGTGAACTTAACTTTATAAAAATTCTATTTTTAGAAATCTATTGCCTTTTTTATTTTTACGAAGCTCATTTTAGACTTAACACTTTAAAACTACTTAAATGATATTTCAATAAAATTGTGTGAAATATTAACTCAATATCACCTTTTTTTTTTTTTTTTTTTTTTTTTTTTTTTTTGAGAATTTTATGAACAATTTATAATAACTGCTGTGTTGGAAGATAACAGTGAATACAATCTTTTTTTAAAGTTCTTTGTATAGGTAATGTTGACTTCGGATAGATATATCACATAGTTATACAAATGGTTAATGTAACGTTTTTCATATATTTTGTGACAAATTCAATGGTTTTTTATGCAAGGTGTCCCAAAGGGTCGTTTACAAACTTAACATGCTGGTCTGACATATCATGATGAACAATATTAAATTGGAAACTAAGGGTCCCAAACGTCTTTCAAAGGAGATATGCCCCATTAAAGTTTAGGGTCCAAAAATTCAAATGATTATAAAAAACAGAAACATTGGTCGATTCGTTTGAGATTTTCACTAAAACTATTCTTTATGTGAGTATTTTCTTGAAAATAAATTATAAAGATAAATTTAAAAAAATGTCGATAGAGGGCGCTTTAGACTTTGGAGTAACGATAAACTAGTTTTTACCATTATGTTTTGCATCTCATTAAATTCTTTTAGAAACTTAGACATAAACTTAAATTTTGAGCTCAAAATCTAAATCGTTGGAAGTGGTTAAGTAGCTTAAACTGAATTGCGGGGGGAGGTTCAAATTTCAAATGATTATAAAAAACGGAAAAATTGGTCAATCGATTTGCGATTTTCACTAAAATTATTCTTTATGTCAGTATTATCTTGAAAATAATTTATAAAGATAAAATTCAAAAAATGCCGATAGAGGGCGCTTTAGATTTTGGAGGACTTTCTTAAGTAACGTACAACTATGTTTTTCCATTATTTCTTCCATCTCATAAAATTTTTTTAGAAGCTTAGACATAAACTTAAATTTTGAGATAAAAATCTAAATCGTTGGGAGAGGTTAAGTAGCGCAAATTGAACTGTGTACAATGGGGGTGGGAAGGTTCAAATTTCAAATGATTATAAAAAACGGAAAAATTGGTCGGTTTTCGCTAAAACTATTGTTTATATCAATATTTTCTTGAAAATAAATTTTACAGATATCTTTCAAAAAATTCCGTCAGAGGGCGCCTTACACTTTATAGTAACCAACAACTATTTTTAACCGTTATTTTTTGTGTCTAATAAAATGCTTGTAAAAGTTCAAACTTAAATTTTGTGCTCAAAATCTGCATCGTTGTGAGTAATTAAGCGGCCAAAAATTGAACTGCGTTCGAGGGATGGGGAAGGTAACATTTCAACTCCTGAACACAGTAGTTGAAATGTTACCTTCCTCATCCCTTAAATTTTGAGCCCAAAATTTAAGGTCTAAACTTTTGCAAGCATTTAATTACATTAAAAAAAAAAAGAAAAGAAAAGAAAAGAAAAAACGGTTAAAAATAATTGTTGGTTATTCTAAAGTTTAAGGCGCCCTCTAAGAGATTTTTTTTTAATTTATCTTTAAAATTTATTTTTAAGGGAATATTGACATAAAGAATAATTTTAGCGAAAACCGACCAATTTTTCCGTTTTTTATAATCATTTGAAATTTGAACCTCCCCACCCCCATTGAACACAGTTCAGTTTGCGCTACTTTACCACTCCCAAAGATTCAGATTTTCATCTCAAAATTTAAGTTTATGTCTAAGATTCTAAAAAAATTTATGAGATGCAAAAAATAATGGAAAAAGATAGTTGTACAGTACTCCAAAGTCTAAAGCGCCCTCTATCGGCATTTTTTGAATTTTATCTTTATAAATTATTTTCAAAATAATACTGACATAAAGAATAATTTTAGTGAAAATCGCAAATCAATTGACCAATTTTTTCGTTTTATATAATCATTTGAAATTTGAACCTCCCCCCGCAATTCAGTTTGAGCTACTTAACCACTTCCAACGATTTAGATTTTGAGCTCAAAATTTAAGTTTATGTCTAAGCCTCGAAAAAAGTTTAATGAGATGCAAAAAATAATGGTAAAAACTAGTTTATCGTTACTCCAAAGTCTAAAGCACCCTCTATCGACATTTTTTGAAATTTATCTTTATAATTTATTTTCAAGAAAATACTGACATAAAGAATAGTTTTAGTGAAAACCGCAAACGAATCGACCAATTTTTCTGTTTTTTATAATCATTTGAATTTTTGGACCCTAAACTTTAATGGCGCATTTCTCCTTTGGAAGACGTTTTGGGACCCTTAGTTTCCTATTTAATATTGTTCATCATGATATGACAGACCAGCATGTTAAGTTTGTAAACGACCTTTTGGAACACCCTCTATATTGAATTCTTTTATTATTTTTCCTTTTACAAATATACTTTAACTTTCTAAGTCATATCTTACATTAAAATTATCAAATTTGGTTGCGTAATCGACTTTATTTTTTAAGCAGAGAGTTTTTTTTATGAGAAAAAAAATTAAATGAAGGAATACATTCCTAACACATAAACGTAATTAAGCAAAAATATTTAAGTCGCTTAAAAGACCTGATGCGTAAAGTCATATTAATTTTACTTGGTATTAAACAAACACAAAAAGAAGTAGAAAATTAAAATAAAAACTGCGTTACATAAAGAAACTCTTTTCAAGCAGAAATGTTTTTCAATTAAATTTTGTTTTCTTGCTCTTCAAATAATCGGTAAGCGAAAAATTCACGTATTAGATAATTTTAATCAAGTCCTTGCGCCTTGTATGTTTTTCACTGGATTATTTTTCCATTTTTGTTTTCTCTTTTTTTTCAACATTTGAATACTACTAATGCTACAAACATTTTATAAGTAACAAATATTACTGGAAAGTCACATCAAATAGAAATATTGTGTTTTTAATTTATTTAAATCAAAAGAAATATTATCAGCTTTTTTAAAATAGTACTTTCACATGTATGTTAAAAAATAATGATAAAAAGATGTTTTTCAAGAAGTAAGCAAATAATTATCGAATAGATAAAAATAACAGATTAGCATACATTTGTTTTTGTTTGTAGCTGAAAAACGTTTTCTTAAAAATGAAACTTTCAAAAAATTAATAATAATTTCTAAAATTTACGAAATAATCGCAATTTTATTTTTAAAAAATATGGTTTAAAATGCTTTTCGTAGTTTTCGTTAGATATCTTCTACTAAAAAGAAATGTAAAAGCATGAATTTTTTTCTGAAAATCAAAGACGTCTGCATATAAATTAAGAATATAAATATAAGCGTATAAGAATTTTTTTATCGATTTACAGGGCCACACAAATATATTCCATTATATATTGTTCAAAATATTGTTTCGGACACGTTTTAATTATATTAAACTGTTTTACGTTTTATGAAATTGATATACGCTGTTCTGGTTTATTGCAAGTTATTTTCTGTGTAATAGAAAGCAGATAGTATTTACAGGGACACACAAAAGATTTCGGGTACCATACTATAATGTGAATTACTGTATACTATTACACCAAAATCTGAATATTTTTTTTCATTTAGTTATAGTACGAACGCACCTCATTTGCTATGCTGCACGTGCATTTTCTGACTTGTTTAATTTTATGGTTCATTTTAGCGATAACGATTTAAAACTTCTGAAATTCTATTTAAAGAAATATGTTAAATATTAAATCACTATCACCGTTTGTTAAGAATTCAATCAATATTTTATAACTGCTGTGTTGGAAGATAGACGCAATGCATAAAATCGTCTGTGAAAACCCACTGTAAAGGTAACGCTGATTTCTGTGTATGTTACTGATATATAATACAACTATACAAATAGTTTATGTATTCTTTTTTCATGGTTTTTCTGATAAACACAGTAATTTTTCATCTAGCGAATTATTTTTCTCTTATTCCTTTTATAAATATATTTTAACTATCTACGTCACATCTTTCTTTAAAATTATCAATTCTGGTTGCGTAATCGACTTTATTTTTTATGAGAAAAAAAAATAAATAGTCGAATACATTCCTAACACATAAACGTAATTAAGCAAAAATGCTTGAGTGGCTTAAAAGACCTGATGCGTAAAGTCATATTAATTTTACTTGGTATTAAACAAACACAAAAAAGAAGTAGAAAATGAAAGTAAAAACTGTGTTACATAAAGAAAATCTTTTCAAGCAGAAATGTTTTTCAATTACATTTTGTTTTCTTACTCTTCAAATAATCGGTAAGCTAAAAAAGCACGTATTAGATAATTTTTATCAAGTCTTTTCGTCTTGTATGTTTTTCACTGGAATCAAGTTTTTCTTTTTCTTTTTCCACATTTGAAAACTACTATTGCTGCAAACATTTTATAAATAATAAATATTACTGGAAAGTCTTATGAAAACAGATAATGGGTTTTTAGTTTTATTAAATCAAAGGGACACTTATTACATTTTTTGAAAAAAATACTTTCACATATAATTTTAAAATGCTTGATAAAAGAATGTTTTTTAAGAAGTAAGAAAATAATTATCGAAGAGATAAAAATATCAGATTAGCAAACATTTGTTTTTTCCTTGTAATTGGAAAAAAAATTAAAATAAAACTTTCTAAAAATTAATAATAAACTCTAAAAGTTACGAAAAAAAGGTAATTTTATTTTGAAATGTATATTCAAAAATGCTTTTCGTAGTTTTCATTAGACATTTTTTTCATTTTGTTTACTTCTGTACAATAAACTGATAATTTCCAATCTTTAATTTGTGAAAACATGCACAAATTAAATATTGGTAACTACATTTAATATAGTCATGAAATATCTGAAAACCATGTTATATATTGTATATGAAAAACAGCAATAATAATTAAAATAAAAAGTATAAAAACATTTTTATAAGCATTCAAAGTTTATTCTTAAAATCACTCCTGATTTTCGGCTCCAAATTTATACAGTTTTTAAAAAAATTCCATGACAATGCGATAATTTGGCGTTGATCTCAATTTTTGAAAATTAATCTTTTAGATTTATGCTCGATGGAAAGCACGAACATGTTATTGTTTATAATTTTTTTTGTAAATGATTTCTAAGATAGAAAAACAAAATTAAATAAAATTTATTTAAACTATTACTTGTTATTAATTCAGTTCTTCTAAATTATTTTTGCATAGTGTAATGATAATTTAATTAATATCAAACTATTAAATGATAAAATTATACGCATAATAAAAAATATGTTACATTTATAATATTTTATTTTTATTCTTATATTTTACTATTTCAAATATTTCGCTGTTGACTTTTAATAGTTACTTGGCTTTTTTCATAGAATGTTTGGTTTGGAACATAAAAAACTCCATTGTTATTGTAATTCACAAACAGTTACAGATGGAGGACAAAATAATATGAACACCTGTGAAATAATGGAAAAATATTTAATATTAGAGGATTGGATCGGACCACCTTTTGAATGAAATACAGATTTAATGCGACGTGAGTAGATGCATAAAGGTCATAAACAATATTTAAAGATACATTAAGCCATTCCTTCTGCAGAACTGTCTCTAATTCAGATAGGCTGGATGTGGGAGGAAATCGGGAACGAAGTTTGGACTCCAAATATTCCCATAAATATTCAATAATATTCAAATCCGGAGACTGAGGGGGCCAGGAAAGATATCAATTTCATCTTCATGCTCTTCGAACCAAGCTTGAACACACCTAGCAGTGTGGATAGGATTATTGTCGTCTTGAAAAAGCGGTCGCTCACCAAGGAATACAGTCTGGACAAAAGGGTGGACATGATGCTCTAGAATGCTTAGATAGTGATTGGATCTGATTCTCTCATGCAGAAAAATAAATGGTCCAAGATCGCGCCAAAGTCGAACCCCATATCATAATGAAGCCACCCCCATGCTTCAAAGTCGACATGAGGCATTCAGGATTAAACGCTTCTCTGGGTTCTCTGGGCGTCTCTCTCCAGATATAAACGCGTGCGGTCAACTGAAATAGGGTGAATGACGATTCATGTGACCATGTTACATGTTGCCACAACTGTGGGGACCGCCCTTTGTGATCTCTGCACCATTGGCGTCGCTTAAAAGCATTAGTTGCTGTCACCAAGGATTTTCGAATTTCCACTCTGCTATAAATAATCGCAGCATGAAGTTCCCTTTTGACAGTTTTTGTTGAAACGGGGTCCTAGAGATTGATTGTTCATTTCGGATGTTATGTCGAATAAGATTGCTTGTGCTTCCGGGGTATTATGAGCTTCAAGACTTGTCTATCGTTATCAGAAAATTTGGACTTTCGGCCACTGATGTGCTTTGAAGACGTCATATTACCCTCTTTCGTGTACGCTGTCATAACAGCTGATACCGTACTAATTGCAAACCCCAGAAGGTTTGCTGTTTCCGTAACCGATGCTCCACTTAAACGCGCTCCGATAAACTTTCCACTTGGGAACTTTGACAGGTCTGACATTTCAACTTATCACAGGCAGTTCGATAGACGCAGGCAATGCAACTGACTGCTGTTGAGAGACTGATACCTTCTTCTTCACGCTCACTAGGTTGCAGACTTCTGTTGCAGGTGGCACGGCTGTACTACGGTTTGAAATACGCCATACTTATTCACAGGTGTTCGTATTATTTTGTCCTCCATCTATATATGAAATCGAATAAAGACTGTTTCATAATGTACCCCCTGCGTACAGATAACGGAACAAAGTTAAAATAATATATATTTATATAATTAAGTTTTACAATGTATTTATATTATATATAACAATATGTAATATATTCATATAATATACAGTACGAAGTATTTAAATATGCAATGCCTTTATTTAATTAAGTTCTAATACTTTTAAAATGTTATATTGGCATCACTTGTGTTCATATTATTTTATATTTCTAGAATATCAGTAAGTAGGAAATAAATTGATAGCAAAACTTCGTCTTTGCATACAAAGGCCAAACTTATTTAAGTTTTAAAGTCTCAAAATACAATGAAAATTATTCTATTAATTAAATACATAAAAAATGCGCTTAGTTTTTAAATTATTTAATATAAACATTAAATAAAGTTGTTTTTTCCATTTTATAATTAAAACTCAAAGGTTACTTACATTAGTGCTTGCTAAAGAAACCTTTAATGTTTTTTTTTTCATTATTATTCGTTTCAAAGAAATAAAAATCTATAGATATCGAAATATTTAAAAAAAAACCGTCACTTTTGTATTTTTTAAAACTTCTGATCAATATTTTTCATGCTTATAGTTTCTTTCAGAACAGTAAATATTCATTTAATGGATTTTCTAAAAAAACTGAAGCAGAATTGTTTCATACATTTTTGATAAAATAAGCAAAAAAATTTCATAAAGGAAAATTAATGTTCCTAGGACTTTTTTTGCTCTGCATAATTACGATCAATAAAAGTTATTAAACTGAAAATTATGTTAACATAAGTTAAATTTTATTGCATACTTTAATCGAAAAGAAAATTATAGATCGTTTCCTTTCGTGAACTTAAAAGCGAAATATGCCGCCCCATTCTGTAAATTTAATTTGTAAAAAAGATAATAAATTTTGAAGCAAAATAAAGGTCATAAAATTAAAAAGGAAACTGTTCAGTTGCAAGGATGCGTGGCTTAATATAAATTATTTGAAATAATTTCACACTAGGTGCCCAAGCAGTACGATGTGTTTAAATTGCATTAGATCTTGCGATTTTATTAAGCAAATCTAGTTTCATTATACTATGAAGAAAAACAATAAATTAATTCGATTAAATATTGAATAGTTAATGTACATGTGACCTCACGTACCCAGAAAAAAAGAGACATAACACTCAACTTTTTGTATGCAGAAAATAATAATTCTCGAAAAAATAGCAATTTATATCATATTATTTCTTACATATAATACAACATATTATAACCGTTTGAAAATTACGAGCATATTAGCATAATTTCAAGAAATTTTGTTCGAAATTTTGTTTGCAGCATACTGAATTACTAAGTAACAAGCCAATTTGTCGACAAATATGCACATTATTTACTTCAAGTAAAAAGTCACATTTCAATGTATATTAAAAGTTCACTCAATAAAAAAAAAAAAAAAAAAAAAAAAAAAAAAAAAAAAAAAAAAAAAACATTTTCATCCCTCATTAGAAAAAAACAGACATCGTCTTTTCTTAAGATTTAACTTTTTATTTCGGTGTTGATGACAAGAAAAGGAAATCACATAGATAAAATGGTACAAATATGAAGTCGTTTGAACGAACTCATCAAGAAACATTTCAGGCTAATGAATTAAAATAAATGCTTACATTTTTTTTATCAATCACGTTGCTTTTAGAGGTCTAGTGAAAAAAATTCATAGTCGTTTTAAGAAATAAGTAATTGAAAATTGGTCTTTTATAACATAAAAAAGTACGCCTTTGAAGCCATAAATTGTAAGTATTAAAAAATTATTTTTAAATATTTTAAAATTTTATTAAAAAGAAATTTACCATATACAGCAAAAGCTTTTTTTGCATTATTTAAGATGGAAATGATAACTTATGAATTATTAAGAGCTATGTTTTTTTTTAAATAACACAAGGCATCCATTGCTTTATCAACATTAAAAATTCCATGTACATTTAAGCATTCTCTCGTGGTTAAAAAAAAAAAAAAAAAAGTTGGAATTACATATCGCTTTGCACATTTTGCTAAACTTACGCGAAGGCATAGATCATCGTTTTTTCCATCAGTAATAATCAAGTACCTATCTTCCTTTTATGTCAAAAAAATTCTGACAAGTAATTTGTTATATCGGTATCATGCATTTATAAACGTAATTGATTACTGGATTACATTGTGCTGAGGCATCGTTATTAAATAGAGAGGATACTTCAACAGTTTCGCACGCTATAAATAGTTTTATCTCTTAAGCATTGTGAAAGTACATCAATCATTTACGTATTTTATGCAACAATGAGATGAATGGGACACTTGTTGCATACTATTTATGCAATTACAACTTGAATATGTATCTTATATCGTCTATACAGCAAAAAAGTTATTAAGTTAAGATGAAAAACTCTTCGAATGGATTCTTAGTTTAGCTTTAAGACATTAATAAGTAACATAGTTGTTCAAATTTAACCAACTAACAAATATATAACTAGTATGCATGCACATATATATGTATACAGGATGATTCAAAGCTTATCGTTCAAATTAGTAGTAGTAGGAAAAGTAACTTAAGCATATGAAATGAAAAACTCTGCCGTTGAAGTCTTAGTTTAGCTTTAAGACATTAATAAGTAACATATTTATAAAAATTTAACCAACTAGCAAATACGTATATAGTATGTATACACACACACGCATATATATATACAAGATAATTCAAAATTTATCGTTCAAATATTAGTAGTAGGGAAAGAAGGGAAAACGACAGGAAACCAGTTTTACATAAGAAAGTATGTACGCATATACGTGTGTAATAGTCGCTATATGTTCCAACCTTCCAGTGTGTCCCAAACATTGTTTTGACTTTCCTAAAGTTAGTACTCCCTCTGTCCCAAATTAGTTGCGACATTTTGATACTTTTGCACTGATTATTGATAATAATGATTTTATGGTTTTTATTGAACATTTTTCAGATACTTCAGGATGATATGCTATCAACCAATAACATTTACTTACCAAACATTCTATCCATCTTTTCTTAAATCAGTATCTAAATTAATACAAGATTTGCTCTCTCTTAAGCCACGCCCAGTTTTTAAGGATTCTCCCATCAGTAATAACGCAGAACTATCCTCTATCTAATGGATCGGCATTTCATTAGGAAGAAAATAATTTTTGGCTGATATAATGGCTGCGGAATCCTTGGGAAATGGCACATGGATTAAAAGCGTGCGAACCCTGCAAATTTTCTTCGAAAATTTTGTCGGAAAAAAATTTTGCAGAAATTAAAAAATGAGAATAAAAATACCAAGTTGTAATAATTTTAATCACAAATAAAACAAAATTTAAATCATATTTAAAGAATTTTTTGCACATAATATAGCTTCGGGATTACATACCAGATTTCACGGAAGAAGATTTTGACGACGAAGATTTTCCTTGTTGAGATGGGTTATTTTGTACGAGTTGCCTCCACCTGACATCATAATATTTTCCATACACGTTTATAGGGTTAAAAAACATTATCAAGCTTTTCTACTTCTATGTTTTCAAAAGCAACTTTAACAGCATCAATTAAATTGTCAATATTGTTGAGGGAATCTGATGTTGCAATGATTGTATTGCGTTAAAAAAACCCAGATCAAGCACATTTAAATCCGGACTATTTGGAGGTTGACACTGTAGTTGTAAATTCCATCCATCTTTAAGCATTCTTTTGTGATACTAGGATCATTTTCTGACAAATGGGGCTTGCCATTGTCCTGTTGAATGTATATGGGACTCGATTTTTCGCTAATTGGAAACTTTTCACGTATTGCTGGCAAAACTTTTTCTATAATCATTTTTCGGGTTTCTTCCTTATTAACACATTCGACAACTTTTGTCACAACAGTTCCTTTTGCACGATTTTTAGAATTTCTTTTGGCATTTTCAGAGTAAACAAAAGGCCATATTCCAATTTTTCCATCAAACATTTCGTTTCTATTTAGATCCCTTCTTGGCCTTGCTACCGCTGTCATAAACATTACTTTGGTAAGAAATCTTTTGATTTTGCAATGCCTCAAAGGTTCGGTTTCATCCAGAGTGATGTAAAACGAATTACTAGTTTTCGTAATGTAAAACCATTTTTCATCGATATGTATACGATCCAACATTTCCAAAAAGTGTCCATTATTTGGCCATGTTGTAAACAAAATCGTATTCTGTTTAGCTTGTTTTTTTTTCTGTTAGACTAGGCTTGATTGCTGATGAAATACGCTTCAAAACGTTTCCATCTTTGACAAATCTGTGTAATGATGATTTAGGAATATGAACAGCACACGATAAACTTCGCAATGTTTGTCTTCTTCTAAGTGGGACATCTTTGATTTTGTTCAGTTGTTGAGAAAAATCTTTTTTTTTTTCGCCCGCATTTACCAGTTTTTGCGATTTTACATTGTAAATTTCATTATCATTTATTTTTGATGTCTTTGCCAGCTTCCACAAACGGGAGATAGTACTACGATGAACATTAAATTTGATCGCTGTAGCATTTTTAGCACCATGACTTAATCGATCATTCTTCAAACATTGGAGTAAAAATTGCAAAAGACAGTTGCGTTCTTTATCATTTAGTTCCTTCTTTACGGCAATTTTTAAATTATTATTCATATTTACTGTCATCATCACATCACTTTTATTGCAAACACTTCATATTCCACTTAACATCGCATTAAACAACCAACGTGCCTCGTTATACTCATTGTAATAAAATTTTACTGGTGTATATGTATTAAACTGCATCGAAAGTTATTTATGACTCCGCCTACTTGAAATGTCGCAACTAATTTAGGACAAGATTTTCGACCTAAATGTCGCAACTAATTTGGGACAGAGGGAGTATTATTTTTCTTCCTATTTTAACTTCTCATTTCGACTTCAACAAAAACTTTTACAGCTTTAAAAACTTCAAAAATCTCTGAAAATAAGAACTTTTAATCAATGTAAACAAACATATGCAGAAACTCGCAACATTTGTTTCGGATGAAATAAAAAGCAAAACTGGAAGTACGAGTTCAGTAAACCCTATAATATGCCCAGAAAAAAGTGCAGCAGAAATAGCAATTAAAATTTTTTAAAATAATTCTGGTGTGAAATTAAAATTTAAAAATTCGCGAACGAATAAAATTAAATAATAATAAAATAAATTAACTTAAAATTAATAAAATAAAATTGACAAAAAAAGTAAAAAACAAACCAATTATAAAAATAAATACAGGTTAAAAGAACTGAGAAAAACAAAATTAAAGGAAAGGTTTCGGACTTCAGATAATGAAGGCGTTGAAAAAGATCATTAACAAAATTTTTGAAATATTTAAAGATGTAAAAGGCTTTGTAGAAATCCGATTGGGACGCAGTTTAAGGTTGGTTACACAGAGCAATAATTATGTATATTTATGTATGTATTAATTATTTTAATACATATAATTTAATTACGTTAAAATTTTTGGGGAGCATTCTCCTTTTTGTTTTCGTTTTCGGCCAAAAATAGGAACATCACATAAATTTGGTTTCAGTTTCGGTTCAGTCATTAAAAACGTTTTTCAGTCAATCCTTAATTCTAGTTTTAGGTAGATTTCGTATGAAATACTTCCTATTGCATTCGCTCCCATGTTGGAATTTCTGAAAAATTTTTACATATCTACACCGATCATGACTCCTAGACCCCAAAACTACCATCAGTAAAAAAGTTTATCTATCTATCTATCTATATATATATATATATATATATATATATATATATATATATTTCAATTTCTTCTAGACACGATAACTTCCATAATCATGCTCAGGCCTTCTTCAAACTTTTACATAAAATCAAAGGGCACATAATCTCGTTCGAGTTCGTTAATGGGCAAAATCGGACCAAGGGGGTGAAAATAGGGAGGGTTTTTGTGAAAACCGAAAAATTGCAATCTCTTAATTAAAATAGATATCGAATCAGTTTAAAGTTTATATTACTTCTAAAAAATGAGCTAAAAGTTTATGCATGACAGATTTTTGATAACGTTAAAAATGGGCTCAAAGGGCCAAAAAAATTCATAACTTCATCAATTCTCAAGATATCAAATCCAACTAAATTTTGTATAAATATTCTCAATATTATCTAAAACATTTGTACTTACAAGTTTTTGATAGGACCAACTTTTACCAATGAAAAAAATTAAAAACGAAAAGAAAAAGGGGAGAGGAAAAAGAAAAAAATCTATAACTTACTCAATACTTAAGCAATCAAATCTAATTAAATTTATTTTACATCATCTTAATGATATCTACAACTTTTACATTAACAAGTTTTTCATAGGACCAATTCTTATAGCAGAAATAAATTAAACAAATATAAGATTTGGAGAAAAAACCTCAAATCCAAACTGCTTATATTGTGACTCATTTTTAGAATCATTTTTGATTTTAAACGCATCCAAATGGAAGATCCTCTTATTTAGGAACTATATAATGCGATATTTTGGCCATTTTTTTGATAAAGGCAGAATATACTTCAAAAAAGGCTGCCGAAAAGGGTATTTTGAACAGAATTTTCCTAAGTGATCGTGATTTAAAAATTGAAGAAGTATAACAAATTGCGTAATTGTCGGCATTATATAAAACATGCTTTAATAAATTTTTAATTAATTAAATAAGATTTTTAATAAAAAAATATTATCCCAATGAGATTTCTTATTAAATTTTACACATGATTCGTGTGGTTATATACCATTATTTCTATATTAGCAACAAAAGTAATCTTTAACTGCTGTTAGCAATCTCACTCAACGCCACCCCCCCCCCCCCCCCCAAATTTTAGCGTTTAACTTGTATTTTACGGTTTAACTATAGCTACAAATGAAATTCTCTTTCATTTGGAGTCCTCGTACTATTGTTAGAAATGTTTGAATAGATTAAATTTAATTAGAATTAATTCTGCATAAAAAGTTTAGTGCAGGAACAGTATTCTATGATTTTTAATCATTGATCGCATTTTAACCTTTAACTAATGTTACCGTCTCACAGGCCACTGTTTTTCTTTTAATTTTTTTACTTGTAATTTTCAGTTTAACAACAAACACTACCGAAATTTTGTTTCATTTGGAACTTTAGTACTATCCCCACAGACTTTTAAATAGGTGAATATTAAGTATAATAGTCTTGTATAAAAAGTTCAGTACAAAAACACAATAATATGAGTTATTCCCGCCTTTTATTCAACTTTCAATCTTGCGGTCTCGCAAACCGCTTCACATTAGTTACGTTACAATTTATGTCACATCGGTTATAGGTTAAATTTGTAAAATTCTGAGAAACCGAAAGCTGAGAAAGTGTACATTTAAAATTTAGACCTCCATTGAATAATCCAGTGGAAATTTAATAGAAACCTGATTTTGAAGATGTTCGAATTAGAATATCGAAAACATTTTGATATAGTTTTATTATAAGAGTTTAAAATTATTTTTTACATTAGAATTAAAAAAACAAACAAACAAGAGAGATTAGTTTTGAGTATTGGACACCCCCCTCCTTTTAATCTTATACCATTTCAACAATGATAATAATGCTGCCCGATATTAATAATAAACCCTCTTCTACTGTTGGGGCCATTGCTGGGAATCAACCGGCGTAATAACGCCAATGATTGGCGTTATTACCCCGGTGTGCTTATTGCACAGCATAATTTAAACTACAAATTCTCTCGAGAAGATATCCAAAATATTCTACAACATTTTGAAAGTACATGAAATGCACTACAAATTTATGTAATAAACAAAGTATTTCCGGATAAAAAATGTAGTTTTCACATCACAAAACTTATCTCGCAAATTTTAGATCAAGCGTTAATTTTAGTTGCTTGTAAAAGCAATAAAACCTATAAATGGAACAAATTAACTTTAAGCTGTTTTTTGCGATTTATATAACTCAAAACCTTTCTGCGCAGAGCACATGGGTGGCATTTACCGGATTATTTCATAATTATTCATAATATTAGCACTTAGCGTTATTACCCTGCCTGGCGTTATTACATCAGAACACCTTAATTAAACTGGGTTTATCTCTAATCAAATTTCATTTTTTGGTTTTGAAATGAAAACTCTTCGAAATCTACCTGCGCCTATAGGCCAAGCCGACAGGGATTTTATTCATTTTCGTTTTTTAGTTCTTTTTCTCCATGATTCACTGGTTGGTTCTAAGTGTGGTTCTGGTGGCATAAATACAAACTCTTTCTACATTACCTTATATTTGGTAATATACATCTTCTTCTAGCTGGTTTCGAACAGTTTTTAAAGCTGAATTGTTTAAATAAAACTTAAATAATGCCATTTTAACTGCAGTTTTTTTTATATACCAATTTCAATCATGTAACTATTAACCTAGAAAAAAAATCGATAACGGATTCTGATAGAAAACTCCTTTAATTTTCATCCAATAAAATCTTCTTAATTTTCCGTAAACACATCCACAGCCAAGTTGACATCAAATGTTAAAATATTTGTAGTGATATGGCTATAAATGTATTGGAGTTAATTCAAAACAGATCTAACTATTCGCCAAACTACATTTATTGAATAATGTCTAATTGCTATTAATTGAAATGTAGATCTTTCCCTATCAAAATTCTTTGATAGTAATAAATAAATTTACTTATGCAAAATTTTTAGTACTAGTCTTTTGGGCTAACCGAATATTTTTTCGCATTTCTCTAACTAGCATAATATACAGACAAAAACAAATGTTTGTTATTTTCAAGTTATCAGCCTGTTGCCTAAATAAATCTAAAATCATTAATTTGTCACTACGATCAGATGCTCGGGCTGCGCATAAGCCAAAGTTCCTCGAAAATGATCGAAATTTTATCAAAATTAGAGATACTTATTTTTAATATAGGCTAAATCAACAGATTTCATTGTCCATCTTTGGCATTTGAAAGTTTTATTCTTTTTGAGCATTCAAAATAAGGCTTTTTAGCGATAGTAAAAAAAAATTCCTTTCGGCTTGGCCTACAGGCGGAAGTCGATTTCGAAGAGTACTCATTTCATTAACAAAAAATAAAATGTGATTAGAGTTAAACGCAGTTTAACAGGTTTATTTGGCAGATTTTGCAGAAATTTTAATTTAATTTTATTGCAATAACTCGTGGCTCGCACCGTTCCTAAAATTTTCGCACTTTATTACCAGTATTTTAAGTAAAAAATTATTCACCGAAAGTTCCTTTAACATCTACAATAGAATTATATAATAAATATTATTATTTTAAAATTCTGGTAGGAAAATATGAAAGTTTTATGAACAGTCCGAACCCTGTAATAACTGGTTTTATCAAAATCAACTTAAAGCGAAATTCGACTCAAACGTCCATTTTGACAGCATTTTTTGAAATATTTTCTGATTATATTTAAAAAATCGACCAATACGTCCCATTATATAGTTCCTAAATTTAAAAAAAAAAACGTCAAGCAAGCAGCAAAATTGCTGTGAGAGCAAAATTAAATATAAAAATTAGTCATAAAATAAGCAATTTGTTATTTGAATACGTCCTCAATTCTTCAATCACGATCCCTTCGGGATTTTTCTTTCCGAAATGCTCACTTTGATAGCCTTTTATAAAAATATTTTCTGCCTTTATCAAAAGACTGACTAATATGGAATATTATGCAGTTCATAAATAAAAGAACGTGTCAATTGAATGCGTTTCAAAGTAAAAATGGATTTAAAATGAGTCAGAAAAAAACACTTTGTTATTTGAATACACCCTCAATTTTCAATCACGATCGCTTCGGGAAAATCTATTCAAAATACCCGCTTTTGCAGCGTTTTTTGAAATATATTTTCCTTTATCAAAAAACTGGCCAATATACGTCACATTGCATATAGTTCCTAAATAAGAGGACCTGCCGTTTGGTTGCGTTTAAAATCAAAAATGAATTTCAAAATGAGTCAGAATACAAGGAATTTGGGTTTGAAGTTTTTCTTCAACTCCTATTTTTATTTGATTTATTTTTGCCATAAGAATTGGTTCTTTTAAAAACTTCTCAGTATAAAAGTTGTAGATATTATTGAAGAGATGTAAAATAAATTTAATCGTATTTGATAGTTTAAGAATTGACGAAGTTATTGATTTTTTTTATCCTCCCCCCTCCCCTTTTTCTTTGTTTTAGTTTTTTAATTTTTTCGTCGGTAAGACTTGGTCCTATCAAAAACTTTTAAAACAAAAGTTTTAGATAATTTTAAGAACATTTATAAAAAGTTTAGTTGGATTTGATATCGTGAGAAATGACGAAGGTATATTTTTTTCTCCCAAAAACCCTTTCTTGGGAAAAACCCCAAACTCTTTTTTTTTCTCTTGAGCTCATTTTTAATTTTATCAAAAATCTATCACGCATAAACTTTTTGCCCATTCATTAAAAGTAATATAAACTTTAAACTGTTTCGATAGCTATTTTAACTAAGAAGTTATGTCATTTGTACGATTTTCCCAAAAACCCTCCTTATTACCACGCCCTTGGTCCGATTTTGCCCATTAATTAACTAGACCGAGATTTTATACTCCGAGATTTAATGTATTAGTTTGGAAGAGATTTGAGCAAAATTATAAAAGGTATCGTGTCCATAAAAAATGATATTATACATAAATAGATAAATAGATAGATAAATAGATAGTTAGATAAACTTTTTTACTGTTAGTAGTTTTGTGGTGTAGGGATCATGATCCGTGTAGATCTGCAAAAAAATTTTCCATAATTCCAACACAGGAACAACTGCAATAGATAGTATTTCATACGAAATCTACCTAATAACTGCAGATGAAAAATATACAGTGGTGGTCATAATTATTAAAACAATTAAAAATTGCACTGAAAAAATTTATTTCTGAACTAAATAAAGTAAAATTTAATCATAAAATGCCTTTTTATGCTAAAAATCATCGTAGAATGCAAAACATTTGAAAATGCAAAATATGGATCGTTTGTCATAATTAAAAAAATATGTCATTGTAAAAATTGAACAAAATTATAAGGACAATGAATGTTTTTGTCTGAAATACAGAAATAATTAATAATATCCCTATTCTGCTTAACCACTTTTATCAGTCATGACGTTATGGAGTTTTTGGACCGTTCTTGGGGTTTTTTACTAGGTTTTTTTTTATGGAAAATATGAGCTCTTACTTGTTTTCATATGGTATACCATTTTTGTATATTTCGTGTGTCAGAATATCCCACAGATTTTCCATTGGATTCAGATCAACTCTTCTGGCCGGCCAATCAAGTACTCTCACGAAATTAGCATCAAACCACAATTTTGAAGTTTGGGGAGCATGTACTGAGGCATTGTCTAGCTGGTAAAAAATAATCTCCACTCGTTATTACCAGTGCTTCCGGTAAAAAAATTTTCGTCCACTTAGAATTTATTCTATCATGCACAAAAACAATTGGAGTAGTTCCACCAGTTGCGAAAAATCCGCAGACCGTTACTGAGCCACTCGCAAATGCATGCTTTGAGAAAACTTCTTTTTCTCTATGCAGATCATATCGGAAGTAGAGAAAGCCATCTGATCCATGCAAATTAAGTTTTTTTTTCTCATCGGAAAAACACAACTTCATCCCTCTTTACCCCATAGTAAAGCATTTTTTGGCAAACTCCATTCTCAGTCTCTTATGAACTTTTGTAAGGGGCGGTCGTGACTTATGTTTCCGACTGCGAACTTTTTTGCTCTTTTAGTAAAACACGTTGAACAGATCTAGCACTTTATTCTAAGTACAATTCACATTTTCTTTCTGTTGATGTTTGTTTTTTGGTGCAAACTCGCCTCATTATCATCCTTTTCTCCAGTACAGAAACAGAAGATAGTCTACCTGTATGTCTTTGCCGTCCATATATACCGAGATTTTTAAAATAAATGTAAATAACTCTTCTTTATATATTAAGCTTTGTCAAGATTTGCCGTACAGGAAGTCCTGAACTTTTAAATGCATCCACTTCCCCTTTCTCAAACTCCGAAAGCTTTGTATCTAGCGGCATGACTGAAAAACAGAATATGATGATCCTAAACACTTACTAGGCATTTATGCCTTCAGGATGTTCAATGTGCAGAGCAAAAACATGCAAATAATACTCTTTCGATCCCAAAAATACAGTTGTTCTTATAATTCTGTCCATATTATAGGGCTGTATAAATTCATAGTACATTTTATGAATATGAATTTTAAATATTTATAGAATAATTCCAATTTTTTTACATAGTCTTATTATTTCTTTTCACAAATATTTCTTGGGATATTTAATTTTGTAAATAATGTGTAAATTTCATGGAATCCTTTATATGCGAGTAAAACTCACACTCGGCCGATTATTTAAAAAATATGTAAATATTAAAATTTTAACAAATCTACAAAAATAACATTATTTTTCATTAAAAACAAACTTATCCAAAAACATTCTTGAGTTGATTGCTTTAAAATTCTAGAACATATTGTAGCCGTTGCAGAAATGCATGATTTCATAGCTGTCGCCTTTACAGATTTATCATACTACTAAAGTTTTACAAAAGATTGTAACTAATTGAATAACCGAAATTAAAAACATTTTAGCGTTTAAATAAGTCAAAATTTTTAATTAAATTTTATTGATATAAAAATATGCATAAGTTGGCAGCTATGATGATTTGCAAATTTTTTAGAGACCGATTTTGATTTTAAATAAAAATGCATTAAAAACAGTTTAATCAGCAAACTATGTATTTATATTAATATTATTATTCAAAGATAAGTTATGAAATTACACAAAATTATTTTATATTCTGGCCGATAGAAACAACTAATAATTAAATGCGTTGTTTTGCTCTATTTTCTCTTATAATAATATAATGTAATCTTTTATAATAATATGCACCAATAATTTTTAAAAAATAAAAAAATATATTTTTAAACATGTGCAAAAAATACATTCAAAGTTATTTTTAGTATTTTCTTTTCCTCGAGAGATAACCATGAAATCTCACGGATGTATAAATGAAAGAATAATTTTCTCCCTAAAATATCGATGGCTTAATGTTTAGTGACAGGAAAAATCCGTTCATGTTCAAGAAGCATAATAATTGTTTTTTCCCTTTAAAAGTCAGGTAAGGAGTTTAAGAGAAGAGAACTTTGTAAAATTTTGTTTTATATATTTAAAAAAAAGTTACAGCTACATCTTGTTTTTATACTGCCCACATCTTTATGTTTTAAATATAAAAAAAAATCTTATCTTAACAAAGATGCTAAATGTACATATGTGTATTTCAATCTACACTGTAAAAAAAGGGTCGATCTACTAAAAAAAAATTTAGTTATCATTGTAATTACTAAAAATTTTTTTGTAATCTTACTCGGTTACAAGGAATCTGTAAGAATTACTAGAAAAAAGCTAGCAACAAATAGAGTTAATACTTTTACATTTTTAATAGCTATTACTAAAACTCTTTTGGTGTGGCCGTGATAGCCTAGTTGTCATAGTACCGAACTCCAGGTTGAAAGTACCCGGGTTCGATGCTGGACCCCACCAAATATGCACCGAATGTATGCACTCGTTAAATAAAGGTATTATGAAAATCCTGTCGTAGCAGTTACCATGGGTAATTATCTCTGGACTTCCCCCCCTTTAAAAACATGTCAAAATAGAGCAGGTAGCAATGTTTGGTGCTGCCATCTATTGTGGCTTTGCCGAAAATCTTCCGCTACAGAAGTCTGTCTTTTTAACCACTGGATGCAGCTCGAAGGAAGTTACTGCCCTTCGGGCACACGTAATGGTTACTAAAAATAATTTTGGAGCTATTACTAAAATTTGCTTGGTGGCTCATACTAATTTGGCTCAACAAAGTTTTAAGTTAGTTATACAAAACATTCTTTTGTTCAGTTTACAAAAAAATGTTTGTTTCACTTGCAAAAAAAAAGTTTGTAATGATTATTAAAACATTCTGTGGAATACAAATTTATTAAAAAATTTTTAGTAACCTCTTGAATTTTTTTTTTTTTTTTTTACAGTGTACAACATGTACTCGTGCATAATTCGACACTCCGAATTCTTAAGCAAAATTTTGAAAAAAAAAAAAAATTCGTGTTTATGTCGAACCACATTTCTGGTAATATGTTGAAAAATGATCGATAATCGAGAACTAACAACAAAATAATAACATTTTTTACATTAAATTAGTAAACCCCTTTTTATACGTTTCTAATCAGGTTTTTTTTTTTTATTTATTTAACGTTTTAAACTCTATAATTATGTATAATCGAAGAAATATAAACTATTTAAAAGTCTATTCATATCAACTTAATGATACCTAAAACAAAAAAAAAAATCTTTCCAAATTTGTTCAAGCCATATTTACAGGGGAAACAACTTCTTAGACTGCTAAAATATAGCACTTCTTTGTACTGTAGGATTTTTAGAAGAAATATCTGGAAGTAATTTCAAATGTAACTCTTTTAAAAAGAGAATTAAAATGATCAAATGACTGCCCCTGTATTGAAGATAATTCCACCCTCTGAAAAAAATAAGTGCAGAAAAATTACAGGAGCATTATTGCTGAACTTATTCAGTCAATCACATTGAAATGACCATAGTCTGCTTCTAAATCTCTCTCCAACCTAGACACATATGTGATTACTCAAAAAACTTGTCCATTTGCCAATTATCTGCGAAAAATTTGTTATTTGTTTTACCAAGTCGTGTATAAGTCTACCCTACCCCCTTTTTTCTTCCGAATTTTGTCTAAAATTCTTCGACTTATACACGAGTATATTATGTTAGAATATATTTTATATTCAGATTTTTATAGAATTCAGATTAAGAATATATTTTATATTCAGATATTTTTTTTTAATTTCCGAAATGATTAGGCACAATTATAATATAAGAAACATTATATTTAATTTAAATACTTTTTTAAATACAAAACATTAAAGCAACGTGTTTTATAAGTGGACGGTGGCCAAAAAGAACATATGGTTTTAAAAAATTAGTCTTCAGATTCGTAACCTATGAATACATGGGACATATGCACCATATTAAAATATTTAATCGGATGTGGCAATCTCAAAACTTTCTTTTACCTCATATATGTTACTTCAAAATATGCTATCACTGCAAACTTATGTGGCACTCATTGCTAATCATGAGGATTCTAAAGATATGAAATTCCATGCATTAGCTTTTGAGGTATGAATATCGCTAAAATCATGTAAATCCTGCAATATGTAGCATAATAGAGATATCTATTGGCAATTAACACCAAAATCTAAGCAGCAAAAACTTGTCATCGTCTTACTGAATCCTAAATTAGATAAAAACTCGTTAGTTTTTTACATCAGTTCTTGAGGTAGACCTGATGAGAAAATCCTGAAAAATGAAGCATAGCAGCGCCACCTGCTGTGTTATTTACACCAAAACGGAATCAGTACCGATTTTTAGCAAGATATAACTGACTAAGAAGTTTGATCAAAATTCGTATATAGCTCTTGATACAGATCTATTTGCCAGAATCGTGAAAATCCAGCACAGCAGCGCTATCTGTTGAGTGATTTATACCAAAATGTAAATAGCACAAATTTATGTCAAGGACCAACAGAACCTTAAGTTGGATGAACATTCGTGCATTAGTTCTGAAGATTGAGCTATTGTGGCGATCTTAAATATTTTGATGATCTCTCCATAGCAGCGCTACCTTTTGAGCGTTTTACATCAAAAACTAATCAGCATCAACTTAAATCTGCGAATAACTCAATATACATTTTTATTCAATTCTGTGCATTATTTTTTGAGTTAGAGAGCCTACACAATTTTTGTCTCATACATGCATTCAGAGTAACAGACTCACAGACAGACATTTTGTAAAAACATGCTTTTCGGTATATCTGACCTCTTAAACTTATGAATTCGTCGAAACTTTTCACAAATCTAATACATTCTTATACCTGCAGAAAGTAAAAAAAGAAGTAAATTATTTCAAACCAGCTCTTGGCCAAATAATTTATTTCAAACATCCACAGAATATTTTTTAATAAAAATATGATGTACTTTGCAACGTTTTGTGATCTCAGTGATCGAAATGATAAGTTGAATGAACGAAAATAACATTAAAAAAATTCATTCAGATAATTTTAACTTTCGACCACACATAAATTCTAATTTGTCCTTCAAGATAACAAATGTATGACAGAAATCAGTAAAACAATATGCTCTATATGTTCTGTGATCATAATAAACAGATATGGCTTCCTTAGTTATTTTTAACTACGTTTAAAAATGTATTATTGGCTAAAAATCGGAATGTAAATTATGATTGTACATTAAACTGGGAAATTCTACGAATAATCTTCAACTCAGATTTAAACTACCACTTCAGAAACCATAGTTCAGCAATTTTAATCCGGAGCCATACCACTCCGTTTTTCTGTCTTCTGGAATGAAAAATTATTCGTCCAAAAGCAACTCCACAATGGATTAAAATAACATCAGTTCATTAATGAAAAGGATCTCAAGATTTAGAAAAAAGACTTGTTTGAGTTCTGTACTCGTTTAAATTTCATTTTTAGCTCACAGAATATTAATGCCTGATAACTAAATTGTCCGTAAGTTCTGTATGTACGTTCGTGTGTATGTGCGTACGTATGAGTGTACATACGTATGTATATACGTATGCATATATGCGTACGTATATGTATGCATATGTATGCATGTACCTACATATGTATGTATGTACTTATGTATGTACCTAACGCGATAACACTTAATAGAAATAAATATCCGATTTTCTTCGAATTTCGGATATAAGTTCACACTAATCAGGCGCTTACCTTATTAGTATTGAGGATTCGTTGGTTACGTATAAAAAGGGTAATGGGGGCTAATTCTCTCTTAATTTAAATAAATGAGTTTTTCTTGATGAATTATCCGATTTGCTTCAAATTTGAGTTACCGGTTCATTCTGATAAGGTGCTTCTTATATTAATTATGAGAGTTCATTGGTTAAATAGAAAAAGAGAAATGGATAAATGGATAAAGAGAAATGGATCTTAATTTAGATAAATATGTTTCTCATGCAGAATTAATCAATTTACTTTAAATTTTATGTACCAGTTTATTTCAATAAAGCGATTCTCTAATTGTTTACCGTTTTGTTCAAAAATAGTGAGTTTTATTTCATGCACACGTGACATATAAAAGAGTATAATATACAATAAGTCTGAGTAGCCTGTGAGCTCACTGTCATCACTTTAATTCGGCACTTTGCTTTTATTTTTTTAATTTTTTACATAATAAAACTAAAATATTGGTTGAAATAGCATGTGTGCCGTATTAATTTTTTAGGTAAACAGTGTTGCTGTTTTACAAATTTTTTGTTACGGTAAAATTATTATAAATCAATTGTTTGATTTAATTATCAAATTAATTTGTTTAAATATAACTATTTTTTTCTCTTTAAAATAAAAGTTTAGCAAACAATTTTCTTATTGGGTTAGCGGTAATAACTTAACAGCTTAGAACATGCTTTGAATGGGGCTCTCTGAGCTCAACATAACTTCTATCAAAAACCTGAGAAGTTATATTTTATCTGGCAAATTAAAGAAGACATGTTTCCCACAACGTAAAGAACATTTCTTAGATGTTTGGATCGATTTAAATGATGGAAATGAATTAGTTGAGAAGCTAGACACTACAGTGGACTTGTTCTAAAATTGAACCCGGTAAAATCTAATGTAGCGGAAATCCACTACAAAAATAAAAACTTGTCAAAGCCAAAGGAGACCGTACCTTCGATATATTATAATAAAAGTTTTCAGAATACGTTTTTCTGCTCAAAGAAAACGACCCCATCAGACAACGGAAAGGTGAATCCCTCACCATTGATTGAAGATCCCTCAACCTTGAATTGCTATGTTTGTGAAGCCACCGGATTTATTCTAGCAAACTGCCCAAACTGCCTGCAGCCTTTTGATAAAATCTGAATGTTCGCATTTCGAGCTAATCCAAATATACACATGCTCAACGACAACCACATCTTAAAACACAGTAAACCTGTACATTAATGGAGCTATATCGCAAAGTCTGCTTAGATGCCTGATCTAGTCACAGCCTGGCCAGTAAGTCATTGTATTCTGTGTTAAAAGAAAAAAGTCTACCGTTTCTGAAGCTCTCTCTGAACATATTTTTAGCAAATGACCAGTATTAAAAAATAGTTTTTTACTGTAGAAATTGAAGGAAGAAAGTTTCGTGCTGATTTTATTGTGTTACCTACAGCTAAACGAAACAGAACCTTTTTTTACGAAAAGACTTTCTTGACAATTCAGGGTTTATATCAGACATTAAAAACAAATATTGGTATTTTGGCGATATACCTCATACAAAATATGGTTTTGTGGATAGCCTCTTAATTCATTATCTCTTAATCCATAGCCTCTTAATTCTTCTGCTGAGGACATTGTTTTAAAAGCATAAATCTTACCTCAAAATGAAAGAAAAGAACTTACTTTCACTCAGAAAATACAATTAAATTACTTGCTGAAAAGTATAAAACTATCTTTCAGCCAGGAAGAGTTACTAACCGATGTATTAAGCATCACATAAACAACGAAAATCACTCGGTTGTGTCAGTTTCACCTTACCGTATAACTCCTGCAAAGAAAAAACTTCTAAAGATAGAATTAAATAGCTTTTTACAAAAAAGAATAATTCAAGAGTGCGCACCATGTGTCAATTGCGTCTTACCGCATAATTCTTATAAAGAAGGATATTCTTAAGGCAGGATTTAATGTCTTTTACAAAAAGGGAAAAATTTCCCATTCCTTACGCAGCTCTTCTGGATGTAAAACAATCGTTATCGCCAGTGTATCATCCACAAGATAATCTGGTTGAACGAAATAACCGTGATTTCAAACCTCGATTCATTATTATCGTTGGAAAAGAACAGTCTTCATGGGCAAAAAAAGTACCTCAATCAAGTTCTCTATGAATATAGCCAAATGCGATACGGCAGGGCAAGCGGCTGCTTTCTTACATTTTTGTCGTGAACCTCACGCAATTGATGACATTCGGCATGATATAAGACATATCATTAACAATGATAATTTTCTGTGAGAGATAACACCTTATCTAAAGAAATTTTCTGTCTTCACTAAGCAACTGAAAGACTTAGTGAAACAATTTCAAAACAAAATAAAACAGTATGCAAACAAAAACAGGAGAGAAGGCCATCAATATTCTCCTGCTGACCATGTTTATTTAGAACTCTATCCTGTTAGCAAGGCTTGTCAGAAAAATACAACGAAATTCAATCATCGTGGTGACGGAAACTATGAAGTGCTCACCTATTTTCTATATAAGTTGCTAGTTTACAGACTCTTGAATTTCCCTTAGGAACTTATCATACATATATCCAAAAGCTTTGTGACAATGTTACCGACCAATTAGTTACTGCACTAAAGAAACTTGTATACCAAAGTAAATATGTTTCTGGTCCTTCGCTGAGACGTCTAAGGAACCAGAGGGGAAGGATGAAGTGAATATTAACTATTTAAAGAATATTAACATAGGTGACAGCACTGAAAGACATACCTCATTTTCCGTGATTAGAGGCAGTCAAATAGTTTTCTCAAGGAGTTCGTCATGAGACGCGATTCGAAGAAGTTGTGATATGTACGCATTTTGCATTATTTTTCCCCGTGCGGATATTTTCTAATGTGTATAAATGTGAACATATGCAAATAACTGGTCATACATATGTTTCATGAGTCCAGTATATATCGTATCGCTCAGATTTTTAATCAGAATTCTATAGAGGCGTGTCTACTTGAAGCATGAGTAAATTATTTTAAATTGTGGCACCTATTTTGTGAAAGTGATTGCTAATGTGGAATTTAGAATCAAATATGTTATAAACAAAAGCAAAAATGATTACGAGGTTATTACCACCATCGTTATGACGTCAGCATTATTAACACACAATATTTATGTTCTTGTTTGTCCTGCTTGATTGCATACAATTCTATTGAAAATAGTTTTATATTGTTATTTTTTGTATAAATTCACAAGGGAATTTTATAAGTGAACTGAGTAAAAAGCCAATATTTAAAGAAAGAATTTTTTCTCGCTTCTAATATAACAATAGCGATCGATTCTCCAAGAATACAATAGATTTGCGAAGTAAAAAGAATCACAAATGCCGTCAGAAAAAATAAAAAGAACTCGAGCAAATCTCTATTTAGTTGAGCTGATATATTTTGTAGCAAAACAGGATATAAAAAAAAATATATATATATACAAATGACAGAAAGTTTCCGAATGTGCAGATGCAGAAAACAAATGAAAAAATTCCTTTCAATATCAAAGTCGATGCTCAGTTTCCAACCGTCATTTAGGAATTTCTGCTTATGATAGCTTTTTAAGAAAAAGAAAACCAATTCCAAAAGACACGGAAAACAGTTATAAGAGATCTACAAATTTATTTAATTTAGAATTAAATAAAAGCTTTCATAAAATTTGTACAAATAATCCATATTTTATATTGCCTGCTTAATCTAAATTATATATTTAATGAATAAATGTATACAAAAAATTCTCTTTGGATGGGATTTTTGCAATTCAATAAAGAAAATTACGAAGTTTTGATTAGAAAAGACGAAGGATTTTGCTTTTAGATATTGCAAAGTTAGAAACCTCAAATCTTTATCTTTTACACGGTAAAGAAAACTGCAAACAGATGTAAAGTTACGGAAACTTTTAGCTTTACCAAACAATCTACTAAAATTACAGTAATCTTATTAAACTTCTATATTTAAGCGGCTTTTAGTTACATAAAAAGCTCTAGGTATTCCAGTTTCCTAAAAAAAATCTTAATAAACTTATAGATTTACAGAGCAAAATTTTATATCTTACAAGAATATTTGTTGTTGCTGTTAAATAAAAAGTTCTAAATATCCCAATTTCCGACAAAAGTTTTAGGTTTTGTGTGTGTGTGTGTGTGTGTACAATGTATATATTAAATTAAAAATTCATGAAAATTTCATCTTCTACAACAGTTTTTGTAAATTCTGAAACTAGATTAGATTTTTTACAAATTATTTTGTTAAATTTTAGAATTATTTTGCCATTTGACATTAATTCCTGTATATCTCGGCGTATACACGCATCACTAATTTGTGAGTACAGTAATCTCTTAAAATTCGCGGGGGTAAGGTTCTCAAAATCATCAGCGTATGTGAAAAACGCGAATTTTGAGACTATTTTCCAGTATATATAAGCGGATTATATTCGATTTTTTCCCTTTTTAATGGAAAAGAGCAATTAAAGTTCAAAAAATATATTTATTAAGCATAACACATTAAAAGTACAACCTTTAAATAAATTTTAATAAATGTAAACATATTGTACAAAATTTATTTGCTAGTGTATATGGTTGAAAAAAATTAGTCATGTGTGATTGTTTGGCAGAACAAATCTTATGTTTATAAATTTCAATGTAAGGAAAAGTTGCGGTCTCGATTTCTATTTTAAATTTGAGATTCCTCATACTGCTTTTCCAACAAGTTGTTGATGTTCTAAAATTTTCCCGACACTTTTTGTAGAAAATATTTCATATTTTTTTTTAATTTTAGAAAATTTAGAAAATTTTAAAAATTTGTATATAAAATAAAGGAACTTATTGATCAATATTTTCAAACCTTAACAGAAGGGATGAAGCTCTCACAATTCAAGCCAAACAGTAATGCAGTAGACTATAAAATAGGGGAAACTCGGATAAAACCAGGACCCTAATGTTTTTCATTTTATTATTGTGCACTATGTGAACAAAATGGTCAAAATTTGTATTAAAACGATAAATTGATTCCTTACGAAGAAGAAAAGTATTCATTCAGTCGGGAACAATAGCAATCGAGATCATAACAATACTTTTTTTTAAAGTCTGCAACATCCCGGTTTTGTCCGATCTGGTCGAACAAAACCAGGAACTTGAAAAGAATAATTAAAAGCACATTGTAACTTTGCAATAATACCATTTATTAAAGAAAAAATTGCAGAAATTGTCATATTGTACTTAAAGAAGTGAATCTATATTAAATCTACGTTCTGTTTTAAGAATTAAAATGTTAGGCACAAAAATCACAAATGAAAATTTGATCTTGTTCAAATCTTGATCATCTGCAGTGCTGCACGTTTCATGCACTGCCCCCTCTACAATGCCTGTTCACTGAGCAGACGACAAGCGTGAAACGTCATGAAGTGGAGGCGAAATCACTAACCCTATTGGTTCCACAATTGCCACGAAGCTCAGAACACGATCGTTGTCAGGGACACTGCCTACACTACGTCACAAGCGAGAAGGCATTGTAGATGAGGCAGTGCTTCATGTGACCACTCTTTGCAATGAAGTCATGGTATCCAACTCTCCCTGGGTTTAGCTTGTTCATATAATCCGTTGCAAAAGATGCATGTTTCACATTTACCAATCTCATTGTTTGATGTCAGGTTTTTTTTTTTCTTTAGCCACTTTTTTTTCAATTAATTTTTTTTACATTATTTTCTGTCATCTTGAAAAGTTTTATTCATGGGTGAGTTCTTGTCTTTCTATTTCATCCTTCCTTTTTCTTCTCGTTCGAGTTCTATATTGTAGGGGGTTGAAGTAAGAACAGCTGTTTTTCCTCGCCTCTTGTCGGAATCCCCTCCGGTCCTATGGTCCGTTTGGGCTTTATATCCTGTAGTGAGACAGCAAAAGGACCCCTGATATCTCTGTCCAGGCCTTGAGAAGACGTAGAAGGTTACCCAGCAACCAGAAAGTTCACGTCGTCGTCTTCTACAGGAACTGAAGCCTTTGAAGTCGGCGTTGGCTGCTTTCCTATAGAACCATTCTGTTTCTCAGACAGAAGCTAATAGTTTTCTACAGGCAGGTCTGTATCAGGATCTTCTTTATGGTTAGGAAATTTTTGTGATTCAGCCAAAGAACTATTTTCCATTTCCATGGGATTCCAGTTGATGAAAATCGATGATTTCCTCGATGATTCCTCAACTCTATGATTTCCTGTAAATTTTTTTCAACTTAATTTGGAATATAAAAGACTAGAAACAGTTTTCCTTATAACAACTTACTTTAAAAAATATTTTTTGTATTTTAAACAAGTTAATTCTATTTCAATTACGCAAATAAATGAGCTGTCCGAAACCAGGAACTTCCCTGTTATGTCCGACCATCTGCATCCCGGTTTTGTCCGACCACGCCATTTTGACGAAATATTACTCAAGCATTGTTCAGGCAACTCATAGACACCAATACAAAGCGTTAAAATTACAAGTAAATAATAGGCTATGATGCGTTATACTCAACTAAATTAAATCTTTAGGTATTCAGGATTGGTAACCTTACATTGAAGACATCGAATTTTTAATTTTTTCCCGCGTAACTTTAAAAAATTTTTCACTTCGAAATGAGTTGGTTTACACAACTTCTGCTTGCTGGGAGCTGGCATGCCGCTTGCCTAGATTTTATTCTAGAAGTATCCACTAGAGACCTGCACAAATAAAGCCGTAAAGCCTGGTTCCCTGTTTTATCCACCTACCCGGTTTTATCCAACTTTCCCTTACATAAGAGTCCCGAGTCACGTTGTTCATAGAATGGTAAAACAAAGTGAGATTGTGAAAAAATATTTCTCTAAAACGAAATCCGCGAATAACCAAGTTCAGTCTTAAATGTTAAAATTTTCCGCATTTTTAACTTTCCGAATAATCAGACTCGCGAAAGTTGAGGGATTACTATACATATTTTTTTTAATTCAAGGGTGTACTGCAGTATAACACGCATCAAAAACTCCCGCGAAAACAATTCAAATACCCCATTCCCTTCCACCCTATCCACATAAGTGTCTTATCTTTGCGACATGCGAACACTCAAATATGAATATGTTTAGATCCCATAGAACGGACGCAAAATAAGAACGAATATAATACAGATTATGGAGAAACTTCTCGTAGACTGACTTCGTTAGGTGAAACATTATATGTTTCCATAAACAAACTGTTCAAAGAAAGTTTAGGAATGCAGTGGAATAAACGGATGTTATAACGAAAAAAAATATTTACAAAAGGAGGAAATATACGCATTCGTCATTAACACGAATGTGGGTATTGATTACAACATCATGGATTGAAATCAAACCAGAAATATTTCTTAATTTATTTTTTTAATGTGGAACATCAAATGAACTTGACGGTACCGAGGACGACTATTTATGGCTAGAAGAAAACGGCAGTGGGGAAGAAAATGACGCTACCGAAAATATAAATGAGGGCGAGTACAACGAACTTTCACGTGGAATTCCGTGTTTTGTGACATTCCATATATTAGATCTCGAGATAGAGCGTTCAAATTTTTTTTTGTCACATTATGAACAGACAGACTGAGTCACAGATTCACAGACATACATTTTGTAAAAAGAAAGCTTTTTCGTGTTCTCTGACTCCTAAAACGTGAAAATTCGTCTAAAACCGAAATTCGAAAACTTTCCCGTATCCAGTACTTTCATCTTCTAAAGTTAGAAGAAAGTAAAAATGGATTAATGACGGTTTAAGGAAAACAGAACAAAAAATTGAAACTCCTATTTCATAGAATGTTGTCGTTCGATTTCTTGGCTAATATTCCTAGATTTGTTTTACAGAATACGTCTTAAAGGTTATTAAATATATTTTCCATCAAAGGCAATTGAAGACAAGTTGAATTAGATTTATTTATTTATGTTTAATAATGCTTATTTTTAAAAAATACAATTCTCCATAAGCTAGTTTTATGAGTTTCACTTATTTCAAATGACCATTACACAAATGAACATCCATCAGAACATATTCGCTAATGTCAATATATTTTGTGTTTCTTTAAAAAAGAAAAAAAAAGAAATATTTAAACAGATTTAAAAGTATATTTCTTAACTAATTACAATGTTATAACAAAAGGAAACTTAAAACATACATATAAACAATTAAATAAATTAGTGTAGCGCCTTCTAAAAGTTTTAAAAAGTCCGAAATCGCACGTTAAACGTATCAAATCAGGTGCGTTCGTATTATAACAAAGTTTTTTAAACATATAATACTTCGGATGCTGTACAGAATCTGAAATCTTTTGCGTGTCCCTGTAAATACTATATGCTTTCTGTTATACAGGAATTAAATTGTAGTCCCAGCAACGTATATCAATTTTATAAAATGTGAAAAAGTTTAATATAATTATAACGCAACCAAAAAAAAAATGTTTTCCCCCTATACCATTATGTAATGGGATACATTTGCGGGGCCCTGAAAATTGATAAAAAATATCCTTTGCATCACAAATTGTACAGAATGAATATTTTAATACATATTTCATAAAAGCGTATCAATTTTATTATGTTCGGAAGAGTGTAACATCATTAAAATACACAAGAAACGATTTTTTCTCATTGATCGTAATGTAACGGAATACTTTTGATTGTCCCTGTAACTGATCTATATTTCCGATTTTCATAAAATTTTAATTGACTCTAAAAAATTATGTAATAACTATATTTTAAATTTCAAATAATTCGGGTAATTTTTATGTTATTATATGCGGATAGATGGACAGACTGAAAAACGATTATAGGTGCTACGTATTTACATAATTACGAACGCACCTAGAAATGCGTTAACAGAGGTATGATTACCTCTTACAGTTATGCAATTTTAAGTATATGAAACAGCGTTACAAAGTGTCGCGCAAGATCAAAATCAAACATTTCATATTCGATGATATTATTCTAACAGAAGACTTCTGAGACTCTTTACATCCACAGTTAAATAAAAGTACAAATTAATTTACTTAAAATAACAAAGAACATTCTAATTAAAATCACGCTTAAATACACAATCGAATTTCTTTCTTTTCCACCAAACAAGTAATCTCTAGAATTTCAAACTCTCTTGTTTTTGATTTTTCAAAGAAAATATGATATTCAGTTCTTCTCCTTAAGTATCTTTTTTAATCGAAAAGAAATTTGATTAGATTACATTATATTTCTAAGGTAAACAGAGCAAGGAAGTGAAGCTCCTATTTCATGGAATGTTTTCATTCCATTTCTTGACTAATGTTCCTAGATTTATTTTAAAGAACACGTCTTAAAAGTTGTTAAATATCTTTTTCATCAACGGAAATTGAAGATGAGTTGAATTAGATTTATTTATTTATATTTAATAATACATATTTTTTAATGTACATTTATTCATAAGCTAGTTTTATGAATTACATTTATTTCAAATTGCCATTCTTAAGCACATATTCGCTAATGTAAAGATAATTTGTGTTTCTTTAAAAAAAAATAAGAGAAACGAAATATTTTAACCGAATGCTTTAAAAAATTATATTTAAAAAGTATGTTTTTCAACTAATTACAATGCAATAACAAAAAGAATCATAAAAGATGTATATAAATAATCAAAATAAATTAGTGCAGAACCTTCTAAAAGTTTTATCAAGTCAGAAATTGCACGTCAAACGTAGCAAATGAAGTGCGCTCGTACTATAACAAAGTTTTTAAAATATACAGTACTTCGGATACAGTACAGAATACGAAATCTTTTGTGTGTCCCTGTAAATACTATATGCTTTCTTTTATACAGGAATTAACTTGTAGTAAACCTCAGCAACGTATATCAATTTCATAAAATGTGAAACAGTTTAATATAATTAAAGCGAAACACAAACAATGTTTCCCCCTATACCATTATGTAATAGAATCCTTTTGTTCGGCCCTGTATATCAATAAAAAATAGTCTTTGCACCACAGATTGTACAGAATGTATACTGTAGTACATATTCCATATATGCATATGAATAGCATTATGTTCGAAAGAGTGTAACATCATTAAAATGCACTTGAAACTATTTTTCCATTGACTATAATGTAATAGACTACTTTTGTTTGCCTCTGTAATTGAAGCATGCATCCGATTTTCAAAAAATTTTAAATTACTCGACAAAATGGTGTAATAATTATATATTTTACATTTCAATCTATTCGGTAGTGTAGTTTTTGCGTTGTTATATGCGGACAGATGGACAGATGGATTGAACGACGACTACACGTGCTTCGTATTTACATTATTACAAAAGAATCTAAATATGAGTTAATAAGGATATGATAACCTCTTACAGTTATACAGTTTTGTGTAAATGAAACAGCATCACATAGTATCACGCAAAATCGAAATTGAAAATTCAAATTTTAACATTTCATATTCGATGTCATTTTTCTGACAAAAGACTTGCAAAATTCTCCATATCCACAATTAAATAAAAGTATAAAATAATTAAACTAAAATAATAAAGGATGTTCTAATGAAACTTACGCTTAAATACACAATGAACTTCATTTCCCTCTCCTTTCCCGAACAAGCATATTTTTAGAATTTGAAATTCTCCCGTGTCTGATTTTTCGAAGAAACTATGATATTCAATTCTCCCTTTAAGCATCTTTTTAATCCAAAAGAAACTCTTCAAGATTACATTATATTTCCAAGGAAAACAGAGCAAGGAAATAAAGCTCCTATTTCATGGAATGTTTTCATTCGATTTCTTTAGTAATGTTCCTAGATTTATTTTACAAAACACGTCTTAAAAGTTATTAAATATATTTTCCATCAACGGAAATTGAAGATGAGTTGAATTATATATTACTTACGTATTAAATCCACCGCAGCAGAAGTTGCGCTAATGCGTCAATAAAGAGCAATCTTGTTCGCACGTGCATGTAGTTATCTTTTGGATTCCTTCTTGCCTCGTTGTTTGCTGATTTTTGACGCCATGTTTTAGTGCTTTAGGTCTTTTTTAATGTTTTAGTGCTTTTTCAATGTTTTTTAGTGCTGTTCAATGTTTTTAGTGCTGTTTTTTGCTCATTTTTTATGCCATTTTTTTGTGCGTGTGCAAACAACAAAATTGCTCTTTATTGACGGATTAGCGCAACTTCTGCTGCGGTGGCGTTAATACGTGAATACCAATTATATTTATTTATTTATATTAAATAATACTTATTTTTAAAAAGTACAATTCTCCACAGCTAGTTTTATGAGTTATGCTTATTACGAATTGCCATTACACAAATCACCATTCTTCAGAATATATTCCCTAATCTAAGGATAATTTCTGCTTCTTTAAAAAATAAGAGAAAAGAAATATTTTAACAATGCTTTAAAAAGTATGTTTCTAAACTAATTACAATGCAAACCCAAAAACAAACTTGAAAGATACATATAAGCATCAAAATAAATTAGTGTAGAACCTTCTAAAAGTTTTTACAAGTCGGAAATTGCACGTCAAATGTAGCAAATGAAGTGCGTTCGTACTGTAACAATTTTTTTAATATGCAGTACTTCGGATACAATACAGAATCCGAAAGCTTTTGTGTGTTCCTGTAAATACTATATGCTTTCTATTATATATGAATTAATTTGTAGTAAACCTCAGCAATGTACAGCAATTTTATAAAATGTGAAACAGTTTAATATAATTTAAACGCATCCCAAACAATGTTTCCCCCTTCACCATTATATAATAGAATACTTTTGTTCGGCCCTATATATCAATAAAAAATATTCTTTGCATCACAGATTTAACAGAATGTATATTTTAGTACATATCGTATAGATGCATATGAATTTCATTATGTTCGAAAGAAAGTAATATCATTAAAATGCACTTGAAACTATTTTTTCCTATAGACTGTAATGGAACGGAATACTTTTGATCCCTCTAAATGAACTATGCACCCGACTTTCATAAAATGTGAAATAACACGACAAAATTGTGAAATAATTATATATTTTTAATTTGAAACGATTTGGTTGAACTGTTTTTTCGTTGTTATATGCTGACAGGACGGACGAATTGAACGGCGACTATAGATGCTACGTATTTACATAATTACGAACTAAAAATGAGTTAATAGGGGTATGAATAAGTCTTACAGTTATACAGTTTTAAGTAAATGAAACAGCATCCCATAGGATGACGCAAAATCGAAATCAGAAATTCACATTTTAACATTTCATATTCGACGTCATTATTCTAACAAAAGACTTGCGAAAGTCTCCACACCCACAATAAAATAAAAGTACAAAATAATTAACTTAAAATAATAAAGGATTTCCTAATTAAAACTTACGCTTAAATACACAAAGGACTTCATTTCTTACACCCCCCTCCGAACAAGCAATCTTTAGAATTCCAAACTCTCCCGTGTTTGATTTTACAAAGAAACTATGATATTCAATTCTCCCCTTGAGTATCTTTTTAATCCAAAACAAACTCTTTTAAATTACATTATATTTCTAAGGAAAACAGAACAAGAAAGTGAAGGTCCTATTTCATGGAATGTTTTCATTCGATTTCTTGAAAAAAAGTTCCTAGATTTATTTTAAAGAACACGTCTTAAAAGTTATTAAATATCGTCTCCATCAACGGGAATTGGAGGTAAGTTAAATTATATTTATTTATTTATATTTAATAATATTTATTTTTCAAAGTACATTTCTTCGTAAGTTTCTTTTTCAGTTTTCTGAGTTAGACATTTAAATAAAAATTCATCAGAATATATCTGCTAAGGTAAAGATATTTTGTGTGTGTGTGTGTTTTTTAAGAAAGAAAAAAAAGAAATATTTAAACAATGCTTTAAAAAATATACTTTTGATCTAATTACAATGTAATAACAAAGAAGAAACGGAAAAGATACATATAAACATAAAAATAAATTAGTGTAGGACTTCTTTAAAAGTTTGGAAAATACTGCAAAAATGTAGCCCTGTCAAATAGCTTAAAATTCATTCAAACAGACTACATTAGAAATCGAATCTAAAAATTTTTTATTTATGTACCCTTCTTAATTAAATTGACAATTATTGTTTGGTTTACATCGAGAAAATGGTATAATCAAAAGTTTTTAAGGAAATGGAAGAAAGAAAATCATATTTTAACATTTCAAATTTGAATCTATTATTCTAAAAAACGACTTGTAAGACTCTCCACCTTAACAATTAAATAAAAGTACAAAATATTTAACTTAAAATAATAGAGAATATTTTAATTTAAACTAGGCTTAAATTACAATGGACTTCTTTTCTTTTCCCCCGAACAAGTAATCTTTAGAATTTCAAACTCTCCCGTGTTTGATTTTTCGAAGAAACTATCATATCAAATTCTCCCCTTAAGTACCTTTTAATCCAAAAGAAACTCGTTTAGATTACATTGCATTTCTAAGGAAAACAGAGCACGGAAGTGAAGCTGCTATTTCGTGGAATGTTTTTCATTCCATTTCTTGACTTATGTTCCTAGATTTATTTTAAAGAATACATCTTAAAAGTTATTAAATATCTTTTCTATCAACGTAAATTGAAGATGAATTGAATTTGATTTATTTATTTAAGGTACCCTGGGGTAATAACGCCACATTAAGGTTCTACCAATTTTCACGGCTCAGTTTTAGTTTGTATTTTCCAAACAAATATATGATTCGATACAGCAACTCATTGACTATCTATATAAAAAAAATAATTTAACAGATATGTATTCATAAAATGTAATGGCGTGATTTCTTAACCTATGCTTTTTGGCGTTATTACCCACCTATATGGGTAATTACGCCATGCAAACAAAACTATGAAATAAGATGGAATAATTGCATGTAGATTGCCCAATTCTAAAAATACAAACTCTACAAACTTAGAAATTGACAAATTGCATTCTAAGCTATTGAAAATGCTCAAATTTTTGTGAAAGTGTAAGAAAAATAAAGGTGTGGTGTGTGTGTGGGGGGGGGGGGGGGAGGATGAGGCAAAAGAATATCAGACCGTGAGCTTCTTTTTGTTTAAGAAGGACCGCTTAAATAGAATTATTAGAAACATTGCACAGTTTTAACTGTGTTTATTTGAATCAATATTTAGGATGTAGCTCGGCCACTGAAGGGAATCAACCGGGGTATTAATGCCAAGGACTGGCGTTATTACCCCGTTATAGTTATTGCGCTGTACATTTTAAATTACAAATTATCTCGAGAAGATATCCAAAATCTTCAACAACATTTTGAAAGTCCATTAAATGTACTACAAATTTATGTAATTAACAAAGTATTTCCGGATAAAAAAATAGTCTTCACACCACAAAACGTATCTCGCAAATTTTAGATCAAGCATTATTTTTAGTTGCTTGTAAAAACAATAAGACCTAAAAATGAAACAAATTAATTTGAAGCTGTTTTTTGAGATTTATATGACTCAAAACCCTTCTGCGCAGAGCACATGGTGTCATTTACCAGATTATTTCATAATTATGCAAAATATTAGCACTTGGCGTTATTACCCCGCCTGGCGTTATTACACCAGACCACCTTATATTTAATAATACGTATTCTTAAAAAGTTCATTTCTCCATGGCTAATTTTATGAATTACACTTTTAAATTACCATTCATAAAAACATATTCACTAATATAAAGATATTTTGTGTTTCTTAAAAAAAAAAAAAAAAAAAAAAAAAAAAAAAAAAAAATATTTAAAGAATGTTTAAAACGTATATATTTTTTAACTAATTACAATTTAATAACAAACAAGAAACTGAAAAGATACATATAATCATAAACATAAATTAATATAGAATCTTTTAAATGCTTTAAAATGATTGCAAAAACGTAACTCTGACAACTTGCTAAAAATTCCCTTTAAATAGATCGCATAATGAGAAATCGAATCTAAAAAATTGTTATTAATCTATCCTTTTTAAATTAAATGGAGGATTATTGTTTGTTCATATTGAGGAAACGGTATAATCAAATTTAATAACAGTAGCGCAGCCAAGGGGGAGGGAGGGGGGGGGGGTTAAACACCTCCCAGAGCAAAGAAAAATTGCTATAATTGCCGCTTATATAAATCAAAACCAAACTTTATTATTAAATGTTTTGGATTACTGCGAAATCCGCCGCTTTATTGAATAAGGTTTTATTTAATAAAATGATTCATTTAAATGGCGAAAATTCTACTTAAAACTGTGAAATTATTACATGGATTAGTTAAGTAAAAAATTGGTTATCTGAACTAAATCACTTGTCTAAGACGTATTATGCTAAAAGAATGATGATTTTCTGCCACACAGATGCTCTTTCAGTTTATGTTTTATACAGTGAATATTCTAATTAGTGCTGATGCTATTAACCGGCAATTCAAATAACCAGCAAACACCTTTATCAGAAATTTAAGCCCTCCCCCCCCCTCCCCCCTCAGAAACGAATTCTGGCTGAGCCACTGAATCGAAAGTTTTTTAGAAGATGGAAGAAAAAAAATGAAAATACATTTTTTTTTTTCTTTTACTTTTCTGAGTATCAGCATTCAAGTGTTCAATAAAACATTGAACAACATGCTTCATGTTTAGGAAAGGATAAAAAGAAATGATCGACATGCGGTGACTACTTTGAAACTGAAAGAGCGGTATCTGAATGAAATCGTTTCACTGATTCAGAATCCTAGAGATTTATTAGTATCTTTAAAAATACAATAGTAGATTGTTAAACACATGATCAACCAAAAAATGCGATTTTTAAAATCCGGAATCTTTTTTTAGATACGTTACATGAATTCCGCAGACCACGCAAAGGTCATAATAAACAACAAGACCAAATGGGATCTATACTTAAGAAGCTACTTCAATAACACTCACACAAAGCATGACTAATGTTATTTCAATTGAAGAAATTTACAGCTTTCGTTTGTCTGCATTTTTCTCGAAATTGCTATTTTTTGTAGCTTGGAAACATGTATGTTTAAATTATACACGCCATTTTATTTTTTATTTTTTCTTAAGACGATATAAGTGCATTATTTAAGGTTATTTGAAGACTCGCCTTTAATGTCTTATCGCGAAAAATCTGCTTGCCATTTTAAAATTCGATAAAAAGACATGCATAGTTTAATTTTTTAGCTTTCTAAAAAAATTTTTGGTTTTGATTTTTAAAAAATTATCTATACTGCATGCATAAAGGTTGACACACTTTAACCCTTTATCTACCTAATTATTTATCAAGAAATTGATCCACCTCAATAATTATCTTTTTTAATATGTGAAAGTATACTGGAATTATTAGATAATACTAATGTGGAATTTAGATATGTTTTTTTTCTCATTAAAACGAATTAAATATATCGGCAGTTATAATTTTTTTGTGAAATATGTACAAAAATAATCAGATTAATTAATCAAAATTATTCTTTTAAAAATATCACAAATCTTAAAAAAAGCAATGATTTCAAATGCTTCATGATCTTCTCTGTAAATGGAAATGCTTTTGCAGTTGAATATGTTTCATATAATTTTATTTAAAGGAATAAAAGAAATACCTATAAAAATGAATAATAAAACTACTACTTTTTGAAAATATCTAGCTCCGACTTTTTTTCTATTCTGTCTAAATTTCATCGATAAGCGTGTTTTGTGTGGAAAGAATCAAAAACTTTTATTAATAGACAGAATAAATAAGTGTTATATAAAGTTTTCTTCAATGGTACTTTAAAGTACAGTCGATGCATAAAGGGTTAATTTAAAACTGCTGAAAATGCTTAAAATCGTGCTTAAACAAGGCAAATATCCTAACAGAGGTAGGGACAGCAAACGATATCGGTTATTCAGCAGGAAGTCTAAACGGGAAAATCTTCATAAGATGTGGTATTTCTCCTGCGGCTTTAGCTGTGTGCAAAAAATAGCAATAGCAATAAAAAACTAGTCGTTGGGGGCCACCGTAATACTTACCCATCATGTATATGCGTATATAATATATGAAAATGAAACATTTGTAAACTATTTATAAAATGCATTGTAATTCCAAAACAAAATTTAAACGTGAATTTAAATATTTTTATTATGCATAGTCTCTATTAATGAGTTGCTGATGAATCTATTTCGACAAATTATACAACACGCCAAACTACTCAAGTAGTGCTAAATTGCGAAAAAGAAACATCCTCATAACTCCAAAAACAATAATCTTATTAACTAACAGTTTATTGCGTCTGATTAAGAGTCTCATTTTTAAGCAAAATATATCTTTAAATATAAATTTGAATGAAATACAGGGTCATGAAAAATCGAAGAATGTGGAAAACGGGATTACATATATCTCGGCAACTAATAATTCGATCGACTTCGTTATTTATGCAAAATTTGTGTTATTTTATTGCCTTTTACGATCACTCTTTAAAACATTCGCTGCCGCTCACGCGCTAGTGCGTGAAGTTCTCATTCATTTGACACAGAGGGCGGAGTTATCGGCAGCAAACGTGTGAAAAAAAAAAAAAATCGAAAATTTTTATATACCTTTCATAAGAACAAATTTTTCGAGAGCCCGAAAAAAATAATTCCAGATAATCGTGGTTACTTATATTAAATAGGCTTCTTCCCATTCTTACATACTAAGTACATACAAAATTTCAAGTCTCTATCTCAATTTGTTCGGGAGAGCGTTTACAGACACACAAACAGACAGACATACAGACGGCAAATTTTTTTCCTAAAAGTATGTTTTTCGAAATCTCCAGTGTCTAAAACTTTTAAATCTGTCAAAAAAATTTTCGATTTTAAAAACGATTGCAAGATTTACCCTTAACTACGTATGATGGGTAAGTAATAGCAATTTTTTATTGGGCACAGAAGAAAGTTTTAATAGAAATGCGCTCCTGAAATGTGGTAAATCGATGCTGATTTCAGACAGTTTGTTTTACTAGGCATCTAATCTAATTCTAAAAATTTTTTAAAAACATTATTAATTTTGAATTAAAACAGATTTATCATTGTTATTATTTTTCTCTCTTACCTTAGAAGTGTAATTTCCGACAGATTTCGTAATTCCATACAACATCAAAATGAAAAAGTCGCTTATTCTCATAAGGTACTAGAAATATATTTTTGTCATCCGCACTCGACGGAAGTGAGGATGGTCAGAAAGAAAATAAAAATCTTTGCAAGTGTCATTAAAGAGGAACGGATACATGCGGCGAATAAATACATTTGTATTTTAATTTTATTTAATAACGTTTTTTTTTTTTTTTTTTTTTTTTTTTGCTATTATTTATTATGCAATCCTTAATGAATTAGTTTAAATGCTCCAATCATAAATATTAAACCTTTGTGCTATACCTACAGTAAACTGAAAGAACTACTAGTGTTATTAAAAAAGAATAGATATATGCGGCGAATAAATACATTTGTATTTAAATTTTCTATAACAACTTTTTTGCTATACCTTTTATTAGGCAATCATTACTGAATTAGTTTAAACGTCCCAATCATAAATATTAAACATTTGTGCTATACCCACATTAAACTGAAAGAACTACTAGTGTTATTAAAGAGGAATAGGTACATGTGGCGAATAAATATGTTTGTATTTAAACTTTCTATAACTTTTTTGCTATCATTTACTAGGCAAGCCTTACTGAATTAGTTTAAATGTTCCAATCATAAATGTTAAAAATTTTTGCTATACCTAAAGTAAACTGAAAGATAACTACTTTGTAATTTATTATTAAGTTGGATTACACTAATTTAAAACCTAGAAATGTATTTCTTTCAGATGTTTTACAAAAAATTCCCTCTAATTTACAATCGTTTAACAAATACATTCCGTTGCGGCAAAATGACCTATTAAATGATATATTTCTTCTTATTGTATATATCTTTCTTTTCTTTTCGTTTTAGAAAGACAAAATAATAATTTTTGAAGATCTTATGATATTTTGATTAAAGAATAAGTGTATTTTCCAATGCCTGTACTGACTAATCGAAATTTTTGCATAGGGATTACTTTAATTATGCGAAAAGATCCTCTCGCTGGTGCTAATCCTATGAAAGAAATTAATTAAGATATCAAATTTCCATTTAAATATTTCTTTCTTTTTTTTTCTCAAGATAGCTGACATTAATGTTGTACAATGTTGTTTCGTTTTCTACTTTTCGATATTGATTGCAGATTTTTATTACGAGGATACTATCACTTTTGAAATAGGACCACAAAGTAAAAGTGTACTGTTAACAAAACCGAAAAGATAGAAAAAAGCCTATGTATAAATCGATCTTAGCTATACAATGCATTAAAAAATCATTTATAAATATTAAAACGCAGAAGAGTTGTCTTTATAAATTTCTACCATAGGATTAGCAACAGCGAACGGGTATTTTTACTTGACTGAACTAGCTTCTACTCGGATGCATTTCAATATTGGGAACACTTTGATTTTTGGAACCGGTTTCGAAAGTGTTAGTATCCTTATAAAAAATTCTGAAATCAATATCGAAAAAGTAAAAATTTGGCCTTTGTACAGATCGATATCGGCTGTTCTATTAAAAGAAAAAAAAATCATTAAAAAAACGTTGAAATACAACCGAAAAATCTTTATAATTTTCTTCTACAAGATTAGCATTATCAAACGGGTATTTTCGCTTGACGGAAGTAACCTCTTATATTTTTTCTATACAATTAGAAGTTAGCAAACGGGTCTTTTCGCTTGACTGAATTAACCCTATTTTAAAAATAGCTGAGTCTGTTAATGAATATTTATTGGGCCTAACTATTTGCCTGTAGGCAATGGGTGTCTAAATTTTGTGTTGTAATGATTTTTTTCTTTTTTTTTTTTTTTTTTTTTTTTTTTTTTTTTTTTGTCATTTACAAGTTTAGGAAATATCATTGGTCTTTTAAAGTGTCAATCTTTCTGATTGGGCTACACCTTTCTGGCGGCAACATTACTAATCTGTTAACCCTTTCCGGAGCGATGTAATAGGACACTTAATTTTAATTTTACTGATACCAAGAATATTTGATTAAAATTTTCCTTTCATAACATACCTGAAAATAAGCAAGTTCCTCTTTTCTAATAAACTCGTTTATAAATTCTGATGTAATTTAATTATTTCAAACAGATATACTCCTCGACAGAAAGGGTTAAAGGTTTTCGGTTTTCCAGATGTCTGAAGTAGCCTCTTAAGCCCCCACACTGTAAAAAAAATTGGGAAACTTACAAAAATTTTTCTAGTAGAATTGTATTCCAAGAACTTTTTATGTAACGGCAACAATAAAAATTCATGTAACAGATACAGATTTGCACTTTGAATCAAACAAATTTTAAGGTTACTAAGAATTTTTTGGGGAAATCGCATTCCAAGAACTTTTTAAGTGACGATAACGAGCATTATAGATAAAATTTTAGTAAAGTTACCAAAATTTTAGTAAATTCTTTTGTAAAGTTACAGATGGTTTTAGTTTTGCTTACAATTTTTGTAGATTGACATCATTTTCTTGTACAGTGTACACATAAAATTTTAGTAAGCGTAAGAGATTTCGGTTAATTTAGATTACTAAGGTTACAGATTTTTTTTACAGTGCACAATAGTCACTGAAAAAGACCCGGATGATAATTTAAAGTCTATGGGAGCGTTCTTTTTAAGTATCTCGCTCAAATTTTAATATTTTTACATGATTTTTTTTCTTTCCATAGTATAGCTGAGGACGATCCACAAATGGCCTAGTTTTACTTTTTTCAATTTTGGTTTCAGATTTAAAAAAAAATTACTTTTTTTAAATTTTAAAACCGGTTTAAACCAGTTCTGAAATTGAAATTATCATACTATAAAAAATATATAAGTAAAATCGAAAAAGTAAAACCTAGGCCGGTTGTGGATCGTCTTCAGCTATCCTATACAAAAGAAAATCATGCAAAACTATTAAAATTTGAGCGAGGTATTTTAAAAGAACGCTCCCATAGACTTTACATTATCATCCGGGTCTTATTCAGTGACTATTGTGGGACCTTAAAGCTTGCGGCCAGGGTGCATCGAATTCTAAATTTCTTCAACACTTTACACAGCTACTGATACCGGAGCTTCGACTCTAGCTGTCCGAAGTTGGAATCCTTTTATGAGTATGACAAACTCACCTGTGAACTAAGAAGATTGGGCTAATACGTAACTCGTGCTGTCAACATGGAGTAATAAAATATTTAATCAGGTGCATTACTACCTGTCTTCGTCGATTGGCACCAAATTTTTTGAACCTTGTGAGTGATAAATTCGTTTAGCCATACACAAACAAGCATCATTATTTTATAAATATTGATTTGTAAACTATCAATCAATAAGACTAATAAGAAATATTTTTTTTAATCTGATAAAAAAGCTGAAAATAATTTATCAAGAGAAAAAAGGAAAAAGTGATATATTTTTCTTTTGTTTCGGAAATAACTTTTCTCCTTTCCATATCCTACTTTTTTTTTTTTTTTTTTTTTTTTTTTTTAAGAAAAGGAAATATAAAAATAAAGAATTAACGGATATAATTTTTGCTTTTTTACGAATTCTGTTATGTTTTTTTTCTTATTGCTGTTTTTTTATGTTTTACTTTTGATAATTGCCAGATTAATAAAAAACTGACTGTTCCGTTATCAATTAAAGTATTTTGCAAGTAATTACTTTTGTAGTATTGTCACGTTACGGATATAAATTAATTTTTATAAATGTTAAAACATGCAAAATTTTTATCAAGCGAATATGTTAAAACTTTAAAATGAGTTAAGATTTTATCTGCTACATATTTTTAAAAATCTAAATCAGTCTAAGAAGTAATATTTCCTATTTTAAGTCATTTCTTCAAAGACATATTATAACAAAATTATCCAATTCTTCAGTTAATTCATAAAATATTCAAGCCAATAATTTTCAAAGCTAATAAAACGGGAATTAGCACGATTTTTTTTTCCCAAATTGCTATAATATTAATATATTTTTCATTTACACATCTTTATAAAAATTTTACCATAAAAAGCTACAGAAAAACTGACAAATATAAAAAATGCAATAAACATAATTTTGTTAGATAATAATTATTCTAACAAAGTGCACATTTCTTTATTAAAACAACTCTAAGTTACCAAATTTCCGATTTTTTTTTCACCATTTTGGCAAATACACTCTTGCAATCTTTTTACGTCCTTCAAAAAATTCTCTGAAATATCAAGCGACATATTTTCTATAAATACAACAGAATGAGAATACATAGTATAACACTTGGTGATTTAAAGGTCCGTTTTACTGATAACTTGGCGAATTTTAATGTGGGAAGTTTAGAGGCCATTAAACTAGAGAACAAGATCACCCACCGGAGCACCAACCGTTAGGCAAATTTACTACACTCCGGTGGAAGTTCCCCTCTGTTAACCAGATACAACAAATGCCGTAAAAAATATACAGTGTTATAAATACAAATAATAATTAAAAAAAAAAAAAAAAAAAAAAAAAAAAAAAAAAAAAAAGATGTAAGATTCAATTACAGAATAAAAACATTATACATAGTTAATACCAAAAATTAGAAAAACAAAAAATAGAGTCTAGTTAGATAATTCTTGAACATTAACAAAGGCTGTCATATCGTCCGGCAAGACCTTTCATCAAAATTTATATTTGATAAACGAGTATAAAGCTTTAAGTTTATTATAAATTGCACAAAGTGAAGAATAGTTCTTTGAGTCCAACAAAACCCTCCGCAAATTCCAACGAAGTGTATGATCACGGTTGAAGGAAAACGGAGTAGGCATCTCCGGACAACGAGCAAACAAATAATGCGTTGGAGTACCTGTAGCACCACAGATACATTTATCAGAGTTCATTTTGTCTATCTTTTTCAGATAAGCTGGGAAACTGCCATATCCTGAAAGAAAGTAAGTAACCACTCTGTTTGGAGAAACAAAATCGGGATTAACTTTGTTAAAAATTAAGAATGTATCTCTCCCATTTTCTGAAGTCTCCCAGTCTTTCTGCCAAGTCTCATTAACTGCATTTCGGCAGATCACATTAAGCACTGATCTTGGATAAGGAAGCAATAAATAAAGATCCGCGTTGTTCTTTTCAATAGTCTCTTTAGCCAATGCGTCCGCCCTCTCGTTACCAATAAGGCCAATATGTGCCTTGATCCAACCTATGAAGACTTTTTTATTAGGAATCTGTAGCAAAAGATTAAAAATTTCTAAAACAATATAATTATTAGGAAAAAGATTACACAAAGAAATCACAGACGATTGACTGTCCGAGTAAATTGTAACCGATGAGAAACTTGTACTTGAAAACCACAAAATTGCATATTTAATTGCTACGAATTCGGCTTGATTAATAGAGTTACGCGGACGCAGCTTAATTTTATAGTCGTACATAAATGTCCCATTGTGAAACACCGTAAATGCAGCCGAAAAATCATTTTCCATCTTAGATCCGTCAGTGAAGATTACAGGAGACATAGATTCAGGAACTTCAACAGTGACTGGAGAAGTCAAAATTAAATTCACAAGATCATTATAACGAGGAAAATTAAAGGTATAAACACGCTGCATAATATCTCTACCATCAATTATATCATCTTTAAATTGAAACTTGCGTTGATCTTTAATAGTAATATATTTATTGTATTTATATTTCAATTCCGTAAAAATAGGTGGAATGCCACACAAAACACAAAGTGCATCCGTGGAGACATCGCGATATGGGCGAATTATCGACAACAGACCCATGCGTTGGCAAGAACTGAGTCTCTTTATAGCAGGGATCTTCAAGTCAGGAAACCATGCTTCAAAACCATAAATTATCTGTTTTTCAATGACGGCTCTATACCATGTCTTTAAGAATTCAGTGGCGAGACCCCTATCTCTTCTACCAGTCTTCCGCATGTTAAGAGCAAAATTAGTAACTTTATTACGAACAACCTCCAAGTGTTCGAGCCAACGAAATCTTGAATCTACAACAAATCCCAAGTAATTCAGCAAAGATTTTACCGGAACTCTATTGCCATTCATGTTATAAATTGGTCTTCTACTATCTAATGTGAAACGACCCATCTGTATAGCAACTGATTTCCCAGGACTCAAAGAAAGGTGACAGTCTTGGCTAATATCATAAAAATGGGAAAGGCTAGCATTAACTTTAATTTCTAATGTTTGACGAGTGTTTGCTCCCTCGAGTACCACAAAATCATCTGCATAAGAGATGATATGTTGAAAACGTCTTTTGTACTGCTTGATAATTTTATCTGCAACAATTATCCAGATCAATGGACCCAGGCATGAACCCTGAGGACAGCCGCGGAAAACATCAAACCAACGAGTACCATTAACAAAAGAAAAGCCAATTTTTCTAGTACTAATATAATTCTTAAGAATATTCTTAAGATAATCTTCAATGGGGAGATCGTCAATAATTGTTGCAACTATATCCCAGTCAAGAGCATCAAATGCACCTTCGATATCTAGTGAGACAATTGTACAGTATTTAAAATCCATCAGAATATTTTTCACTAGCTCCTTGAGATTACACATTGCCAAAGTCGTACTACGACCCTCACGAAATCCGTATTGTTCATCTGCCATAAAAACTGTATTCTCCAATGTTGTCATAATGCGGGTCTTTATAATACGTTCTAAAATCTTACCCATAATGGGCAAAAGACAGATAGGTCTATAAGCTCTTACATGACGTGGATCCTTATTCCGTTTTCTAAAGAAAACTACCATGCCTCGTTTCCAATATTCTGGAAAATGTCCCAGTGATAAGCATTTATTATAAAGATTAAGCATGATGTTAGGAAAATTTTTGCAAATATTCTTTATAACCAAGGCATCAAGTTCGTCAAAGCCCGGAGCTTTATTATTATCTTGTTGTTTGAGAGCATAATATAATTCTTTCTTTGTGATTCTTCGAAATCGGGAATCATCTGCAAAGCTAGTAGAGGATACAAATGAGTGAACTGTAACTGGTCTAGTATCTATTTTAAAATGTTCTACCATCAAACTCTCTGCAACATTATCATAAGAATCAAAGACCTCTGAATTCTCGAGGGTGGTGAATATAAGATCAGTATGCTGCAGCGACTTTCCGGAGACATATTTGAACAAATTACCAAACGCAGAAGAAGTTTTCTCGCAAAAAATAAGCCAAGAGGATTTTTTTTGCCCTCTTCACGTTCTTTTTATAGATGTTCCTATATTTAATATAAGTGGCTTTGAATTCTAAAGAAGTGGGATTATGTACATGTCTCTTATACATGGCGTTGACTCGATTTCGTTCTATTCGCAGTTCAGTAGTAAACCAAGTAGATGTTGGCTTATAAGACAAAGTACCTCGTTTAAAGCATTTAGACATTATAATATTAAGAATATCATAAAAGTTATTTAACCAATAATCCAGTTTGGATGGTGCATTTACCAAAAGTAGATTACTTAAAAGATCATATTCGTGATGGTGTAGAAGGTCATTAAATTTAGCAAAGCTTTTGTTTTTTGTTTTAAATCTCATAGAATTCCGCAACTGTGGGTTAAAATCCAAAACAAATTGAATATATTTATGGTCTGAAAACGAAAATTTTTTTGAATCAACAGACCAACTTGTAATTCTTTCACAAATATCAGTGCCACCAAGAGTCAAATCAGGGCGACCTTTCTTGTCTTCTAGTGTCCAAGTATGATCTGCGTCTGGATCATTTAAAATAAACAAAGTTTTCGTCATTAGGTGTTCCATCAATATCTCAGTTCTCTCATCTTCTCTTGAATACCCCAGGGCTTTTAGATGCACATTAAAATCGCCACCAACCACAATTGAATCAAAGTTAGGATAACAGTTAATCCATTCATCGAAGTCCTTATCTAGGTCAGCCGAGGGGGAAGAGTACTGAGAGCCAGCAGTAAGAACGTTGTTATCAGCTAATGTAATATTAACCAGAACAGTATTATTCACAGTCAGACTACAAATTCCGGTGTATTCAGGGTTAGTTAAAATAACAGCAGAAGTATTAGAATTAGAAAGGAAAACCCTCCAAAAATAAGGAATACCAGGTATACTATCATTTAAAATGTACGGGTCTTGACATAATATACAATCAATACTATTTTTATCAACATATTTTTCCAAGGCGTCATTGGCATCAGAGCAATGGTGCAGATTAATTTGAAGAAATTTAATGCCCTCAAAATTAGATCTACCTGAAGCGCCCAAGGTGCCCTTATAACCGGCTTGAAATAACATTCTGCCGATACTCTTGGCATGCAGGGCAATTCAAGCTATCTGCACGATGATTACATCCAGTATCCGGATCCTTAAAATAACAATTAGCACACACTATCTCAGCAGATTTACAGTCCCTAGTCAGATGCTCAGCAGAGCATTTGGCACAGTGTAGTGCACCTTTACACCGGTTGGACATGTGTCCAAACCCCTGACATTTGAAACATCTAATTATCGGTGAAAACTCCACTAGCCTATATCTCTCGAGATCTATGCAAATACGCCTCTTAGCAATTAAATACTCTTTTAAGTCATTGTCTACGTCCAGTAACCAATTAATCTTTCCTGCTTTTGTATTTATTTTGCGCACTATCCTAATTTCCTTGGCTTTATTAGCTACAATTTCTTCCAAAATTTTCTTAGCTGAATCACTAAGCGACGGATCGTTCAATTTATCAGCGAAATTTCTAGGAGCGCCAGAATTTACACCTATATCTGCAGTTATTTTAGAAATCGTCGATAAAATTATGTCATCAGACACAGTCGGATCGACACTCAGAATCAGTAAGCGCTCCCGGCGCTTAAATGGAACGTTGACCTTTATCCTACTCTTCATTTCTCTTCTTTCATTAAAGCCTTCTGTAAATCCTCTGCATCACCTCTATTTTTGAGTTTAAGTATTATCTGTCCTGATTTTGTTGTCATCACGTCATCAGGTATCAGGGCGCTACCAGATTTACAAAGTTTCTTAATGTCTTTCTTAATCTCGTCGACACTATCCGAAGAACTAGTTGCAGTAACAATTACCGAATGATCTTCTTCACGTTGTCGCTGTAAATTAGGAGGAACTGTCTCAGTCGGAGTACTTATTGAACGTTTCGAAATTTTCTCGGCTAGTTCTTCATAAGACTTATTATGCCTTTCCATTTCCATTAACTTTGATCTATAGACGGCATTAGCCTCTGAAACATTCGCTGATCTTTCCCCAATATAATCGTGTATTTTCTTTATACCCGACATCACCGTCGTCGACACCTTATTACCCCTATTTCTTATATTTTCTAATACTTCATAAAGCCTTGATTGTAATCTAATCTGAGGCCATTAAACTAATGAATTACGTGATCCTGAAAAAAGTTTAACAGTTGTTATATTTGCGGGGTAGCATTTTAAATAACCACCATATTTAAATATTCGGCCAAAGTTGCGTCAAAAGACTAAAGTATTATGTTTGCATTTGTAATCTTTTCAATGATTTTTAGTCTGTGTGTCAGATTAAAGGCTACAAGTTTCATCGGGGGACATCGATAATTTGCATGAAAATTGTTCTTTCATCGTGATGCACAGTGTCAGCAAAAATAAATCTTGACGCTCATTAAAAATGTGAAGCTTGCGACAGATGATCCTTACTGATATTTTAATCAGTAATATTTCTTTTTAATTTTTATTTATCCATCATACGTAGTATAGGATAAGCCTTGTAATCGTTTTGAAAATCGAAAAAAAAACTTTAACGGATTTACATGTTTCAGTCACTGAAGATTCTGAAAAACATATTCTTAGAAAAAAAATGCTGTCCGTCTGTTTGTGTGTCTGTGTATCTGTAAACGCTCTATCTCCCGAACAAATTGAGATAGGGACTTGAAATTTCGTATGTGTATAGTATGTAAGAATGGGAAGAAACCTATTTAACTTCGATTAAAAGGATTTTTTTTTTCGGATCCTCGAAATAATCGTTCTAATGAAAGGTATATAAAATTTTTCGATATATTTTTTTTAATTTTAAGGTGTGAATTAAAAAGACAATAAAAAACATAAAATTTGAATAAAGAATGAAGTCGACCAAATAATTAATTGTTGAGATATTCGCAATCAAATTTTCCATATTTCTCGATTTTTTATGACTCTGTATTTCATTCAAACTTCAATTCAAAGACATTGGAATGAAACGCTTAATCCAACGCAATACATTGTTAGTTAATATAATTATCGTTTTTGGAGTTATAAGGATGCTTCTTTTACGCAATTCAATTCGATATTACTTGATTTTATTTTAATTCTTTATAGTCTGACTATCCATGATAGATAAGTACCAGGGTGGCCCTCAACAACTAGTTGTATATGTTGTAGTTGACATTAACAGTACATCACATTTAAAAAATTATCAGATCTGGCTGAAGTCTTTCTCGGTCTTTTTGAACCGATTTTTTGTTTTGATGTACTGCCATGTAATAAACTGCCTTTATCTTTTTTAAGACATAGATATTTTTTTATGGTGCTTGTAAATCTAGGATTTTACGACTTACCGGAAAATTTTGTTCTAATTAAGTCAAAAGACGAGGTTGTTCAACAATTGTAAACTTTTTACGCCGATTATAAGTGCTAGAAAAATTTCTTTTTGTATGGAAAAAAATTTTAGAAATCTTTTTTTTTTTCAAACCATTACCAGAAATAAAAATAATAAAAGGAGATTTCTAAATTATATTAAGCTGCAATAACCACCATTCCAGGTAACCAACGCTTGATAAAAACTCTCACCTGCCTCTTCTATTTAAAACTGTGCAAATAAAATAAAACGATCGAACATTGAGATTGGGGCTTAAGTGTCAATATATATATATATATATATATATATGTGTGTGTGTGTGTGTGTGTGTGTGTGTGTGTGTTTCTGGCACTGTAATATTAATTCAGAAACGTTCTTACTATTTAAAACCTATTCTTCCTAATTTAATTCCTATTTAAAGCTTTTTATCACTAAATTCCAAGCATTATTTCTGTTCTTAAATTACCTTCATTTTTTACCAGTTTAATATCCTGTTTTTTTTTTTTTTTTTTTTTTTTTTTTTTTTGTATGGGAGTCTTTTTTGGATAAAGTGTTGAAATATCTTTATAATAAATCCTCCCTTCTTAAAAAGCGATTTTTTTAAGAAACAAATCTTTCCACACTGTACCCATGTTTATTTATATGTGCATTTAATAATAAAAGCAAATTGTGCTCCTGGATTATTTCGCTGATCAGTTTAGTCAAGTTATATAAATCGGAAAACTTTTCGCCAAATTATACAAATTGATATAATGTTTATTTAAAACAACTAGAAGTCAAATAAATTAGTAGAGCAATTATAAAAATACAAACCAAAAGTCGAATTACAAATCACTTAATGACGTAAACAAACTTGTGTATCAAGTTTAATGTCAAGTGAATGTCGCATTTACGATCGCCCACTATCGGCAATTAATCTTATAGTTTAGTAACAGTTTTTTTTTTTTTTTTTTTTTTTTTTTTTTTGGTTGAAGAAGTATTTAGCTAGTACCAAGCAAAGGTGCATTATAAGCAAAAAAATATTTTTGTATGAAAAGGGCTTTTAACAATTGTTTTACATTTTACATTGAGCTACATTTGGTGCGTAGCCTAAAAGTTTTCTAAAATTTCTACATATAATTGACATTTAGCATGTATAAAATAAATAAAAACATATGACGTAACACAATTTTCACATTGTCTTAAACATAAAATATGTAATATTAGCTTTAAAACAGTCTCTGTTTTTATTAAAATGCGATTAAAATTAATCAAAGATATTATTAATCAAAATATCGGTAAGCCTAGAGTATGATACAGAATCTTTGATTATATTTTTATTGTTTGGGAGCATACTTTGCATGAATTATACCGTTTCCTTAATAAAATAAATGAGCTTGATGATGATATAAAATTCACTCTTGAGATTGAGAAAGATGTAAGCTTACCTTTTCTTGACTTTAGTTTAATTAAAAACTAGTCGTTGGGTGTCACCGTAATACTTATCCATCATGGATATGCATAATATATAATATAAAAATTAAACGTGTGTAAAATATTTATAAAATGCATTTCAATTCTAACACAAGATTTAAACGTATATTTAAATATTTTTAATATACATAGTAATGCTATATTAATGATTTGCTGATGAACCAATTTCGACAAATTATATAAAACGCCAAAATACTCAACTCGTACCGAATTTCCAAAACAATAATCATATTGACTAACAGTTTACTGTGTCGGATTAAATGTCTCATTTTCAAGCAAAATATATCTTTATATTGAAATGTGAATGAAATACAGGGTCATGAAAAATCGAAGAATGTGGAAAACAAGATTACAAATATAAGCACCTAATAATCCAATCGACTTCGTTCTTTATGGTAAATTTCTATTATTTTATTGCATTTTACGTCCACTGCTTAAAATAAAAAAATCGAAAATTCTTATATACCTTTCATCAGAACAAATTTTTTGAAAGTTCGAAAAAAATAGTTCCCGATAATCGAGGTTACTGGTATTAAATAGGCTTCGTTCCATTCTTACATACTAAGTGTATACAAAATTTCAAGTCTTTGTCTCAATTTATTCGGGAGATAGAGCGTTTACAGGCAGACAGACATACAGGCGGAAGGACGGCAAATTTTTTTTTACCAAAGACATTTTTTCGGAATCTCCAGTATCTAAAACATGAAATCCGTCAAAAAAATCGATTTAAAAAACTACTGCAAGACTTACCCTATACTACGTATGATGGGTAAGTAACAACGAAATACGCAGCATTGAGAGAAACGTTTTTAGGAAACCAAACAGATCAAATAATACGATCCCCTATAATAGCTTATCACCATTTTTATATAAAATTGCAGCTTATAAATTTTACATTATACGATCTTTTAAAGTATTTTCAGATAAATAAATGTAAAAACGAGCTTAATACCATCAGAGATATTGCTGAAAGGAACGGATTTTTACAATAATTTCTAATAAACTTATCTATAAATTCAATTTTGACGAAAAAAATAAAAAAAACCCATAAAGAAACGATTTACAAAAAGTTTAACCATTTCTCTGGTCTATACCAAAAGTTAAGATATGCTCTACTGAAACACAATACAAATTTAATAGCCTATTCACCAAAAAAATTAAAAGATGTAATTTGTACGAAAAGCGATCCAACACCAAAAATGAATTAACTGGTGTATATGCCAATCCTTTTAGAGCTAATAGCAATTGTTTAATGGAATACATCGAAATCACCAATAGAAAACTCGAAAAAAAATAAGAAGAAGAAGATTAGAGAAACATAAAGCAAATATAAAATTTTATCGTCAATAAACAGTTCTCTCTCGGTTAAGCTTCAATCAGGTCAAAATAGATTTTGATCATGCAAAAATCACATTCCTAATATTCACTTATTATGCATCCATTATCAAACAATCCATAAAAATCCCATGCAAAAACAATAAAGTTTGCAATGACGCTCTATCGTACAATATACCCAGTTTATGGTTTAATATCTTGAAAATAAATACTGACAACTTAAGCAAAGTGACTTATTAAAACTTATCGTACAGCAGTTACATATTTTTAATCTCAAACACTAGAACTTTGACTTTCAATTTTCGCATATAAAATAAAATATGACGCATGAGCACAAGGTGAAATAATAAAGTAAATAGGATTGCAACTAATAATAATATGTATATTTTCTCATTAAGTTTAATTCAAGAAACTACTTCTACTTTCAACTGTAATAGTTATTGATGCGCTCATTTTCAAAACGAAATCGCGTATTTGTATAAATAAAAAACAATTAGTTATAAATATTTTCTCTGATGAAGATCTTGGACAACGTTGAAAGTACTAAGATGTTTTAAATAAAATGAACTATTAACATCTTTGATTATCTTTAATCTCCTTTTAAGTAAAACAGTGAAATTTTTAAAGTTTATATTAAATATTTTATTAAATTTAGCATTGAAACTAAAATCTTATATTTAATATCAAAACATAATTCTTTATAAATTATTAATTAATTAAATAAATAAATTAAATAGCTTGAGCTCATTGCTTAATTTTTACACAAGTATCACAAGATTAATAATGACATATGCTACTAAATCTAAATTCCTAAACATTGATTTCACATAAATTGCTTATGAAAAAGATAGTGAACAGAACTTTCGACTGAATTACAATTCGAAAGCCAAAGATTTATCTAATTAATCACGCATCAGACATACTTTGAACGTATCTAAGCAAATTTCGGCAGATTCGACCAATAAATCAATACTTCATTTAATTAATGAAAAGGATTATTTAGGCATAAAAGTTCCATAATAACTACGTTTAAGGAGATTACGGATAATTTCACGCTAAAAGTTTTCTTTGCCTGTAAATACAAACATTTATGTATAATGATCTTGTTGTTTTAGCAGCCCCCGATTCCCGCTTAAGCAAAATCGAAGAGCTCATTGTTTTTATATTTAACGGTTAATAAGCATTATCTGCGTTGTGGAGTGGAACTAAATATAAAAATATACGATGTAGGTAGTAGCTTTAAGATTTAATTAATTTTCAACTGTCATTAATTAACTTTGTATTCTAGTTGGTGGAAAATATGGCTATTTACTTGTATATTATACTTCATAATTTCGATAATGCTTGCATTAAGAAAATTAACGTATCATTAACGACGAGATAATAAATGTGATAACAATTTATTTCGAAAAGTTTATTTTTCTTTTGTTAGCACTGAAAAATGACTGCCGTATTCTGAACCATTGACACTTCTTTAACAGTTTCCGACATAGTTGAAAAGTGTTCATGAATTCGTCTGTCTGTTCAAGCTTTAATTTGATTAAAATCACTCGGATTGCCCTGTAATTGATAGAGATTCAATATGTTCTCTATGAATAATGAAATATGCACCATTCACAGTTCCTTTAAAAAGACTCCCGTTTGGTATGTAAACAAGAAAAAACTTTTTAAATGTATTTTAGCATTATTAGATTGTTTCAAACATATTGAAACTGATATACATAACTGATGTGCACAACAAGTCGTTATAAATAGCTATTATCTCTTATACAAAGAGACACACAAAAAAATTAGTTTACATTACACTATGTGACGATAATTCTTGGAATTGCGTTCCTAGTGTAGAATGCGTTTTTAAATTTAACTGACATTTTTAATGCTATTTAATATAGCTAAATTTTATAAATCATATACCGGGGCTGTACAAAATATTCTGACCACATTTTCGTTTATTGACGGAAATAATTGAAAGAAATTATTCAATAGGGTTAAACATTTAAAAAATGAACTAGATTTTTGCATAATGTGTATTATATATAAAAATCGATAGATGGTATTCAAGCACTTACAGAATACTTTAAATTCGACTATAGAAAGTAATTGACGATATTGAGCTTTTAAATACTTTATGCTTTTCATAATTGTTTACTTAATATTTTCTGTTAACTTATTAAGAAGTGAAACTTTTTTAATAGCATTCTGCATATATTGGAAAGTATTCCATGATAAATGTTTGATGAAGAATTTGATTTTTTTCTTTAAGGGCACATGAAATAAAGGTTCAAATTTTTTTTTTTTTTTTTGGGGGGGGGGGGGGGTTAATTATTAGCGTAAAAATTAGAGCTAAAAGATTATGAACCTAAAATATTATGGTGCTATAAAGTTTTAAAATAATATATTTTAAGCACTTTCAGTGTGTATATATATATGTTTTTTTTTTTTTTTTTTTTTTTTCGAAATGTGTTTTTTTTTATGCTTAAGCACACTTTTCTAAAATTCTGAAACTTTCCAAAATAAAGTAACTAACTTGAGACAACAAATCTTGATGTAACAGGTTTTGAAAACACCAATAATCTTGAAAAAATATCAAACTTTGCTCAATAATATATTAATTCGCCCCCCCCCCCCACTTCCTAAAAAAAAACCCTACTGAAATAATTTAATCCTTTTGCACCAACGCAAGAGAGTACTTTCAAAGAAGCTGTTCCTAAAATCTACTCAAACTTTTCCTATTGCGTATGAAAGAGGCGTTCCTTCTACATTCAAACAAACTGTGCATACGCCAGATGAAATTATTGCCTTTTTTTTTTTAAGGCTACTCAAATGAGAAAGACACGGCCTGAAGAAAAAAATAGGAAGTCATCTTTTCTGATTGATTCTGTTGTTAAAAATCAACTGAAAAGAAAAGAAAATATGAAAAAAGCAAAAGTGTAAAAGGAGTCAGATTAAATGAGCGAGAAAAAAAATCTAGTGCTGGCCAGACACCTGTTTCAACTTTCGTCTGCAAATGTAAAATGCATGACAACTGTTTCTATGTTACTATTGTGCATTTAGTCTACAATAAAAAATACTTGCTAATTAACAAGCAAGACTTAGTACCTGTGTTTTACCATTTAAAGTATTGTTGGAACATTTGCCCCTGTGTATTTTTTGTAAGGTGGAAAACTTGGCTCGCACACAGGACACACTTTTCAACATAATTTTTTAGACTTAACTAATTTCTGTTTAAAACTATGTTTAGATTTTTGTGTCAGTTTGCAGAGAAAGGTATACGGAATACAATGATATTCCCTAGATCTCAAAATAGACAAAAATAAAATTAAAAAAAAAAGTTGGAAAAATTTTCCAGATGGTTACAGTAAAAATTCAAATTATTCAGAACATTATGCATGATAAAATAGTAATAATCAATTACACTGTTTGTAATGTCAATTATATTTTGTAGAATGACATCTGGTTTCATATTCTACATTCAAGTCCCTGATTTTTTGTCTGAATAAATGGAATACGACCTAGAAAAATTTATTTATTGCACTGTACATCCACTAAAATATTATGCCTGAATTTTTAGACATACAAAGTACAGTATATACAAATGTATTTAAAACTGTATAATTCTTCACTACTTTCATTACGAGAGATTTAACAGAAGTTTTATTTTTAATTGTTTATTAGTTAAGAACATATAACAGTGTCTTTACTATGCGTCCAACCACACAATTCGTATAATGTAATGTCTAAACTATTAAATTATGTTCTTACTTTGAAAACCAAAGCTTATCTAATAAATGTAAGCAACTCTTTTCAGTTGACTTTAAATTTATCAAAAATAAGAACGACATTTTTAAAGGAAAATCTTCCGTTCAATTTGGACACGCTCGTAAATTTTTCTTTCCCATTTTTTGGACTTTTTTATATTTGTTGACATAGGAGAAAATGAGATAAAATATCTTTAAAGTTCTTTTTTATCTGCATCACTCAAAAAAAGATAAAGTAAAAATGATTTATAGTGAAGGAATCTTAGGTATCATCTATAAAAAAGAGAAAGCAAAATATGATCAGTCAAAAAATCAATTTATAAAGATTAGATTATAACACGCTTTGTTTCTAAACTTTAAACTTGTATCATAAAAAAAAATCAGGCAATGTATCTTCTGATTTTTAGAATAAAAATTCCCTACTGTGTAAAATATTTGTTTCCCAAAGTAAATTAAAAAAAAAAAACTTACAAATAAAATGCAGGAAAATCAATATATATATACATATATATATATTGTACTATCGTACGTGGCACGAAAATCACGATTATTTGTTAACACGTTCGCTGCCGCTTACGTGAAGAAATGATGACAGTTAATGCCGCTCTGTAAAAGTGGGGTTTTCACAGAAGCCGATTTTTTTTATATAACAAAGAATCTGTAAAAGATTTTCGCGCGCCAGCTCGTGACTGGCTATTGGGCATTACCCCACACCACGAGCTGGCGCGTAAATGGCCCCTTAACATTGGCGCCATATCACGCGCTTTCGCGTGAGCGGCAGCGAATGTGCTAATTGTTTATTAGCAACGTCCAAAAGAAACACAAATTTTTGGTTACTGTGCGAAAGTCCTTCGGTAAGATTTAGGCTGAGGTAAATTAGATTTATTTATGTTTTGTTCCTTCGCTGCAGTTATGGAGCTTCAAAATATCGTTATTTTTATTTATTTTTTCTATTCTTTTTACTTAAAAAAATAAATAAATAAAAGGCATGAATTTTAAACTTTTTAGTCTCAAATTAAAGTTATGTTTTATAAATTAAATGAGTGAAAGGATAATATTATTATATTTTAAATAATTAATGAAATACGGAAAAAATGCCCCGGATACAATATTTGGCGATTTATTATCTGCGCCAGGCAGGCATAAAAATACTAAGTTCTTTATTTATCAGCACAGATGTTATATATGCACCACACTGACGCGTTATTTTTCTGACGTCAATTGGGCGAAAACTTCGTTTTCAAATACCAGTTACATACACATTTTTAAACTAATTTCTATTATTTTAAAAAGGAAATAATAATAAATAAAAAAATTTTTGTTAAAATTTATAGAATAAAACAATTTGTATCATTTTGGTGGGTTGTTGGTTGTTGGTGGGTTGTGTGTTTGGTGGGTCTCTGGGATCTGTAGCAACAGAATATCATTAAAAAAAGAAAATAAAAATAAACAAACAGTTTATTAATAAATAAATAACGATAGCCGGGTTACCATGTGAACACAAATAAATGCCATTTTGTTGCAATCGTGCCTATGTGGTGCGTATACTGTGCATATTTCTCTAGCAGAATCTTCTAATTTGGCAAAAAACTGGTCAATTAAAATAAATTATGAATAAAAGCAATATAATGCCAAGAGCGGCTAGTATATATATGTATAATTCCGAGGAATTGTGTAATTTAAATTTCTAAAAGTATATTCATAAAGACATCGAAAAACTGTACCAAACTATATACAATCGAGTCTCTCTATAACGGAACTCCACTCATCGAATTTTTCTATATAACGAATTTTTATTTGGAACGATCCCCTTTTCCCATGATTACATTAAAATCAATCTCTATGTAGCAAAATATTCATCTCCATATATCGAATATTTTCATAAAATGTTCTTTATTTATTCTGTTTTTAAAAAAGTTTCGATATCACATGGAATCAATTTTTCATCACTTATTCCTGATTTATCTTTCAGTGCTGTGTTTTTTATATTACTTCTCTACTTGAATCTCCTTGTTCTTTAAGTCCAACGAATTCATTTCTCTCCCCCCCCCCTCTCTCTCCCACACATCTTTCAACATCCTTCTCAAAACAATGTCAATGGATTGTCATGTATATAAGAGCCGGATCAATGAGGGTAATTGACGAAAAAACAATTTGCAATTGCTACAAAATGGTCGGATTTTTTATAGTAGAGGACAATGTGGATTCTGAGGGCAAACAACATGTATTTTGAGCAAATTAAAAAGAGAAATGAAAATTAATAAAGGAACGAAGAGATATCGAATACAGTGTTGCTCTCTCTAATTTTTTAGAAGTGGATGACAATCTCACTATTGCACAGTATCCTATTGATAGTGATATTTTAAGCAGTGTTATAAACAATGATGCTGAGTGTGACAATGAACATGAGAACAAAAATCTACAAAAAGTAAAAAACCCATCACGCAGTAAAATGATAAGTTCTTTTGATCTTATTAGGAGAGGACTTCAAATGGAGGAAAATGTTCCCTATATAATTTTTCGTTCCTTCCTAAAATTTGCGCCTTTTTTCAAGAGTGGAACAATTTTGATACCAAAACAACAAAAAATTGTAAATTTCTTCGTCTAAAATTAATGCAAGTATTTCTTATTTGATTTTCATTAAGTTTTCAAATTAATGTCTATTCTCGTCTTTGAAACAGTTTAAATAATTAAGAAATAGAATATTAGGTTAATATTTATAGTTAAATATTTCAAATTCTTAATTAAACACACCAAAAATAATATTTGTTCACAATTTACATATTAAACAAGAATTTTAACGTCATTCTCTATACAACGAATTTCTCTATATAACGAAATTTTTACTGGACCAATTGATTTCGTTATATAGAGACTCGACTGTATGTTGTTTATACAGGGTGTTTCGCTACCAAACCGACAAACTTTGAGGAGTAATAGTAGACATGCATACAAACATTTTTAAATGGGAAACCATGGGGCACAAACGTCTTCTGTAGGAGCTAGGGGCCATTAAAGTTTAAGGTCCAAAACTTCAAACGCTGATAAAAAACGGAAAAAAGGGTCGATTCGATTGCGGTTTTCGCTAAAATCATTCTCTAAATTACAAATTTTTTATAAAAAACTTTTTAAGGATACGTTCAAAAATTGTCAATAGAGGGCGCTTTAGACTTTAGAGTAACGAACAAATACTTTTTATCGTTCTTTTGTGCATGGGGTTGAAATTGTTCTAAAGTTTAGACGTTAACTTAAATTTTAAGTCCAAAATCGGATACATGGGGATCGGGTAACTAGCGAAAATTAAACTGTGAAACGAGGGGGAGGTTTTAAACACCCAATAACATTGGAAAAACTAATCGATTTTGTTGCAGTTTGCGTGGAGGTCATGCCCTTGGTAATTATTTTATTCGAAATGACGTTCAGCTTTGTGTCCTCATTTTTTTTATAGAGGGCGCTTCCGACACATCTCTGACATTTCAATGGCATTACTCCTGGCTGTTTTACTACCCGACCACCCGACCTTCCAGGAAGTGTTAAGGATGCAAAAATGACTCGGAATCACATAGAAATGTAACGTTGAAAATGCCTTTTTTGCGAGTTACGGTTAAAAGAAGCAGAGAAAAAAGGAACAGAAACAAGCAGAGAAACAGCAACATGTTAAAGTGAGAGAACAGAGTTTATTTAAAGGTTTTACGGCAAAAGGTGTTCGAAATTGTGACCAGAAGTAGTCCGGCAAGCTTAACAGCAACAGTAGATGGCGTTAAACGGTAATGCACGTGAAAAGCGATCCCGCTGCAATGATCATTCGCGAACCGGTTCCAGAGGTAGAATAATGGAGTATTCGAACAATAAACTGATCAACATGTTGCTCGTATATGGAGCTGCGGACTTTAACGGACACACGGTTTTGAGGTTGAACAAGGAGCGTTTTCCGCATAGGCATGCTCCCCGTCATACGACTATTTCAAGTGTGGCTTCGTGAAACTGGTTGTATGGGCTTCTTCTGCTGGGGTCAAATGAAAAGTTGGTTGTATGAGACTCATTTACCATCAGTTAAAGACTTTGCAGCTCGTATTTCTGATGATATTTCTGCCAGAAATCTACCAAAGTTGCGAAGAATCTTTCAAGACGCGAGGAATTCTATGCGACGCCGATGTCAAGCATACCGGACTACTTCGGGTCTTATTTTCGAACACCTTTTGCAGTAAAATCTTTAAAGAAACAGTTTTCAATCACTTTAACGTGTTGCTGTTTCTCTGCTTGTTTCTGTTCCTTTTTTCTCTGCTTCTTTTAACCATAACTTGTAAAAAAGGAATTTTCAACGTTATATTCTTATGTGATACCGAGTCGTTTTTGCATCCCTAACACTTCCTAGAAGTATGATGGTCTGGTAGTAAAACACCTTGGAGTAATGCCATTGAAATGTCGGAGATGTGTCGGAAGCGCCCTCTATCAAAAGATGAGGACACAAAGCTGAACGTCATTTCGAATAAAATAATTACCAAGGGCATGACCTCCACGCAAACCGCAACAAAATCGATTACTTTGTCCAATGTTAATGAGCGTTTAAAATTTCCCCCTCGCTTCACAGTTTAATTTTCGCTATTTACCCGATCCCCATGTATCCGATTTTGAGCTTAAAATTTAAGTTAACGTATAAACTTTAGAACAATTTCAACCCCATGCAAAAAAGAACGGTAAAAAGAATTTTTTTTCGTTACTCTAAAGTCTAAAGCGCCCTCTATCGACAATTTTTGAACGTATCCTTTAAAATTTTTCATAAAAAAGTCGTGATTTAGAGAATGATTTTAGCGAAAACCGCAAACGAATCGACCCTTTTTTCCGTTTTTTATCAGCGTTTGAAGTTTTGGTCTTTAAACTTTAATGGCCCCTAGCTCCTACTTAAGACGTTTGCGCCCCATGGTTTCCAATTTAATAATGTTTGTCTACATGTCTACTATCACCCCTCAAAGTTTGTCGGTCTGGTAGCGAAACACCCTGTATATTAATACATGAATGACGTAAATAGAAAACATCAAGATTTCTTTTAATTTTTGTTGCATCAATTGGAGAATTTTTTTAAACATTGAGTTTGTTATCTTTATATTTATACAATAATAATCTATACGTCCGAAAAGTTTATAGACAACATTTTTTTTTGCATTTAACCAGTCAACTGATCAATATTTTTGAAAAACTTTCAAATATTGTCTATTTTTTCATGTTTTTTAGAGAATTTTTAACTTTTTATCACCGGTTTTCCATAACAGAATTTTTTTCCTAGTTGAGTCTTAAAAATGCTCAGATTAACTAATGCAAAATTTACAATAAAATTTTATTGATGAAAATATAAAAATAATGACTCGAGTATTGCTGCCGTACGTGATACGGGCGAATCATGATTGGCAAAAATGCGTTGCCCGTACAATGTGCGGACAAAACAAAGAAGCAGTTAAGAGCTAATTAAGCGAGTTTGAAAGACGAAATAAATTATGTAAATATATAATGATGAAATAAAAATAATAAAATACTCAAACGCTTTTCCACAGTCATTGAATTAATATAAAAGAATACTGCCTCAAATGTGTATAAACAACCGGAGTTAAAGGCTTATTTAAGTACTGATAGCCAAAACGTGCATATTCCAACGCCATGTACTTCTGAGGCAATAGTTTTCTGAGATAAAAACTAATCTATCTTTCCCTTTCTGATTGTGCAGTTTTCCAGTTTGTGCAGTTAACGCAGACTTTTACTATAAAAATTTGCAGAGATATTAAACATACATAAGAGCTAACATAAACCATTTCTGATGCCTGCATATGAATTCGTAAAATGGAAAAAACATCATGTCATTTGACTCCATTTCATGGGTCGCAGAGACGTTACGAATGAAAATAGTGGCTGACAATGAATTCAGAACATTTGCAATTTAAGCTATCATTAATCTCCCACAAACTTTATTTACACTTATCCATTTATTAGCTTTACCTTTGCATTTTATATGTTGCATTAATACATAAATTATTCTTATAATATTGGTATTTATATAATCATGAACCGTTTACACGCTGAATTAATATCGCAATGTAATTATAATTTTGTTTTTCCCATGTTACAGCTTCAAATATTTTAATTTATGCATGCAAATTTAGAAAATAACAAAGAAAAATATTTCTGCAGTATTTTTTTTTTTTTTTTTTTTTTTTTTTTTTACTGTTTTCATTTCCGTGTTCGCATTTTGGAATATGATTATTGATTGACAACCTATGCAAATACAAATTATTTTCCGCTATATGCTATTGCATATTATTCTCGAGTATTTCCTCGAATTCCAGAAACATTTAAATTCCTCGAGATCAAATGTAAGTGATATAGAGAAAACGATAAATGCAAATAATATATTTTTCATGCAAATTAATGAATTTACATTTTCCTTACACCTGTGATAAATGCTTTCACATAAATATTTTTTTTTTCAAAAATTCAAATCTACCTTATATTTTATAGAAAAAATAAGAACATCATTATAATGTTAGAAAATACATGTTTTGTATTACAAATAATGCAATGTTCCCATTTGGAAACATTGGCGTTTAAACGGCAAAGTGTACTATTATGCATATACAGTCGTCCCTTGATAATTTGAAATCGGATAAATCAAATTTTTGCTTAATTCGAACTAAACATAAAGTCCCGAAATTTTCAATGGTTGAATAACGTTAAAAATTTTCATTTATTCGAACCCATTTTCTCTGTATTTTATTTAATTCAAACTAACGAGAATTCTGATTTTTCATTTTCCGTTACTTTCTCACGGACTTCAGATTCTTTCTTTTTTTCATTTTTGTTCGAATTGTTCTGAACTAATATACATTTAATCTTATACATTTGATATCTGCTTTCTTAATGCCCGATCTTCCTATCAATGACATCTCCGCCCCTTCTTCCATTGTGCTTGTTCCTAATCTCTTGATTATTTTTTGTATTTATATCGTTTATATTAAATCATGTTCTAATGATAACAGCCGAAATAAATGTAAAAAAGTACTAAAAAATGAATTCCTTTATAATAGTACCCCTTTAAACATGTATTTCTCTCATACTTTCTATAATTCGGAAGCGGGATAGTTCGAACATTACTTATGGTCCCGATGAGTTCGAATTAACGTCAGCCGACTGTAAATAATTCTGTTGGAAAAACAATATTATTATGTACTCTCATTTCTATTATAAATATGAATACAGTAAATCAGTTTATTAAATAGTGTAGTATGTAAAAATAACTTCCATAGGCAGGACATCCTATTTAGAAGACTAAAATTAGCCATCACAAATGCGCAAAGAATTTTCATTGGATCTGGCTCTCTGATATAATTCTCTAAAAACAATTTCTGTTGTTAATGGAAGAAAATTTAAATATAATAGTAATATAACTAATTGAACATTAAAATTGAACATTGAACTTACATTGAACATTAAAAAGTGCAGCTCTAAACGAATTTTACACATTTTGAGCTGGGTTTCTTTTAACTTCCACTATAACTAGGGTTGGACTAAAATTAATAACAATAATTTGTTTTTCAACAAATTTTCATTAATTAAGAAAATCTAAAGTATCAAATTAACTATGAAAAACTGAGTTGATTTTATCTTTCATTGCAAGTAATGAACATGGAAACAAAAAAAAAAAAAAATTCAGAGAACATAAAATTTTATAAATTATATAAAAGAGCCAGACATTTTGCGGATCGTTTCCAGACAAGATTTATGAAATTTTGATCTTTCAGTGAAGTTTTAATAGAATTTCCAGAAATAATCTAAATGAATTACTATAATGGATGAAATTTATACAATAGATTTAATTTATTTAATGCATATTAAATGGAAATTCTTCACTCATAAATGTCAAGTTTTAATGTTTAAATTATTTTGAAGTGATCTACTTTTAAAATGTATTACTTTAATGATATTTAGTAACTAGATAATTAAATAGATATATATATAATAGATAAAATTAATTTTATCTAGCATTCTGATTTATTTTAGATAATATTAATTCTAAAAAACTTGATTTAATCTGTATGAAACTCTTAGAGTAACCATATACTTCTCTGAAAATCCAAAATTATTTAAAATAATTTTATTAAATCGTGAAAATGGGTAAAAACCTTTTTAATTTTTAAGTTGTTAATGTATTGCAAATTTGACGTTATGTTTATGATGAATGTACATACAATGATAAGATACATACAAATTACCAAACTTTTAAAATGTCTATGATTTTTCTTAATACAATTCAACGGCATCAAAGTTTTTAGGGTTTTTAAAGTATCATAATGTATGGAATTTTTTTTGTAATGTATAATTAGTTTAATTTAATTAATGCAAAAATGTTACATTAAATATAGAACCAATAGAATGAAACATTTTAATATCTGTGCTTTATCGAGATTAAACTATTTAGGGGTTTTTCTGCTTCTAACCATTTTGAAAATGGTTGTTGTTTTCAATCGAAAATAGATATGTCTGAGACGTACTTGAATCCCTGTGGTGTCCAAATTTTATTCGTTTTATGACTGGTCCAGGTTGTTTAATCTATGATGCATGAAATATATAACTTTGTTATTACGTAAGCCACTTTTTTTTTTTTTTTTTTTTTTTTTTTTTTTTTTTGTCAACAATTAAAATTTAGTTATTTATTATTTTTCCTTTACTTTCAACAAAAATGGAATGCTTTTGTTGCGCGATAACAAAAAAAAAAAAATCATAATTCAAAAACAAATTGAATTACAGCTTTCAAACAAATTGTATTTAAAAGTACATTTTATTTTCCTATTCGTCTGTAAAAAAATTAAAAATGTGCGATGTTTAGAAATTTCAATGCCGAAAATCGTAAAACTGAAATTTCATTCAAAATTTGAAAGTGTTGCCATTTGCAGAAGGACGAAGACGTTACGCACTGATATGTTTGTTGTTTGTGCGTTATAATATAGATTGAGTAGATGTAACTATATAAGAAATTGAATGTATTCAGAATGGAAGATACACTATCACCTTTTATTTAATTTTTAAGCAAATAATAAATCCTTTAGTAAGAAAATGGCTGTATAAATGATAATCTCTTCCAGATGATTCACCTGAATTAACTATAACTGTAAAATAAACATGTCTTAATTAAAAAAAAAAAATTGAGGAAAATGTATTTTTAATTTGTTCTGCAAATTAGTATTTTGTTTAATTTGTTTTTTCTTGTGCCTTTTTTAAGTGGCTCCACACGTTGATAATGTGAAATATGGCTTCAGAGGCGACAGTGTTCATGAGAATATTCTGTGAAAAATTAGTTTACTTCAGCTATTTGTCTTCAGCAGTGTTTACAAACTGATAGAAGACATTTTCAGACTCTCCTGTGAAAGCTCTTTCTTTAAACATGCAGATATAACTTCTAAGTACGTTATTGTCTCCTGATCTTTTCTTCTCTATAACCAAAATTTTGCGGGTCTAGTATTTTTTTTTTCAATCGCACTACCTGAAACAAAATCATTTATAAACCCTATTTTTATTTTTATGTGTAGTATTATGAATGGGTGCCTAATGAATATTACTGTTAATTAATTTCTTGTTCAATCTTTATTGATTTTTTGCTTTATTATTTTTGTGTATCAGCATCTACGTATTTGGATTATGGAAACTTTTTTTAGGGTTTATTTATCTGAGGAAACCTTATTCATCTGAGTTCTTTGTCTATCTATTCGTCACAGAGTCCGTGCACAAAAACTGTATAAGTCACAGTTTTCAAAATTTGTGTACTTACAGCTGAATACCACGTGTCACACGGCAAATCAGAAAATTGGGAAAAATTGTACTATTTTCATTAAATCATTTTATTAATGTCATCCGTTCATTTTTCCGATTTAAATTTCAAATGAGAAATTTAATTACAATGTTTTTGTTTAGACATTGTAGCTCGAAGGTAAATCATCTCGCTTGTAAACAGAAGGTTCTTAGTTCAAAACCCCGGTTCTATAACGTGAAAAATTTATACTAACATGGATTTAATTAAAAGAAATTTCGTATGTATTCGTAAGAAATTCGTATGATTAATTTTTCATGTACCTCATCTTTATGACACAATAAGTATATTACTGTAAATCAAGAATAATCGTCTATGAAAGTTACAAACATTGTTTTTCCGCCAATTGTGGGGGATCCTTTGATGTGCATATGTCCGTGTGCATTAGATCGAGTACTCTGCCTGTTTTGTTTTTATATGATGTTTTGGGATAAGGTGCATCGCTTGTCTTTCTTTGCATGCATGTTTCGCATATTGTTCCATGACTACAATTATTTAGTTCTATTCCACTGGTTAAATTTTCTTTAATCATCACCTTTATAGAATTGTAATTTCTGTGACCTAGGCGTTTTGCACATAGTTCTATGCAATATTTATTTTCGCATTCATGCACGATGTTTGCTGTACTAGATTCTATATTTTCCAACTAAACCTCATATAGATTGTTTTCCATTTCTGCTTCCAAGTATATATTCCGATTTCGAATAGCGCAGACTTATCGTTATCAAAAATTAATTTATACCCGTTCTTTTTTGCCTTACTTACTGAAATTGAATTAGATTCTAAATCAGGTACGTACAATACTTCCCTTAATGTAATTTTATTTACGCCTCCATCGGATGTTTTTGTCATGAAGGTAGTTTCTCCCATACCGTGCGAATTCAACGTTTTTCCGTTGGCAATAAAAACGGTAGTTTTTTCTGTGTCGTTCAATTTAGTAAACAAATCTTTATTGTTTAAAATGTGTCTGGAAGACTCAAAATCAATAATCCAGATTTTTTCCAGATTTTTCAATTAGAAATGCTGCGTCGCTGCTTCGATCTACTTTTGTTTGTGTTTTACGATTTGGCTTATATTCTGGCTTACAATCAGTAAATCCGGTTTGGTTATACGGTTGTTGATAATAGAGAGATGATGACTTATATATATATATATATTGTATGTTTGTTGTTTTTGTATATTTGGGTGCGTTTGTCTATTTTTCTGATGTGAACAGTCCCAGAATGTATGACTTTTCGTTTTGCAATATGTACAGTATTTTTCCCTTTCGCTATTATAATTTGGAAACCTTATGTGTTTTAAATGCTTTAGCGGAATTGTCACCGCGTTTTTAACTCGCCTGTTATACTCATCAGTTATTTTATTTATAATAAATTCTGTCGTTAAATCGGTTTCATCACGGGCTTTAAGTGCCACAATTAATGTATAACTTTGGGGTAACGAACATAGCAATAATGTTGAAAGATGTGAGTCGTTAATTGTTTCTCCGATCTCTAATAATTTATCTTTTAATTCTAAAATGTATGTTATATGTTTGTTAAAGTTTCCATTTTCTGGCAGCTTTGCTCTGTAGAGTTTTTGATTTAGATGTAATTTGCTAGAGAGATTAGCACTCTCATGCATGGCTTTGAGCGCGTCCCAGGTTTCTTTGGCTCTATTAAGCTCTTTTACATGGACTATTTGAGAGTCGTAAATTGCCAGATTAATTATAGCCCTCGCTTTCTTATCCTTTTTTCCCAACTGTAATAATCGGCGTAGATGCATTATCAATAATTACTTCGAAATTTCTTCTTTTATTAACAACATTTCTTTTTAAAATTTCTAGGTAGAGTAGTTATTTTCATTTAAATTTTCGACTAACTGAAAATCTCTAGACGCGGTCATGTTTACTTATAAATATTTAATCTTATAACTCGATGAGAAATTGTTTTTATTTTTCTTTATATCATACAAGAGATTTTTTTGTATGCATTTTTATTCATTCAATTTCAAAATATCTCTTATTATTTTTATTCATTAAATTAAAAAAAAATATCTCTTATACCATCAATAATTCAGAGAAAAAAATAAACACATGTAATTCTATGTATCAATATGCGCTATTTAATAATGCGCTTTAATTTTATACTAGCAGGCTATGCCCGCTGCGCTAATCCATTTTTCCAAACAAATCTTGATTCAAACAAAATGGTGATTTAAAATTTCTTTTTTAAAGGAGTGTAGACCATCGCCTGGAATGTCCTTCCGCAATGTTGAAAACGATGCCAATGCCAATGTCATTGCGATATACCACTATTGTATGCCTTGCAGAAAATTTGGGTAATTAGGTACCATCTCTCTTATTTGATCATTTATAGAGAGTTTGATATGAAAATGAGACCGTTGTGACAGCAGAAATCAAAATATTCTCTACTCATCACATTATTTTGTTAGAAATCCTTGCAATGATTATCAAACTCTATTAATTTTCAAATAGCACATTATCATTTGTTAGTTCTTAAACTCCCGAATCTGAACTTGCACTATATGCAGATCCTATAGCCTAAATACAATCTCGTTACATGTTGCATTACATTTTTTAATAACCGTCCTCTTCTGGCAATTCTACTACAATTTTCTATCTACCTTGGTCAGTTCCAGCAAAATACATAGCACAGAAATGTAAAAAAGAGTGTTTAACTTATATATTTATTAGAACAATGAAGCATAAAAGGTGTGTTTTAAAGCCGAATTATTTGGGTAAAATTAAAATTACATCAGTTTCACTGCCTCTTCATTTTTAAAAACCAGTTGCAGGGATGCCACAGGCGACTATTTTTATATTCCGTTCGCACCACTATTTTTCTAATATAAATCTCAAAATAAATTTTTCTTGCAAATGTTGTCAAAGTGTATGTTAAGGATTTCTGTTTAAAGAAAGTGGTGCCAGTTAGAGTTAAAAAATAGTCGCCTGTGGCAGCCCTGCAGTTGCAAATATGTAGCTGTTAAATCGGGAATAATCTTGATGCTAAATTTTGTAGAAAAATAATCCTTCAGCTTGTAATCAATTCCATTATGATTTTTGGCGTGAAACATTAGTATTGCTTATAACGATTTGTTACAAATGAATCAGACTTATTTCGTGTTTATTGTCAAATGAAAGTGAAGTTTACAATCATCTATTATTGGCATTTAATCTTATATGTTGGCGATAGTTTTTTTTTTTTTTTTTTTTTTTTTTTTTTTTTTTTTTTCGACGGTGAAATGAAGTAGTATTTAATAGTTAATTTTTAATAAAATTATGTTGATAGGGCTTAATGTTAATTAAAACTGCAACATAAACATCATAAAAAAATTCTACTGTCGGTATTGTATATTTTTTTCTTAGCCAATTTTAAAGTATTTTTTTAACCTGAATGATTGATAAATTAATTGCAAATATATTTTTTTAAATTCTATATCATTGATATTCCGAATATTTTTCCTGCACATTGCAAATATTAGGGATAATAAAATAACTACAGAATAAAAATACATAATAAGGCTAAAACACAGAATTAACGACAGCTTGGCGAATGCCTCTACGGAGACTTGAAAAAGACGCCAATTCTGTCAACTTAAATATCCATCTAGAATTTTAATAAATAATAGATACTACTTTATGATTCCATAGATCAATTTCGCCAAATTATACATATTGCAAAACGATTCACCATATTATACAAACGAATATAACCTTTATTTTAAATAACCAAAGAATCAATAAATTATGAAAATATTAATAGAAATACAAATAAAACGTCGAATTAAAAAGTAGTTAATGGCGTAACAAATGCATGTAACATGTTTAATTTCAAATGAATGTGGCATTTACGATCATCCATTATGGACATTTAATCTTTTATTTTGGCGGCAGTTTTTTGGTCGATGGGTTAATCAAGTAGTACCAAATAATATAAAAAATATAAATAATAATATAGCCAATAACATTTTGGTTAGGTGTCATGTATGAATCACGTTGGTGCGATTGCAACAAAATTGTGATTTTATGGATTGCATGGTAATCTGGTTGTTGTTGTTTATTTACTAATAAACTTTGTTTCTTTACTTTTCTTTAATTTTTTCTTTCTTTATTGTTGTATTCCATAATTATTAATTAAACTTCACTTATTAATTATTGTTTCCTTTTTAAAATAATACAAAATAATTAAAAATAATATAACATGTAACTGGTATTTGAAAACGCAGTGTTTGCCAAACTGATGTCAGATTATAAAAAAACATGCCAAGGTGATGCGTATATAAAAATGGAAAAATGTTTATAATAATGTAAACAAAAAATGTAAACAAATAATTAAAAAATCTCCTTTTCGATTTTTTTAAAAATATAACGCCAAGCAGTCGTTAAGTCTGTAGTTGCATCAGTAGTAAATTTTCTTTTTCATCGTTTGTTTCGTAATGAAAAAGCATAAATTTAATAATCTCAAATAAAATAATCTGAGAAATTTTCTGTGATCTCGTTGATGATCTAGAAATCTTCTTAATACATAAACAAAACGGCAAAGTTGTCATATGCGCCGAGTTTTGCGCGATAATTTTTTATGCTAATTTGGCGGAAACATTGTTTTCGAATACCAGTTACATGTGTATATTTAAATTATTTTCTATTATTTAAATAGTAATAAAAATTTATGAAAAAAGTTTAATTAATAAGTATATAACAAAACAGTTTAAACAATTTATAATATAAATAAGCATTTTATTTATAAATAAATATTAATAGTCGGGTTAATATATCGCAGAAAAAATAATGCCAATTTAAAGTCTATTAGTTACCTCGGTGATATATAATATCCGTGCCAATAAAACTTTCAATAATATAGTAAATATGCTATTTGGCGATGCTCAATTATCGAAGATTAGTCCAATAACATTTTAAATATTATCTAACACAGGAAAAATATGAAGACAAGATGAATGTAGATTCTACCATTGCAGAATTCAGTTTCGCCTCCGATTAGAAAAAAAAAATCGATAGAAGTTTTTTAGAAGGGCGACCCCGTTTAGATTGCAATGAACTAACTTCATTTTTCTTGTGTTTATCAATATAATAGCAAACAGAACGGCGTGAAATACCCAATTGAATAGCAATATCTCTCTGAGACATTGGAATTGCGGAATAATAAAGAGATACAATTTGACGTGCTACTTCTTCATTGAATAGATTCATCAAAAACAGATATTTTCTTTAGTTTAAACGCTTTTTTATAGACTCTGAGTAAAAGGAAATGCAATTTAACAATAAAACGAATGGAATCACATCGAATTCGACGAATGAAATGTTTAAAAGACCCGATCGATTTGGTTTTAAAAAAAAGCAAAAGTAATTTACATTATTGAATCAATATATAATAAATATATTTACAAAGTAAATGTCAAATTTGCCAGTTACAATTTTGCATGCAAATATTCGCACAAGTACACTTAAAATTGTAATATGAGTGCCGGCGAAATCCAGAAATTTTATTTTATATGCACTCACAGAAAAATAGCTTTATTAAAAAAAAAGTAATATCGGGTACTACTAGATTATCCCATCGACCAAAAAATTATCGCCAAACTATAAGATTAAATGCCAATAATGGATGATCGTGAATGTCACATTCAATGACATTAAATACAATTCATGTGTTTAAAATGTCATTAAATGATTTTTATTTCGACTTTTTATTAATATTTTTATTAATATTCTACTGATTATTTATTTTTTCGTTATTTAAAATAAAAATTATGACAATATGTATAATTTGGCTATTAATTTGGCGAAATTGGTCGACGGGATAACAGAGTAGTACCTAATATCGTTATGAGTAAAAATACGATGTTTTAAATAGTGACGTCATTTTCTCTTCAAATGTTCTTTAAAAGTTACTGTTTATGAAAAAGGCATCCATAATAATATTGTAATTCCCATTTATCTGGTTGCTGAATGACATAATTTTCCTCATTTGAAATTTCTCTTATTTTGATTTAGACATTAATTTTTATCATATGGGTCATTCCACATGAATTCAACCAATGGGTGTTGCATCATAGTCACAGATTTTTTTTTTAATTTTATCATAGATAGACATAGTAGTGAAACCCTCAAATCTGAAATTTAAAAGTAATTTTCACAATATTGGCCGAGATATGGCCATTTGAAAACTGGCCATTTTTACGAAATGGCGGCCATCTTGGAATTGTATCACTGTCTAAATATGGCCATAACTTGACAACTAATGGCTCAAAGTTTATATATCTGGTACCAATTTGAAGCTATTTGTACAAAGAATGAATATTTCACATCAAAACAATAATAAATTTTCATTTTTTTACTTTTTATTATGTGCAAAGTGAAAATTTCACCCCAAAAAAGGGCAGATTGTAATGGCTCATAAAAAAAAATGAATCATCATGAATTTTTCTGAAACTTGGTAAAAACGTTGCTCCATCTGTGTGCTTTAAATTAAAAAAAATGGAAAGGTAAAATTTGTTGTTTTAAAATAAATGGTTTTTTACAGATAAGGTGTCATTAACCAAATAATGATATTTTTAGAATCTGTGAGCATTCCTGATTCAAAAAATAATGGTTAAAATAAAATTTTCTAACATCTAAATTAATGTAAAAGTATAATCAAAACCTCATTTGTACTAATTTTGTAGAAATCTGCCTCCAGCCCCCCCTCCCCCCCACCCAAAAAAAAAAAAAAAAAAAAAAAAAATTACACAATTCAAAAAATTTTACACTGAAAAAGATAAGATAATAATTAAGGAATATAATGTATAATTATAAAATACCTATAAATGCAGTGCATATATATATGATAATTTACTTCACATATAGGGGCGAGTGGGGTGGAATGGGACAGTAGGTTTTTCTCTTTAAGTATCATTCTAAATATTTCATCAATCACACATTAGGTGAAGTAATGGTACCCCAATCTTCAGTTGAAAAAAGTAGCTGATTTACATAAGATTGCAATTATATAAAGATTATTTCAAAAATGAAAAGTAAATTTAGTTCATATACTTTTTACGCTTTCTGTATAATTATTTGATTATGCATAGATGTAACAGTTTCTCTATATATGGAACATTATACTGTAAAATTAGAGAGGTAAAATTTGTTGTTTTAAAAATGGTTTTCTACATATAAGATGTCATTGACCCAAATAATGATTATTTTAAAATCTGTAAGTATTCTTAATTTAAGAAATATTGGTTAAAATGAAATTTTCTAGCATCTAAATTAAAGTATTGTGTTTATATTATATAATTCAATAAAGAAATATCAATTTGCAGTTATTTACACTAAATATTTATTTTTACAGTACTTTTTATTTCATTTCATTCAAAATATGATAATATAATTCTCAAAACATATTTACATAAATATTTTAAATACCTTACTATGGAATGCATGAAAAAAAAGGCACATAATATTTTCTCCAGAAATTTTGGAGAAATACTAGCTGTAAATTACAGAGTTAAATTATTCAATTGTGTAATTTAAATACAATAAATATATATAAATGAGTTAATTGAGTTGACATTTGTTATTTTTTGTTCACACTGAATTAAAATTTATATGAACAAAAATCTAGATATGATGAGACAAAAAAATAAATAACAATAATATAATACAAATCCAGGGCAAAACATTGAATATGATGAGAAATAAGCCAAAGTTTAAAATTACACATGGAACAAATCTAGACAAAATAAGAAGAAAATATTTACTTACATGCATATAACTTTATAATATAGCAGTTTTTTCTTCAGATTTAAGCTAAAATGTATTTAATTAGTTTTAAAGTTTAAAAATAATGCTTGAATTGTTCGAGTGTCCTCTGGTGGAACAGTATATATTCTTCCTGTAGCAGTTAAAGGAATAGACACTTCTTTTATTATTTGTTCATACGGAATCCAACAAACATCTGAGGATTTTGGCCATGAATATGAAGAATTGGGGCCATTAGGATGCATGAACATAATTTTATAGTCGTTCAGTTCTTCACAGTAATCTAAAATTTTCCCAATCCACCAATTTATCCCATATACACATGCAACATATTGTTCACTTTTAAATGTCAATGGTCTGACAATTTCACTGATTCCCAAAGTAGCAATAAATTTTGTTAATGAACTGTCTGACACCCTGAAAACCAGTATTTGGCAATCATTGATTGGTACAAAGCAGTGATTCTGTCTTGTTCCTATGATTGTATCTGCTTTTGCATACCTACCTGCTAATTGACTGTTTGCGGTTTCAATTTCAGATTTTGTTACAAAAAAACTTTCAATTCCTTTAACAGATTCTTTTGCAAAATTATAGAGATCAAATGCATTTAATATACCATCTTTAAATGGTCGCTGAAGACTTGCTTTGGTAGCCTAGCGTTTTATAGTGCCACCTATACCATCACAAGCTCCTTTTCCATGGCATGAGGCAAAAAAATGCCATTCAGCTTTCACTCCATGATCTTTTTCATGATGACAGAGATTAGTAAAATTTTTATAATTTTTGTATTGAGCCGATGATCCGTCACTAAAATATTGTATGTATTTAATCTCTGGAAATTTTTTAATCAAATACTTAACAACTACGTTTTGGAAAGACCAAAATGTTGTAGTGTCATGAACCAAATGATCACTTATTACACACATAGGAATAGATTTTACAATATCAGTGTTATTGTCCTTTATATAGGCTAGAAAGGGATGAACTGTAACCTGTTCTTTTTTCCAGTGAATATTTTGGATAGCATCTTGCACAATACAAGTATAGTTCTCAAAAAAATCTGCTGAAATAACAGCATTACCTTTTTTCAAATTCTCCTTTGCTTTCTTGAAATATAAACTTTGAGATTTTGCAAAAAAATTGTGTGTACATAAATCATGGAGTTTTGTAATTAAATCCTCAACAAATTCATCAACTGATGCAATCACTGTTTTTAATTCTGCACCATCAGTCTTAACCCATTGTTTATAAATAACTTCATTGCTCATTTCCAATTCGTCTAAAAGCATTAAATCTTTCTTTAAAATGTCTGGAGATGGACATTTATCACACCTGTGCAACATACATTTTTCAGATTCAATGCAACAAACAAGTTTCTGTAATAGTGCTATGTAGTCATTAATATGAATAGCATGAAGCATGAGTTTAACATTTTGATGGTATACGCACACACAGACAGAATGAATGCCTTTGCTTCCAACAGTAACACATTCTCTTGGACGTAGAGAGCAAAACTTAGACAGTCCAACTTTTAAGTTATGTTGTTCCTTAAATGCAATATATAGATCCTTTAAATTGTGCAAAATCAATCTCTTTTGTTTTAATATTCTTCCACTTTCAGTTGGGATAGATATGAAATCTTTTTTTCCGGGACACATGCGGCTGTTACTATCATCATAATAAAAATTAATAACTTTTTCTATAATGTCTGGACTCAATTTAACACTTTTTCTTTCACTAGGCATTGATAACACCCCTTCATCTGTTTTAAGCTTTCTTGCTTTTTTTACAAAATATTGTGTGGTATTAAAATAAAACATTGTTTGCTGGATTGTCCATGAATCTGGAACTAGTGTCAAAATTTGAAGCCTTTCTTTAAAAGATGCATTTGTAAACTTCTTCAATAATCGTTCCATCATAGATGTACAGTCGGGGCAAGTCATGTCTTTAATATTTTGAGGCTTACTGATGGTTTCAACACCTAATACTGTAGCTGCTTTAGTTTCAATACACTTGCTGATTTTTGTAACTTTTGTCTGCAAATAACCAAGTTTCCTCTTTGAGCTACGCCTATTCATTTTTATTGGCGATAACTCTAACATTTCACAGCTTTTGTTTAATTGTTCCATTACTACTGTGGGTTCACTAAATTCTGGATCAGAGATGCTTTTCATGTCAACAATAGAAATCATCTTATTTATTGATGAATAGCAGGAAGTACATAATTTTTTTCCTGGAATGAGGATCTCTGGATTTGTCATAGACATATCTAAAGAAATTGTTTTCAGTGATTTTGCTCTGTTACTATTTGGATGTTTATTAAATGGATCACAACACTGTCTCTGATTTAAACTATAAAATTTTAGAAATTTATCCTTGTGAACCTTGCATATATTCGCATGCAAAAAACTTTTTTCATCTGGGATTATATAATGTAACCTTTTTTTAATAAATGTAAATCCTGTGGGGATAATTGAAGAACAGAAATAACATCATTACTCAGAGAAACATTGAGTTTTTTACATACAAAACACTCCATCTCCACTGTATAATAAGTACAAAATAATTATTGTATGTCTAAATACACTTCATTGAAAACTTTAGAAGTGGTATATGGTATTTAAAAGGAATTACTCAAGTTTCTTGGACATTATGATGCAAGATTACATCATACTTTAATTATAGCCAATTAAGAAGCAGATGAAGTAAAGCAGCAATCTTTTCTTTAAATTGCATCAGCTCATATAGAACATGATGCAAGATAGCATCATACTTTGATTATAGCCAATTAAGAAGCAGATGAAGGTACAGTAGCAATCTTTTCTTTAAATTGCATCAGCTTATATAGAACATGATGCAATATTACATCAGCTTATAGAAACATAATGAAATTTTTACATCATGTTTTTAATTCAAAATTTAAAATTTTGAATTCATGTTTTGATTCTTGAAATAATCTTTTTCTTTATATAATTGCAAGCTTGTGTAAATTAGCTACTTTTTTCAACTGAAGATTGGGGTACCATTACTTCATCTAATATGTGATTGATGAAATATTTAGAATGATACATAAAGAGAAAAACCTACTGTCCCATTCTACCCCACTTGCCCCTATATGTGAAGTAAATCACCATATGTATGCATTGCATTTATAGGTATTTTATAATTATACATTATATTCCTTAATTATTATCTTATCTTTTTCAGTGTAAAATTTTTTGAATTGTGTAATTTTTTTTTGGGGGGGGGGGTGGGGGGGAGGGGGGCTGGAGGCAGATTTCTACAAAATTAGTACAAATGAGGTTTTGATTATACTTTTACATTAATTTAGATGTTAGAAAATTTTATTTTAACCATTATTTTTTGAATCAGGAATGCTCACAGATTCTAAAAATATCATTATTTGGTTAATGACACCTTATCTGTAAAAAACCATTTATTTTAAAACAACAAATTTTACCTTTCCAATTTTTTTTTATTTAAAGCACACAGATGGAGCAACGTTTTTACCAAGTTTCAGAAAAATTCATGATGATTCATTTTTTTTATGAGCCATTACAATCTGCCCTTTTTTGGGGTGAAATTTTCACTTTGCACATAATAAAAAGTAAAAAAATGAAAATTTATTATTGTTTTGATGTGAAATATTCATTCTTTGTACAAATAGCTTCAAATTGGTACCAGATATATAAACTTTGAGCCATTAGTTGTCAAGTTATGGCCATATTTAGACAGTGATACAATTCCAAGATGGCCGCCATTTTGTAAAAATGGCCAGTTTTCAAATGGCCATATCTCGGCCAATATTGTGAAAATTACTTTTAAATTTCAGATTTGAGGGTTTCAGTACTATGTCTGTCTATGATAAAAATAAAAAAAAAATCTGTGACTATGATGCAACAAGTTTTCCTTAAATTGGTTGATTTCACGTGGAATGACCCATATATTATTTTTTGTCATTTTATTTACATTATTAATATTATTTCTCAGTAAATATATTTTTTTAACTCAATTAGTGCATAATTATACGCAATCATTTTAGAAAATAAATTTTTATTATCGAGAGAAAAGCTAAACTGTGTTGCCACCATTTTGAAGAAATGTCATGAAAAAGCTTTTAAAATTAAAAATAAAATATAAAAATGGAAATAAATTAAAAAATAATTAAAATGGGCACTACTACAAATAAATAGCTTTGATTTAAAAAAATAATTATCAAAATCGGTTGACTAGAAAATTCAGGGCTGATGACACGACATTTTTAGCTTGTCTGAAAGAAATAGCCTCGGAGGCTAAAAAATGAAATGGCTAATTAAAATAGACTTGTAAAATATTTTGGCACAAATGCCTTATGTGCACCACATTTGTGCAATTTTTTTTCCTTTTTTACGCCAATTTGGCTAAAACTTCGTTTTAAAAAATCAGTTACATATATATTTTTTAATTGTTTTGTATTATTTTAAAAAGGAAATAAAAATAAATAAATAATGTTTTGTTAATAATTATAAAATAAAACAATTTACATCATTAAAAAAAATAAATAAGAGTAAATAGTTTATTAATAAATATACAACAGCCGAGCTACCATATGAACATAAAATCGACGTTTTGTTGCAATCGCGCCAATGTGGTGCATATATGACATCTGTGCCATTTTTTTTCACCAGGCAATTTTTATTTTAAAATGTCGAATTTATCGAAAACTAGTACACCGAACCCGGTGTTCCCGGGTCACAGAGTAAAGGCGAAAAACTTTTTTTTAATTTAAAATTGAAAAGTCTAATAAATTTTTCCTACGTAATATGCTTTTTAAACTGCCAACTAATTCCAAATAGCAATTTTATATGAAACATATTAATTATGTAATCATATAAAAATTGAAAATTATCGGTACTTCTGTATTAGACGCAAGATAAAAGTTATTAGACAAAGATTTTGCCAAAGAATAAAATTGCATTCGTTCAGTTTTTAAAACCAACTAAGAAAAATTGACACACAAATATTCTTTAAAATAAATTTTTGTAAAGGTTAATTGATGTATCTTTTGTAAAGTAAGTTTGCAGCGAATTAAAAGTCATTATTAAATTGATAGATAAAAACGAAATAAAACCAACAACATTCACCGTGTTTTATAGCCGACGATATTTTAACATAACAGGTTTTTAATTACTATTTTTTTTCAGTTGCTATGAAAAAATGGCAGCTAAAATATACAGTGATCTGTTTTTTTCCATGAGGAAAAAAGATAGATGGAGGTGCCGTATGCGACTAAAACGGTTTGAAATGGGCCTTATTCTTCCAATTTAAATCTCGTATTCCGCCCAAACAAAACAATCACGTGGAACAGAGACCGAATTATTTAGCATCATTTTTTCTCTAAATGAAACGGATCTGATTATATTTTAGCATTCTAAAATAGCATTTCATTGTATTATGAATAAAAACAGTATCGCTAAAAGTTTTCCTTTCATGCGAAAGCACATTTTTGGCGTCACCCCCAGTTACAAAACTACATCTCTATTCTCTCTCTCTCTTTAATTTTATGACTATTTTTCCTTTATTTCCCACATAAATGCGATACTCAAGTTGCCACCATTAGGGAAATTGAACTAAAAACTACAAAAAAAATTAATATTTGAAAAACGAATTGAGATACAATTTTCTAACAAACTGCATTTAAAAGTGCATTTTTTTCTCTATATGATGGTATAAAGTTTGAAAACGTACTATCTCTAGAAGTTTAAAAATTTACAATAGTGAAAATTGCAAAATCGAAATTTCATCGGAACGTGTTGCCATTCAAAACATGACGTATGCGTTACGCACAGATACGTTTGGCCTTTATTATATAGATAATAACGCGAGATTGCATAAATTTCATTTAAATTGCATAGATATCCTTGTTCAGTTTGTAAATTTTAAAACTAATTTTCCCTGGAAGAGAATTTGACAAAATGGCGCAAAAAAAGTATGTTGATTACAATTTTCAAAATTGCGGTGAAAAACTTTTAAAAGAGAATGACATTACTTTACAGTATATATACGTGTGGCAGAATTTCACACTAAATCTAAAATTTAAATATTTGATTACAATTTTTAAAATATTAACTTATGTTTATTGAATTTACAATTGAATACCAAAAGTTATCTTCTTTTGGAAAAAACAACATCATTGCGACCCAGTGTTAGACATATGCATTTTTTACTTAATTCTTTGCCAACAAAAGTAAAAAAAAAAAAAAAATCTCAAAGAAAAAGACATATAATTCACAATTACTTTTATAATTAGATCTGCCTTTTTCTGGAGTAAGTTATATACTACCGAAATTTGATAAAAAAGAGAAAAAAATAATAAAAAGGAAAATAAATATCGTTCAAAATTCATTTAATCAAATTTTCAAGTTATTTTTTTTATTCTAACGCAAGGATAAGTCGCCAAATGTTGCATCAAATGTAATATTTCAGTTAAGTTATTTTTTAAGCGTTACAAATATTTCTTTTAAGATAAATATTTTTTTATAATATCATGCCCCATGAAATGGTTTTTCTTTATTATTATTATTATTATCATTATTAATTATTATTATTATTATCAATAGTTATTTTCTGCTTTTATTTGCAAGATGTTTGTAATATTTCTAACAGATATATCATTTTTAATTTGTTTAGTAATGATAATTTTCGCCAAAAATAACTACTGGCAACCCTTTCATCAAAAATAACCGAAAAATACAAAATTTATAACCAAAAATCATACTTATCCCTGTATATTAGCATGAAAAACCTCCGCAAAAATATTTCCTATCGAATGATACAATCAGCAAAAAAATCCATCGGGTAGTTTTTGAAAACACTGGTGTGGAAGTTTCAGAACTTCTGCTTTATAATATACTAGCAGGCTATGCCCGCTGCGCTGGTCCATTTTTCTAAACGAATCTTGACTCAAACAAAATGGTGATTTGAAATTTCGTTTTTAAAGCAGTGAATACCATCACCTGGAATGTCCTTCCGCAGTGCTGAACACGATGCCAGTGCCAATGGCATTGCGATATTGCACTATTGTATGCATTGGACAAAATTTGGGTAATTAAGTACTATCTCTCTTGTTTTATCATTTATAGTAGAGTTTGATATGAAAATGAGACCGTTATGACAGCAGGAATCAAAATGTTCTCTACTCATCACATTATTTTGTAAGAAAGAATTGCAATGATTATCAAACTCTATTAATTTTCATATCGCACATTATCATATGTTAGTTCTTAAACTCCCGAATCTGAATTTGCACTATGTGTAGATCTGTTAGCCTAAATACAATCTCCATTACATGTTGCGTTACATTTTTTAATAACCGTCCTCTCCTGGCAGGTCTACTACAATTTTCTCTCTACCTTGGTCTGTTCCAGCAAAGTACATAGCAAAATATATAAAAAAGAGTGTTTAACTTATATATTTATTAGAACAATGAAGCATAAAATGTGTGTTTTAAAGCTGAATTATTTGAGTAAAATTAAAATTACATCAGTTTCATTGCCTCTTCATTTTTTTAAACCAGTTGCAAACATGTAGCTTTTAAATAGGGGATAATCTTTATGATAAATTTAGTAGAAAAATAAAACTTCAACTTGTAATCAATTCCATTATGATTTTGGCGTCAAACATTTATAACGATAGACTTGTTTCGTGTCTATTGTCAAATGAAAGTGAAGTTTACAATAATCTATTATTGGCATTTAATCTTATACCTTGGCGATAGTTCTTTTGGGGCGGGGGTTCGACGGGGTAATGAAGTAGTATTTAATAGTTAATTTTTGATAAAATTCTGTTGATAGGGCTTAAATGTTAATTAAAACTGCAACATAAACATTAAAAACAAAATTGTCTACTGTCGGTATTTCATGTATATTTTTTTCTTAGCCAATTTTAAAGTAAGGTACCCTGGGGTAATAACGCCACGTTAAGGTTCTACCAATTTTCACGGCTTAGTTTTAGATTGTATTTTTCAAACAAATATATGATTTGATACAGCAACTCATTCACTATCTATATAAAAAAAATAATTTAATAGATATGTATTCATAAAAAGTAATGGCGTCATTTCTTGACCAATGCTATTTGGCGTTATTACCCACCTATACGGGTAATAACGCCATGCAAAAAAAACTATGAAATAAGATGGAATAATTGCATGTAGATTGCCCAATTTTAAAAATACAAATTCTACAAACTTAGAAATTGACAAATTGCATTCTAAGCTATTGAAAATGTTCAATTTTTTGTGAAAGTGTAAGAAAAATAAAGGTGTGGTGTGCGTGTGGGGGGGGGGGGGAGGATGAGGCAAAAGAATACAGACCGTGAGCTTCTTTTTGCTTAAAAAGGACCGCTTAAGTAAAATTAATAGAAAAATTTCACAGTTTTAACTGTGTTTATTTGAATCAGTATTTAGGATGAAGCTCGGCCACTAGGGAATCAACCCGGGTATTAATGCCAAGGATTGGCGTTATTACCCCGTTATAGTTATTGCGCTGTACATTTTAAATTACAAATTATCTCGAGAAGATATCCAAAATCTTCAACAACATTTTGAAAGTCCATGAAATGTACTACAAATTTATGTAATTAACAAAGTATTTCCGGGTAAAAAAATAGTCTCCACATTACAAAACATATCTCACAGATTTTAGATCAAGCGTTAATTTTAGTTGCTTTGAAAAACAATAAGACCTAAAAATGAAACAAATTAACTTGAAGCTGTTTTTTGCGATTTATATTACTCAAAACCCTTCTGCGCAGAGCACATGGGTGTCATTTACGTGATTATTTCATAATTATGCAAAATATAAGCACTTGGCGTTATTACCCCGCCTGGCGTTATTACCCCAGGGTACCTTATTTTTTTTTTTTTTAACCTGAATGATTGATAAATTAATTGCAAATATTTTTTTTAAATTCGATATCATTGTTATTCCGAAGATTTTTCCTGCGCATTGCTAATATTGCTTTTTTAGTGATAGTAAAATAACTGCAGATGAAAAATACATAATAAGGCTAAAACCCAGAATTAACGACAGCTTGGCGAATGCCTCTACGGAGACTTGAAAAGTACGCGAGTTCTGTCAACTTAAATATTCAGATAGAATTTTAACAAATAATAGGTACTACTTTATTATTCCATAGATCAATTTCGCCAAATTATACATATTGCAAAACGATTCACCATATTATACAAACGGATATAACTTTTATTTTAAATAACAAAAGAATCAATAAATTACTAAAATATTTATGGAAATACAAATAAAACGTCGAATCAAAAAATAGTTGATAACGTAACAAACGCATGTAACATGTTTAATGTCAAATGAATGTGACATTTACGATAATCCATTATAGACATTTAATCTTATATTTTAAATGCAGCAGTTTTTTGGTCGATTGGATAATTAAGTAGTACCAGATAATATAAAAATATATAACTAATAATATAGCCAATAATATTTTGGCCAGGTGTCATGTATGTATCACGTTGGCGCGATTGCAACAAAATTGTGATTTTATGGATTGCGTGGTAATCTGGTTATTGTTGTTTATTTACTAATAAACTGTTTCTTTACTTTTTTTATTGTTTTGTTCTATAGTTATTAATTAAACTTCACTTATTTATTATTGTTTCCTTTTTAAATTCATAGAAAATAATTGAAAATAATATAATATGTAACTGGTATTTGAAAACTTAGTGTTTGCCAAACTGGTGTCAGATTAAAAAAAAAAAAAAAAAAAAAAAAAAAACGCGCTAAGGTGATGCGTATATAAAAATGGAAAAAATGATTATAATAATGTAAACAAAAAAAGTAAACAAATAATTAAAAAATTGTCTTTTCGATTAAAAAAAAAAAAAAACACCAAGCAGTCGTTAATTCTGTAGTTGCATCAATAGTAAAATTTCTTTTTTTCGTTTGTTTCAAAATGAAAAACCATAAATTTAATAATCTCAAATAAAATAATATGACAAATTTTCTATAACATCGTTGATGATCTAGAAGTCTCCTTAATACATAAACAAAACGGCAAAGATGTCATATACGCCGAGTTTGGCGCGATAATTTTTTATGCTAATTTGGCGGAAACATTGTTTTCGAATACCAGTTACATGTGTATATTTAAATTATTTTATATTAATTAAATAGTAATAAAACTTAATGAAAAAAGTTTAATTAATAAGTATATAACAAAACAATTTATACAATTTATAAAGTAAATAAACATTTTATTTATAAATAAATATTAATAGTCGGGTTAATATGTCAGACAAAATAATGCCAATTTAAAGTCTATTACTTACCTCGGTGATATATAATATCTGTGCCAATAAAACTTTCAATAATATAGTACATATGCTACTTGGCGGTGTTCAATTATCGAAGATTAGTCCAATATCATTTTAAATATTATCTAACGCAGGAAAAAATATGAAGAAAATTGAAGAAGAAATGGCTAATTAAAACAGATTTGTAAAATATTTTGGCACATATGCCATATATGCACCACATTTGTGCATTTTTTTCTTTTTTTTTCACAAATCTGGCGAAAACTTCGTTTTTAAATATCAGTTACATATATATATTTTTTTAATTGTTTTCTATTATTTTAAAAAGGAAATAAGAATAAATAAATAATGTTTTGTTAAAAATTATAAAATAAAACAATTTACATCATTAAAAAAATAAGAGTAAATAGTTTATTAATAAATATACATTAGCCGAGCTACCATATGAACATAAAATCGACGTTTTGTTGCAATCGCGCCAATGTGGTGCATATATGACATTTGTGCTATTTTTTTCAGCAGTCAATTTTTATTTTAAAATGTTGAATTTATCGATAGTAATAACGCGAAATTGCATAAATTTCATTTAAATTGCATAAATTTCCTTGTTCAGTTTGTAAATTTTAAAACTGATTTGCCCTGGAAGAGAATTTGACAAAATGGCGCAAAAAAAGTATGTTTGTTGATTACAATTTTCAAAATTACGGTGAAAAACTTTTGAAAAAGAATGACATTATTTTACAATGTATATGTGTGTGGCAGAATTTCACACTGAAGCTAAAATTTAAATATTTGATTACAATTTTTAAAATATTAACTTATGTTTATTGAACTTACAATTGAATACTAAAATATACTAAAAAAAAAATCTCCTTTTGGAAAAAACAACTTTATTGCGACCTAATGTTAGACATATGCATTTTTGGCTTAATTAATAAATATCGTTCAAAATTCATTTAATCAAATTTTCAAGTTTTTTTTTTTATTCTAACGCAAGGATAAGTCGTCAAATGTTGCATCAAATGTAATAGTTCACGTTATTTTTTAAGCGTTACAAATATTTCTTTTATTTTTAAGATAAATATTTTTTTTTTGATATCATGTCTCATTAAATGGTTTTTCTTTACTATTATTATTATTATTATTATTATTGTTATCAATAGTTATTTTATTATCAGTAAATATTTTCTGCCTTTATTTGCAACATGTTTGTAATATTTCTAACAGATATATCCTTTTTAATTTCTTTAGTAATGATAATTTTCGCCAAAAAATAAGTACTGGCAACCCTTTCGTCAAAAATAACCGAAAAATACGAAATTTAGTACGAAAAATCAGAGTTATCCCTGTATATTTGTATCATAAACCTCCGCAAAAATATTTCCTATCGATTGATATAATCTGCAAAAAGATCCATCGGGTAGTTTTTGAAAACACCCGTTTGGAAGTTTCAGCACTTCTGCTTTATAATATATATGATATGATTATTCTGGATTGTTTTATAATGCCATTATTATTTATTATATTTTGTATGATTATTTCAGTCTCTTGATCAATTTGTTGACAATAAAATGTCGAACTACCTCGGTTGAGCAGCATGATCAATACAAGAATGTTAAATAAATAATGGTCCTTTCTAAATCAATGTTCGAAGATATTATTTAATCATTTAAACAATATATACATCAATAACTGACAGGATAAATCTTACTGTATAAATCTTCATATGCAAAAAAAACTTTGTTATCGCATATCCATCTGTGCTTATGCCCGTTTGTTTTTAAGCTGTGCTGTAATAATATACATCATCATCGGTTTCATCATAACTTGTGACTTCAAACCTTTTTTATACTCTATAATTATATTTTTATTATACGCTTTAAATCTGTAAAATGATTAAACATACTTAATTAATTGTAGACTCATAAAGCATAAACGTCGTTTGATATGTGGAAGAAAATTATGTTTTGAAAACGTAAAAAAAACTACATGTTCGCTGCATTTTAGCAGCAATTAATATTTTACATCTTAACACAATAAAAACTCTGATCAGAAGAAGGATTAACCCTCTAAGTTCTTGGAACATAATATTCCGTTCACTAAGCTCCAAGTTTCACTGCAATATAGGGGAAAGTCTGATAAAACCGGGACCCTAATGCTTTTCTTTTTACTATTGTGCACTGTGAGAACAAAACAATCAAAATTTATATTAAAATGATAAATTGATTCCTTGCGAAGAAAAAAAACATTCATTCAGTCGAGAAATATTGCAATTGAGATCATAACAACACTTTTTTTAGAAGTGTGCCATGGAACTGGAAAAAATAATTAAAAGCACATTTTAACTTGGCAATGATACTATTTATTGAAGGAAAATTGAGATTATTATGCTTTTAGAATGTGAATCTATATCAAATCTACATAAAATATCAATGAATGAAGTTATACTTTAAGAGTTGAAATTGTTAGGCCAAAAATCACAAATGAAAGTTCGATCTTGTTCATTTGCATTGCTGCATGCTTTAGGTGCACACCCTTTGCAGTGAAGGCTCTGTATCCAACTCTCCTTAGGTTTCGATAGTTCATATAAGCCGTTGCAAAAGATGCATGCTTTACTTTCATCTTCCTCCTCGTTTGATGTCAAAGGTTTTTTTTTTCTTTGGATTCTTATTATCCACATCCGTTTTTCTGCATTTCTTTTCTATCATCATGAAAAGTTTTCGTTTCAGGGTTAAGTTCTTCTTGTCTTGTATTTCCATCCTTTCTTTTTCTTCTTGTTCGAGTTATAATCTGTAAGGGGTTGAAATAAGGATAAGGATAGCTGTTGTCTCTTGCCGATTTTTAGATTTCCTGATGGCCCCTAGGATCCGTTTGTACTGGAATAGGCTTTATATCGTGTGGTGAGGCTGCAAGAGGACGCTAGCTATCTTTGCCCAGACCTTGAGAAGACGTAGAAAAACCAGAAACTTCCCGGTTATGCCCGGTCATCTGCATCCCGGTTTTGTCCGACCACGCATTTTGATGAAATGTTACTCCAGCGTTGTTCAGATAACTTGTAGACACATGGAAAAAACGTTAGAATAACAAATAAATAATAGACTAATATACGTTATACTTACCTAAACTAAAACCTTAGTTATTTAGGATTGGTAGCGTAATTTTGCAGACATCGAATTTTTAACTTTTTCACGTGAAATCTTTAAAAAATCACCACTGCGAAATGAGTTCGTTTACCCGACTTCTGCTTATTGGAAGCGGACATGCCACTCACCTAGAGGTAATTCTAGAAGTTTTTGCTAGATACAACCACAAATAAAGACATAAAGCCTAGTTCCCTGTTTTATCCACCTACCCGGTTTTATCCAACTTTCCCCTAAGCAATATTTAAAGTAATATAATTCTATGGATTTAACGAATTTTCAATACATTTTAGAATGATTAATACTGTCAAGGATTACATTCATATTTGTAATAAAGTTTTTTTTATATTGTTGGAAAAATCATATTTATGAGCATTTAAAATAAAATGCAGAGAAAACAACATCACAATTTTACCCATATTCAAGACACTCAGAGGGTTAATAAAGAAGTTAGAAAAAAGTTTTTGATGTTCTTTTTCGTTCCTTTTTATTTGTTTCATTCGTGATCACGTGATGTTGATATGTTGCACTGGTGACGTAGATACACAGATTCGAAACAAAAGTCCTTGAAAAACATATTATTTCAATTGAAATAGTTTCATCTTGATTTCGCAATAGTTAATGATAGACTGATTTAATACACAAATAAGTTCTTTAGGTGACGCAAAATGCTAATTCAAAAAAAAAATTAATGTCAGGTTTTAAATTAATAGTCTGATTTATCTGAGGGTGATTTCTTATTTTCAACAGTGCCATTTATCGAACAGTTTAGAATCGCTTATATTTATTGACCGAGGGAAAAAAGGTTTGTCGTCGGAGTGATTCTAACTCACTATTTTTGGTTATAGATTTGATACGGGAGCCAATTGTTCTAGCTATCACGGCATAGGGTCTTCAAATGCAAATAATTCTAAAGAGAAATATTGGATTCTACAGTGTGGTTATCGATGCTAGTATAATTTTGCTAGTTTTAGTTATTAAGGCTAATTTATTTTTCAGATTATTTAATAGGAGCATTTTTTTGATTTAATGAAGCACAAATGCCTGTTTTTAAAAACCGGGGACAAAACATTAAAAATTTCGTAAAAGACACTCGTCTCAAAGGTGTTAAATACTTATTGTAACCTTACATAAAGAACGTATTTAACAATATCGATTTTTTGTAGCATAGTCTGTAACATACTATGCATAACTTTTAATGTCTACAGTGTAATAGTATATGTAAAATAGTATGTATACTTTTAATGTATGTAGTATATTAATTTATGCATTGTAGTATGCATAACTTTTTTCTAATATAAACTGTTTCTCTGTTTTCTAATACAATAGTATAAATATGAAAAAAAAAATCTTTCACTCCAAAGGTAATTCACAAAGTACAATAAATATAAGTATCAAATGTAACATTTATAGAAGATTTTGAGATGAAATTCAAGACATTCGTTTGTCTCATTTGAAACAATTTGCATAGACTATTTTCCTGAATTAACTTCATGAATGAACTCTTCAGCGTTAGATTTAGCTTATATAATGCATGTTCAGTAAAAAGATAGTTACTCATAAATGGAATGCATGATTTTGATTTTAGAGCTTAAAATGCTTTAAAGTAATCTATATGCTGAAAGACATTTACACGAATCTGATTTTGTGCTATTTGACGTTTTATATAAATCTATGTTTAACTTTAATAAGCTGATTTTTAGAAATATTTCACAATTTAAAATCTAGTGTCTTTGAGATTGCTCCTCATTTAGTACATTTAATTAGGTGCGTTCGTAATTATGTAAATACGTAGCACCTATAGTTGTCGTTCAGTCCGTCCGTTCGTCCGTCCGTCTGTCTGTCTGTCCGCATATAACAACGCAAAAACTACCCAACCGAATCTTTTGAAATTTAAAATACATAATTATTACATAATTTTGTCGAGCCATTTCAAATTTTATGAGAATCGGATGGATAGATCAATTACAGAGACTATCAAAAGTATTCCGTTACATTACGATAATTGGGGAAAAATGTTGCAATTGCATTTTAATCGTTTGAAATTTAAATTACATACTTATTACATAATTTTGTCTAGTCATTTCATTTTTTTTTTTTTTTTTTTTTTTTTGAAAATAGGATGCATAGATCAAATACAGGGACAATCAAAAGTACTCCGTTACATTACAGTCAATGGGAAAAATGTTTCAAATGCATTTTAATAATAATACACTCATTCGAACATAATAATATTGATATGCATCATAAAGTACATATTATAATATAGATTTTGCACAATTTATCTGTTGTGCAAAGAACTTTTGTTATTGATTTACAAGGCTACACAAAAGTATTCCATTACATAATGAGTATAGAGAGAACATTGTTGCGCATTTTAATTGTAATTAACTATTTACAATTTCATGTGATTGATATATGAGAGTGATATTTTAAAAACTTCATTATCGTACGAACGCACCTCATTTGCTACGCTTCACGTGCAATTTCCAACTTGTTTTTCTTTCGTGTTGTTTTTTGCGGAGACACAATTTTCATATTTATTTATACATAAAAGTGTGAATTCTAATTTCCAAAAGCAATAATAACTAATTTTACTGATTTTTGGGGTTTTCGTTCATTTTAAGAAAAGTTTATAGTTTCCCTCATCTATCTGTCCATCATAGCGCTCGTACTCGAAAATTATTTAAGTTACAAACTCGATATATATATATATATTTTTTTATAAATATTATTGAATATTCCATGTTCTACACAAAGCCATAAAAACTTTAAAAAGCTATGTTATTTTAATTAAATAAATTAATGTAATGACATACCGCCATTTTTGCGATTTTTAAACGCATTTATCTGAATTTGAACCACTTTTTCGTGAATTCGGTAATCTTGTGGTAGAATGTGTTACTTCTAAGTGAAAGGCCCCGTGTTCAAAGCATGTCGGTGGAAGTTCAAATTCTGAAATTTTTACATTTAATTGTCGGATGGATTTATAAGTGTCGTCCAAATGAAAGTGGCATTACTGTAATAATTCCGTCATTTGATGAGAAAGATGATTGCGCATGTTTTTCTAAAGATTTTCTACAGTGCTTAGTACTGGGAGAACCTGTGATGTCGACAGGTCCAACCAGATGCATGTGTGATGGCGCAGGAGAGCGTTAAAAGGCATTGTTCTCATTATGGATATTTCCAAACGGTATAAACGTGCGGTCGTGCAATTTTTAACACCGAAAAATGTAAGTGCTAGTGAAATCAATCGTCGAATGCAACATGTGTATGGCGCGGAGTGTATGTTAGCAGATCGATATTCCAGTGGTGTAGACATTTTAGTACAAGAAGACCACATGACGGCTTGACCAGGTCGTGACCTGTCATCAGTACTTCTCGATCCACTAAGAAAATCTTTATACCATCGGAATACCATCGGAATCTACGTGCCATATATTCATACACTCCGTGCCATATACATTTTGCATTCTATGATAGATTTCACTAGAACTCACATTTTGCGCAATTAAAAATTGTAGGACCTCACGTTGAGACCGCTTGGTGGCATTCATGATACGAACGATTCCTTTAAAACTACTCCTACGCTATCACACAAGCATCTGACGGGATATGACGATAACTGCATGCATTTCTAGAATTCTGCGCCCTCTATAGAAACATGCACAGTCATCTTTCTCCTTAAATGGCAGAGCTATTACAGCAATGCCACTTTCATATGGGCGACCAATATATTTAAAAGAAACGTTGTATTTTTAAGCCATTTTACGGGTTTATTTTTATTTTATTTTGTTCTGTTTATTTTATTTATTTTTATTTTGTTTATTTTATTTATTATAATTTTAATTTTTTTAATTTTTTTAAATTTTTTTTTAATTTATTAATTTTTATTTTATTTTATTTATTTATATTATAGAATTTAACATATCATGATTTATAACAATTTTTCAATTTTATAAATATTTAATGTAAGGTAATTTGCAAACATTATAATTTAACAAATTTATCTGCATTATAAATTAGAATTTAAGAAATTTAAATAAATATAAATTACACATTACAACTAGTTATGTAATTCTTATGTATAATTAATTTGTATTTGATGGTAATCTAATATCCATTAATTAAATGAAAAAAGATCAATTAAATAAATTTTAGTATTTAAAATAAATTTCTTGTATGATTAATTTATTTTAGCTCAAAATTTATTTTATAAAGCACAGATTAAATATTTTAATTGGCATTTGATGGTAATTAAATATCGATTAACTGCATCAAAAAAATCAATTAAACACATTTTGATTTTTAAAATAAATTACTTGCATGTTAAATGCATTTTACCTCTTTTTTATGACTTGGGGATTCTGCCCCTACCAGTTACGCTCGCCAAGATCCGTCCCGCCTCTAAAAATCATTTAATTTGATCGGCTTCGAAAAGTTTAAGGAAGACTGAATTATTATTTAAAAAACCAATGACAATCACCCTATAAATGGGTATTCATTCTTCTCCGTTTTACGGAAGAGGTTTAAGGCTGAATGAGCTGCTGTTGATGACTGTTTTAACATTTAATTAAATAAGAGTATTTCAAATTTCTAGAATCAGCTAATATAAAATAAATTTCGTCAAAAGAACCTGGCTTCCCAAAAAAATTTAACAATGCTATAAAGTAATGGACTTAAATAACGCATTCTTAAATGTAACGTTTGTAAATCTGGCGTAATTTTCACCAAACTGTTCTTTTTCTTTTATTCACGCTAAAATATTTTTATCGTTAGAAAGGAAATGTTGTTATTTGCATTGTCTTATTTTGTTTTTTAAATCTGACATATTTTTTCTCTATTTACAACTTTTAACACATATTAATGAATATATTATTTTACAATTTTCTTTCTCTTTTAAAATTCACGTGTAAATAGAGCTTTTATGCCGTAATTTTCAATATTTTTCTGCTTTTAATACACAATATTCATTTAATTTTTATTTGAAGTATAATGTGAAATATTTAATTTTAATTTAAATTTTTAGTTTCAAGTAACTTTTATCCTTTACGTTGTTTTAATAGTTGGCAACAATTTAAAATAATTTTCTCTTCTAAAAGAAAAAAATTCTTTTGTAAAAAAGTATTTCTCGAAATGCTGAAAATTTCAATTTAAAATTTCAATAAATTCTCAAAAAATTAGCCAAATTGAAAAAAAAAATGCAATCTGTATACCGGGGCATTTTAATGTATACAGTGATCTAAAAATGATAAAATTCTTATTTATAGTTTTGTCTTCTATAAAACTTTTTAATGGAACGATTTTGACCAACTTCCATTAAATAACTTTTAAAATAATTATTCGATTTAAAAACTGTCTGCATCAGTTTGTTTATCAAACATTTCTCTTTAAAACCATGAATTTTCATACTTTTATATGCAATAGCTTTCATAATATTAACGAAGAAAGACCTCCATTCACAAAAATTTATTGTTGAATGCGTTAGTTATTTTTTTTTAGAATAAAGAGCAAACTTTTATGATTCTATCAAGTTGTTTGCCATCAAATTTTGACGAGTTCCACGTAGTTTTATTAAAGAACTTTCGATTTTTTTTTAATTTTAAGGTTTTTGGTTTTGCTGTAATTAAAAAGATTTTTCAGCTATACAAATATATGCTGTTAAAATTGCCTGAAAAGCATTTCTGGATTATTTATCTCATAAAGAAATAGCTTCCTCTTGTCATCATTTTGTTATTAAATATAAATGTGCTGCCATTTATGTTCTTAGATAGTGTATTTATAAATGATAATTGTAATTAAAAGAGATTGATTTGGATTTATTAATTAAAATATAGCATTTTGAAAGGAATATTAAATTAAACCCTTTGTTTGATCTTTGATTATACTTGTCCATTTTTTTCTGTATCTATCATTTTTTCCCCAAATTATCCATGTTTTCGAGGTAATAATTGGATTGTTACTGATTTATATAAACATTTGTTTCACAGGTAAAGACTCCGAGCTCGAACACAGGGAGTGTCGTGAACTTTTTGTACAGCTCATATTCAAAATATTAGAATAATTACCTTTTTTTTAGAAATTGAAAATATCGTTTGGTAATTTAATGTCTTTTAATGAAAATATGCAAACGATATTTTTATTAAGAACTTATTGTTGATTAAACTTACTTGTTATCTTAAATTTAATATCATTTTTGAAAAGATTAATTGCAAAAAAATTCATTTTGAAAAGTCAAAATATTAGAATATTTATTCAAGTGGTTCAAAATATTAGAATATTTCACATTAATTCTCCTTTAATTCTTACCAATTCTTAACTGGTGGCATCATTGATTAAATTCAGACTATTTTATTTAAAATCAGTATTCTTTTTTGCAGTTTGTTTCTTTTTCGTCTTAAAATGGGCTGTGTGAGTAATATTCCTGAATCTACTAAACTTCGTATGGTTGATTTGTATCGGCACGGTAAAAATCAATGTTTTATAGCGAATTATTTACATTGTTCGCAATCGAGCGTTAGTAAAATACTAACACAATATTCAAAAATTGGAAAATTTCAAAATAATCGCCGAAATGGTGGCCGAAAACCAAAAACATCTGCTAGAGATGACAGGAAACTGAAGCGTATAATTAAGAAAAACCGTTTTAAAAATATCCAATTCTTGCACCGAAAATGGAAAGAAGAAGGAGATGAAGTTTCTACATCGACAACATTAAGACGTCTCCATAAATTTAAATTTGAATCTCGTGTACCGAAAACAGAACCTCTCATGACTACAAGACAAAAGCGTATAAGATTGAATTGGTGTAAATCAAGACGTTTATGGAGCAATGAAGATTGGAAAAATATATTATTTAGTGATGAAAGTATGTTTTGTGTTTCATATGGTAATCAAGGTATTCGAGTTTGGAGAATGAAGCAAGAAGATTTGATAAAGAATGCCTTAAACGTTCCGTAAAATTTGCTGCTAGTGTCATGGTTTGGGGTTGTATGAGGCAGAAGGACCTGGAAAGTTATGCATCGTCTACGAAAAGGTTAACTCTCTGATATATCAAGAAATTTTAGAATATTACATGATTCCATCATCAGAAGATTTATTTGAAGATGATTTCATCTTTCAACAAGATTTAGCGTCCCCGCATACCTCGGTGTCAACTAAGAATTTGTTCCGCCAACGCAACATTAAGGTACTTCCTTGGCCACCAAATTCACCAGATCTTAATCCCATCGAAAACTTTTGGTGTATAATGAAAAAAAAACTTCAAGAAAATCCTCCTTCAAGTAAAACTGAGTTAGTGGCACATATAAAGTCTATTTGGGCTAATATTGATAGAAATGTTTGTAAACACCTTGTATATAGTATGCAAGATCGATTGTACGCTGTTATGAAAGCTAAAGGGGATGATACAAAATATTAACTACCATTTACTTCATATTCATAAGGTAATATTGTTGCGTAAAATAAAATATTCTAATATTTTGAACCAATCTAAATTTTATTCTAATATTCTGGTGTGTTTAAGGAAGCTGTATACCTAATTTATTGTGCTGTATTTTATATTTTATAAATCTTAAAATCTTCTCTAAGCATTCCAGATTTTATTTATAAGAAATTTAATTGCATTTACTTAGTATAAAAAATAAATAAATGACAAATAATTTTTTCTTATTACTTTTTCTCAATTATTCTAATATTTTGAATATGAGCTGTATATACAGAATATAGTTTGTATAAAGAATATGAAAAACACAATGAGCAATACCCAACAATTTTTTGTGAAAAAAAATCTCAAACTTTTACGCTACAGCTTATTATTGTCTGAGCGAAGCGAAGTCTTATACTCAGAGTACGTAACGATATTAAAAGTCAAAAAAATTCTTTCGTAAAGCAATTCTCAAAAAGTACTTGTCGGATTTTGATTCTGTATGTACCAGTAGGTACCGATGCACCTGGTGAATGCACCTACTACGAAAAATTAGTTCCAAATAGTTTAAAAGTTATATTTAAAAAACTGATAAAAAAGCACAATTTATTTGCATACGTCACAGAAACTTGGTGTGCGTTATTTTTCACCGGTTTGATATTTTCATAGACAACCGAACCAGAACACATGTAGTAAATAGTAATTGCCTGAGCCAAGCGAAGGCAATTACAGCAGCAGTTATTATTAGTTATTATTATTACTATTATTAGCTACTACTACTAATTACTATTATTACTACTACTTACTATTTACTATTTTTACTACTAATTACTATTATTACTATTATTGCCACTACTAATTACTATTATTAGCAGTTATTATTATTACAGCAGTATTACACAGCGCAGTATTACTTTCTGGACATATACAGCAACGAAACTATATTAAAAGTCAAACAAAATTCTTTTGTCAAGCAAATCTCAAAAAATACTTGTCGGATTTCGATTCTGTTTGTACCAGAAGGTACCTATGAAGATAACCTGATGAATGCACTTACTACGAAAAGTTAGTTGCAAATAGTTTTAAAATTATATTTTTAAAAAAACTGATAAAAAGCTATTTGTTACGTCACGAAATTTAAAGTACGTCATTTCTATTAGTAGAAGATGTTCATAATGTTTAGAGCACATACAGCAAAAATATTGTGTACGTTAACTTTATTCAAAAGAAAATCTCTTTTTTAAATTGGAAAAAAATAAACCTTTTTTTTATGAAGAGCTATTTTAGCACTAAATTTTTAACTTGTGACATAATTTAATAGTAAGTTCATGATTTTCTTTATTTGATTTCTTTTTATTTCTGATTGCACAGTTTTAATTCTACACACATAAAAAAACTGCTACTATTTGCAAAAAAGAAAAAAAGATGCTATTAGCGAGATTGGCGACCGGCTAACATAGAAATAACAAAATATGAGGTTACATACACTTTACCCGGGCAATGAGACAGATCGCCAAAAGTGGTTGTCTGTTGTGCATTTTGTTTATCGTTCCCAGTGATATTTAAAATACTAATTTAACTAACATAACATTTTTTAAAGTAAACAATGTCAAATAAATAAATATAATAAATAAATTAAAGAAACTGTAAAACATTATAAATAAAAAAACTGTAATAAGTAAATAAATTACATTATGTATTATTTTCTTATGCTCTTATTACGTATGATATGCAATAATGTTTTTAAAAAATAATGGTTACCAGAATTAATGTAATTGGCACCATGCTTGGCGCAGTTCTATCTGACATGACCCGGATAGTATGTATCTACGATACTACTTAATTATCCCGTCGACCATTTTAGACAAATAATAGAAATCGCAAACTATTTGACAAATTGTACAAACTCAAGTATTTTTTTTTTTTAATAATGAAAGAAAAATTAAATTAGTAAAATATTAATAAAATAAACATAAAAAATCTAATTAAATGTATGATTTAACATGTTTATTGTTATGTGAATGTGACATTTACGATGATATATTATTGGCATTTATTTTTATATTTTGGCGATAGTTATTTGGTCAACGGATTAAACAAGTAGTACCGTAAAATGATTATTCGTTAGGATTGACCTTGGACTATAAAAATATTTTTTCAATTTAATTGATTTTTAATTTTATGCAAAAACTATTTTTACAATAGTACAGTAGGATATTAGTCAATGTACTGATATTAAGTTACGCTGTACTTCAACAATTGGATTTCCAGTCGGTGTTGGCATCAAACATAAACATGTTAGCATAAATATTTATGTGGTGAAATATTTATTAAATGAATATCAAATTTTTTGAAAAAATATTTTTTAGCCTCCGATGCTATTTCTTTCAGACAAACTAAAAAATGTCGTGTCATCAACCCTGAATTTTCTACTGAACCGATTTTGATAATTATTTTTTTAAATAAAAGCTATTTATTTGTAGTTGTGCCCATTTTAGTTACTTTTTAATTTATTTCCATTTTTATATTTTATTTTTAATTTTAAATGCTTTTTACGATATTTGTTCAAAATGGTGGCAACTCAGTTTAGCTTTTCTCTCGATAATAAAAATTTATTTTCCAAAATGATTGCATATAATTATGCCCTAATTGAGGTTTAAACAAATATATTTACTGAGAAATAATATTAATAATGTAAACAAAATAACAGAAAATAATTTATGATAAAAATTAATGTCTAAAGCAAAATAAGAAAAATTTCAAATGAGGAAAATGATCTCATTCTGCAACCACATAAATGGGAATTACAATATTATTACGGATGCCTTTTTCATATTACTAATAACACTAACTTTTAAAAAACATTTGAAGAGAAAATGACGTCACTATTTAAAGCATTACATTTTTACTCATAACGATATTACGTAATACTCTGTTATCCCGTCGACCAATTTTGCCAAATTATACAAATCGCCAAACTAATAGCCAAATTATACATATTGACATAATTTTTATTTTAAATAACGAAAAAACAAATAATTAGTAGAATATTAATAAAAATTTTAATAAAAAGTCTAAATAAAAATCATTTAATGACATTTTAAACACATGAATCGTATTTAATGTCATTGAATGTGACATTCACGTTCGTACATTATTGGCATTTAATCTTATAGTTTAGCGATAATTTTTTGGACAACGGGATAACCTAGTAGTACCCGATATTACATTTCAATATTTCTCTTCATTATGGACATTGAGATTGAGGTTTTACTTTTAGATGACTTCAGTTAGTGAAAATAATGTCACAGTAAAAATGAAATTATTTTTTTTTAGGTACTACTCTGTTATTCCGTCGACCAATTTCGCCAAATTATACAAATCGACAAACTAATAGCAAAATTATACATATTTACATAATTTTTATTTTAAATAACGAAAAAGCAATAATTAGTAGAATATTAATAAAAATATTACTAAAAAGTCGATATAAAGATCATTTAATGACATTTTAAACACGTGAATCGTATTTAATTTCATTGAATATGGCATTCACGATCATTCATTATTAGCATTCAATCTTATAGTTTGGCGATAATTTTTTGGTCGACGGGATAACCTAGTAGTAACTTTTTTTTAAATAAAACTATTTTTCTGTGAGTGCATATAAAATAAAATTTCTTGATTTCGCTGGCACTCAGATTACAATTTTAACTGAAGATGTGCGAATATTTGCATGCAAAATTGTAACTGGCAAATTTTACATTTAGTTTGTAAATATATTTATTATATATTGATTCAATATTGTAATTACTTTTGCTTTTTTTAAAAAACCAAATCGATCGGGTCTTTTAAACATTTCACTCGTCGAATTCGACGGGTTTCCACTCATTTTATTGTTAAATTGCATTTTCTTTTACAGAGTCTATAAAAAAGCGTTTAAACTAAAGAAAAAAATCCGTTTTTGGTGAATCTAGTAAATGAAGAAGTAGCACGTCAAATTGTATCTCTTTATTATTCCGCAATTCCAATGTCTCAGAGAGAAATTACTATTCAATTAGGTATTTCACGCCGTTCTTTTTGCTATTGTAGTGATAAACACAAGAAAAATGAAGTTAGTTAATTAAAATCGAAACGGGATCGCCCTTCTAAAAAACCTCTATTGATTTTTTTTTTCTCATCGGAGGCAAAACTCAATTCTGCAATGGCAGAATCTACATTCAACTTGTTAGCCTCCGATGCTATTTCTTTATGACAAGCTAAAAATGTCGTGATATCAGCCCTGAATTTTCTATTCAACCGATTTTGATAATTATTTTTCTAAATGAAAGCTATTTATTTGTAGTTGTGCCCATTTTAGCTATTTTTTAATTTATTTCCATTTTTATATTTTACTTTTAATTTTAAAAGCTTTTTCATGATATTTCTTCAAAATGGTGGCAACACACTTTAGCTTTTCTCTCGATAATAAAAATTTATTTTCCAAAATGATTGCGTATAATTATGCACTAATTGGGGTAAAAAATATATTTTTTTTTTTCCGAGAAATAATATTGATAATGTAAATAAAATAACAGAAAATAATTTATGATAAAAATTAATGTCTAAATCAAAATAAGAGAAATTTCAAATGAGGAAAATGATGTCATTCAGCAACCAGATAAATGAGAATTACAATATTATTACGGATGCTTTTTTCATATTACTAATAACAGTAACTTTAAAAAAAAAAAATTGAAGAGAAAATGATGTCACTATTTAAATCATCGCATTTTTACTCATAACGATATTAGGTACTACTCTGTCATCCCGTCGACCAATTTCGACAAATTATACAAATCGCCAAACTAATAGCCAAATTATACATATTTACATAAGTTTTATTTTAAATAACGAAAAAGCAATAATTAGTAGAATATTAATAAAAATATTAATAAAAAGTCGAAATAAAAATCACTTAATGACATTTTAAACACATGAATCGTATTTAATGTCATTGAATGTGACATTCACGATCATCCATTATTGGCATTTAATCTTATAGTCTGGCGATAATTTTTTGGTCGACGGGAAACCTAGTAGTACCCGATATTATATTTCAATATTTCTTTTCACTATGGACACTGAGATTGAGATTTTACTTTCAGATGACTTCAGTTAGTAAAAATAATGTCACAATAAAAATTAAATTAGTTTTTTTTTTTTTTTTTTTTTTTAAATAAAACTATTTTTCTGTGAGTGCATATAAAATAAAATTCTTGGATTTCGCTGGCACTCAGATTACAATTTTAACTGATGATGTGCGAATATTTGCATGCAAAATTGTAACTGGCAAACTTGACATTTACTTCGTAAATATATTTATTATACATTGATTCAATAATATAGTTACTTTTGCTTTTTTAAAAACCAATTCGATCGGGTCTTTTAAACATTTCATTCGTCGAATTCGACGGGATTCCACTCGTTTTATTGTTAAATTGCATTTCCTTTTACTCAGAGTCAATAAAACAGCATTTAAACTAAAGAAAAAATCCGTTTTTGATGAATCTAGTCAATGAAGAAGTAGCACGTCAAATTATATCTCTTTATTATTCCGCAATTCCAATGTCTCAGAGAGAAATTGCTATTCAATTGGGTATTTCACGCCGTTCTGTTTGCTATCATGTTGATAAACACAAGAAAAATGAAGTTAATTCATTGCAAACTAAACGGGGTCGCCCTTCTAAAAAACCTTTATCGATTTTTTTTTCCTAATCGGAGGCGAAACTGAAATCTGCAACAGCAGAATCTACATTCAACTTTTTTTTTTTTTTTTTTTTTTTTTATCACAGCAATATGAAATTTTGTGCATATATACGTTTCACCAAAAGCATATAAAACACCTTATAAAAAATTCCAATCTTATTAAAATTTTTAATTAAAAAAAATAAATTGATTTTTAAACGAAATTTTAAAATGCTCCTCGTGTTTTAATTTTTGAGATATTTTCTTGCACACTTTTCTTGTATTTTTTTTTTTTTTTTTTTTTTTTTTTGCGATAAAAAAATAATTGTTATTTCTGTGGTTTCTGAGGATGATGCTTATGGGGTTGCATTTTTTGCCACTGGATTGGACTTCATGTGTTTTCGTATGTAATATTTTGCATTTAGTATCTTTTTGTACACAATTATTGTATTTTTAATTGTATTTTTAAATTGTGTTTTTCTGTAAGTGTAATATTACATAAATACATTTTTTACGAATTTTTAAGAGGCATATATGACATATATAATAGATGTATGTGAATTATATAAAATTATCAAAATGTACATACATTACATAGTTTGTGGTACTACTTGGTTATCCTGTCGACCAAAAAATTAACGCAAAACGATAAGATTAAATGCCAATAATGAATGACCTTGAATGTCACATTCAATGACATTAAATACTGTAAAGGTGTTTAAAACATCAATAAGTGAATTTATTTCGACTTTTTATTTGTATTTTTATTAATATACTGCTAACTATTTGTTTTTTTCCGTGATTTAAGATGAAAATTATGTCAATTTGTATAGTTTTGAAAAATTGGTCGAAGGGATAACCAAGTGGAACCCATTGTTTTTATGGCACAGATGCCATATACGCACCATAGTGGAGCGGTTTTTTATGACGCCAATTCGGCAAAATGCTTGATTTCAAATATTAGTTACATCTTTATATTATTTTTTTCTATTGTTTAAAAACTAACAACAAAAAAAGTTAAATTAAAATTATTGAATAAAATAATTGAAATCGCTTTAAAAGCGAAAATGAAAGTAAATAAACAGTTTATTAATAAATAGAAACAACAATAGCCGGGTTACCATATGCGGCATACGATCGCCATTTTGTTGCAATCGCGCCGATGTGGTACGTATATGACATCTGTACCGCTTTTATTTACAGATGTATATTAAGTTATTTTTATGTATGTACATTTTATATATATTCACATATTGAATATACATGTAATATACATAAAATTCATACTTGCTTATATAAACAACATACTTATTTTTTTAACGTGTGACATGCATCACGTTTATTTAAAACAGATTTTAAGAAAAAGCCTGATTTCCGACACTTGAAAAATTTGGTAACATAAAAAACGGCCTTTTGGCGATATTGTGGATTACTTCGCCAATCGCGCAATAGGACAGAGAAATCTTCCCAAATTTTAATTTTAAATCGGATAGAATCACGTTCCAACAACGAAATTAAATTTGAGTTAAGTCATGCTTGCTGAAATACAATATTTGCGGCAAATCTAATGACGAATGGACTTTAAAGAAAAAAAAAAAAAAAAAAAAACTTTGTTTTAAAAGTTCCGGCATTTTTAAAATTTTGACACAATTCAGACTTAAGAAAATAAAATTCTTTATGGATGTATTCGAAAAAACACTTTTCCACCTACAACAGCTCGAAATTTTCTGATACAATTTCAGACACATTTTAATAAGTAGAAACATGAAAAATGCTAAGGGGATTTTGAAGAGACGTATAAGGTGCTGTGTGATGTCATTTTACGCTCAATTCATTAGAATTTGATTTATAAACATTTATCTTCTCAGTAAGACCCTTTTTTTCGTTTCCAGATCTCCCGCTTTGGAAAAATCGGTTCAAAATCCCGTTTTTGATTTTTTTTTGCAATATTTTCTGCATTTATCAAAGAATCGACAATTACGGCACCTTGTGTACTTTCTAAATAAGACAATTTGCCAATTCGATGCATATGAGAGCAAAAATGAATTTAATAAAAAAAAAAAAAAAAATTGTAATTTAAGAAATTACCCCAACCATTTGAAAAATGTTTCACTCGATACATTCATCTATCATTTTAAGCTAAATACCAGTTGTTTTATTGTGTATTATCCGTGCCACTGCTATAAATGACTTTATACATGCTGCAATTTGAAGGTACGGTTCGTTTAAGTTATATCACTCTATTGTCGCCAAGCATAAAAGTTGGCGACGAAAGAAACATTTCAAACTATTTAACATTGTTGGTGCAAAAGTAATCATTATTAAAATACAGCTTTGGCATATACTGTTATACTTGTAAGACTTTGGCATATATTGTTTGATTTTACAGAGCAGAATTTTGGTGATGGAGGTTTTAAACCAAAATCGATCGCAGCACATGCATCTGTGAATGGGTCCATCAGACATCGAATCAAAAAAGTTTTTTCCCAGTTTTTCCCAAGCCGATTGCTTTTTAGTTTTCTTTTTAGGTGGTGGAAAATCAAGAGTAATAGCTATAACATTTTCCGGCTTGTTAGAATCACTATTGGCACTCAAATTTTCCTGGTTAGAACCGACCGATAGTAAAACGCCATGGCTAGTGGATTGGACGCCCTGGCGACATGATGTTTTACAATTAATCGGTTCGGCATTAAATTGCTTCCTTTTTCGTGATCGCCTTTCAACACGTAATTGGTTTTCAGCGGCTCAATAATCTTTTGATTTTATCATTTTCTGCATTGAAAGACGTTTTTGCGCCAAACCAAATACAGTATTACTCAGTTATCCCGTCGACCAATTTCGCCAAATGATACGAATCGCCAAACTGATAAGCAACTTATACATGTTGACTGTGTTTAATATCATTGAATGCGATATTCACGTTCATTCATTTCTTTGGCTTCGGCTTTTTCCGTATCTGTTAATTTCCGTCTACCCATTTTTAAATTTGTTAGTTTTCTCCTTTATTACAATTATTTTAACCATTTTAATTTACTATTCAAATAAAAATTCTTCTAAAAGTAAAGAATTTAATTTAAATTCAAATAAAAATTCTTCTAAAAATAAAGAATTTAATTTAAATTCAAAAGTGGTAACATCATTCAAAAGTGGTAACATCATCGGGTCCATTCTCCCGAAAACAACAACCATTTTTCAAATGGTTAATAAATCGGAAAACAAGCAGTTTAAATCGAAATACACCCTTAATAAATGATATAAATTTGAAAAATATATTGATGAACAGTATTCTCTTTTTTATAGCAACCATGGCATAATTCAGGCTTTAGAAAATAAAATGCTTTACAAAATGGTATCAATATTGTCAGGTTCTGAGACCACCTCTGCTAAAGATCGGAATTTCCGCTATCTCTCTATCTTAATATTTTGTATTGTCCTGGCTGTGTGCTAGAATCTTCAAGGTGACATTCTTTCTTTGTTGAAGGGAGAATTGACAGGTAATCCTGTGCAGGTGGTGTGTCAGAAAGAGGAGATTGCTGAGAGGCGTGTTCATCCTTCAGTGAGGTATGTGGATGATGAGCTGACAAGCAACATGTCACTAATCAAGAAAGGAATGTGGAATGCGTCCAATGGATAAGCTCCAAAGGGAGTTGACATTGGGGAAACACCGTGATTTGAGAAGAGCTTGTCTCAGATTGGAGCAGTTGGGATCTGGGGTTCGTACCTAGAGAGTGCTCTGTGTTGGAGAGCATAAGCAGTGCGTATCTGGAGAGCAAGGGACACAGACGTCCTGGTGTTTAGTGCTCTGGGCCGAGAAGTTCAGGCCGAGTATACATGTGTTGGGAGATTCGAAGTTGATCTCCGATAAAGTGAATCTAACGTGCATTGAGTGTGAGGTGTAATTTGTACAGTATACAGCCAACCTTTACTGTATCTAATTTAATGTTGAACCGGATCACCTGTATCCGAGTTGTAATTGCATATAATTGTAAATAGCGTGTTTATTGTGTACATACATTCTAAATAAACTGTTAATTCAGTTAATTGACAGCGTCAGTGTTCATTTACACATTCCTCACAGTGGGTGACCGATATCACCTAATAATATCGGTGGTGGCAGCTATAACTACCACGGACTTTCTTCAAAGTTGTGTGGGCTGAGAGGAACGTCCGACAATTATTATGAAAATTATAAGAACAGTGCTTCGCTTGTTTATAGGGGCTAAGGCATAATTCAGTCTTAAGCAATTACGAATATATACAATATTTCTTAATATTGCATTTTCTGCTATTATTTTCTCCAAAAATAAATATATAGGGTTGGGGAAAAAGTAAATTCGTTTTTTCCCAACAAATAGCTTTAAAGTCGCATATCTCGAGTAATACTTACTCAATTAAGTCATACTATACAGCGTTTGAAAGGTAACAGTCTCTAAAACATTCTAGATATAAAGGTAGCGTCATCTGTTTAACCAGTCAAAAGTTATTGCGTTTTAAAAATAGAGATTTCAGAAGATCATTTTCCATCACATTTTAGATTTTTACTTCAAAAAAGCGAAAAATTGGCGCAGGCTCATCGAAACTTGTGTGGCATTTATGGTGATCAGTGCTTAAGTAAACGCCAAAGTCAGAATAGGTTTGCTCGTTTTCCTTCCGAAAATTTCGATGTTAAAGATTCCCTGGCCGGCCAATCCTTGAAAAATTCGATGAAATTTTAAAAACAATCCAGATAGACTGACATATTTCTTCCCACGACATTGCTACGGAACTAAATATCAACCATAAACCACTTTAGAACCATTTACATAAAATTGGATACCAAAAGAAACTCGATACTTGGGTTCCCCATAAACTTGCAGTAAAAATTTTAATGGACAGAGTTTTCATTTGTGAATTGCTACTGAAACGGTATGAAATCGAGCCATTTTTTAAACAAATCATTACGGGTGATGAAAAGAGAATCACGTATAACAACAATGTGCTAAAAAGATCGTGATCGAAGCTTCACAAACAGTGGAAAAGCCCGGATTGATGCCTACGAAAGTGATTCTGTGTGTTTGGAGGGATTGGAAAGGAATTTTCCATCATGAGCTGCTCAAACCTGGCCAAACCACCAATTCAACTATCTTCTGTAAACAACTAATGCGATTGAAGCAGGCAATTAAAAAACCCGGTCAAAATTGATCGAAAGGAAAGGCGCTGTCTTCCATCACGACAACGCTAAACCACAAGCATCTTTAGTCACTCGACAAAAACTGAAAGAGCTTTGTTGGGAAGTTTTAATGAACCAGTGGCGTAGCAAGCGGGGGGCGGAGGGGGCGGTCCGCCCCGGGTGTCACCCTCTAAGGGGTGACACCCAATTTTTATTTGCAAATAAATATATATATTCATATAAAATTTTGGAAAAGTCTGATGTAAAATGAAATTTCTATAGCACGACGCAACAGAGTAAATTTTCTTTTCTTAGAGAATGTGAAATTTTATACAGAATGGTGTGTCTAAATAACATTTGCGCCAGGGAAAAGAAACCAACCCATCCATCGAATAGTTAGCAAAAGCAAACTTTAAAAGAAAGAATTTTCTTCAAAATATAGACAAGACACTGATTTATGCGGACTATGGGTTAAGTGAGGAGTTGCTCTTGTGTTTTTTTATGCAGGAGGACAAAAAAGTAAATAAGGAATGGTATGGTCATTTTTTGTAATAATGTAGAGTTATGATTGACGAATTGGGGGGGGGGGGTGACACCCTTTATCCGCCCCGGGTGTCACCCATCCTAGCTACGCCACTGTAATGAACCCACCGTATAGTCAGCACCTGAATCCGACGGATTACCATTTGTTCCGTCCTATGTGGTACTCTCTAGTAGGTGTTAAGCTGGCTTCAAAAAAGGCTTGTGAAAATCACCTTGTTCAGTTTTTTGCCCAGAACTCTCAGAAATTCTATAGTGACGGAATTATTGTTTTACCAGAAAAATGGCAAAAGGTCATCCAACAAAATAGCACATAAATTTTGATTAGTTTTTTTGATTTATATAAATAAATTCACTTTGAAAAACACGAAAAAAAGCGAACTTACTTTTTTCCCAACCCAATATATACTTCATAATGAATTTTCTAACTACAGAACGATTTTAATGGATTTTAAGTATTATAAGCTAAAAGGATATTTTTATCATTTAAAAATACAATTTTATTTAAAAATTTTTAAATTCGAAGACATTTATGTTATAACAAATAATTATTGTTAGTTTATTTAGAGTTATTAATTTAAATGTATGTCGAATGTATGCAAAAGGCACAAAAAATGAGGACATTTCCTAGTTTTAAGTTTCAAAAGCGGAGTAAAATTGCATGTATACCTTAGAAACCTTTATACCTTACCAAGCCTACAGCATAACGGTCAGAGCGCGCGTCCAGAATACCAAGGTACTCGGGTTCAAATCCAGCAGGAAAAATGAAGGTAAGAAATTTGTTCCTGAATAATGTCTGTATATGTAAATCCGTCTGAATAATAGAAAAAAAACAACATTCGAGTTTTCTTTTTAAATTAAATAGTAGCTTTAACTTAATTTATTTTTTTTAACATATTAGTGACCTTGAAGTTTCCCAAAGTCCTCCTATATCACTTCCTTAAATCTTCCCCAGAACCTGAGGAGGACCCTGAAGGAGGTCCTGGGGAGCGCCCCAGGATGCTGTAAAGCGGACATTTTCGGTTCTTGAGGACCTCCTGGTGACAATTTTCTGCATCCTCGGGGATGCTTGGTGTATGATGGTCCTGGGATGTGAATCCTCCCCAGGGCATCCTGGGGAGGCAAGTGTGCTATATGGGATGCTCACCTCCTAGGTTATCTGGTATATTAGATGAAATTAAAGAAAAACATTTACTCAAGTTTACAAGCTATAATAATATGAATCCTGGGCATGTTCCTGATGTACTGAAAGGATTGACCTATATTATAGATGATGTTGATTGCTCTTGTGCACCCAGTTATAAGTTTATATAAAATTAATGGTCAACAATTTGCTTACCATGGAAATGTCATTAATTTTCATCAAGATTTTATACCAGTTATACGTAAGCTTCCTGATCTTGCTGCTGCAAGTCAAGCAATCATTCTCATCTGCAAAGAAACACCAAAAGGATTTTCCCATTTTAAGTTCGATCAAAACGTGTTAGGGAAGCTATCGCTTGGTTAAGGGTGTTGTTAACTGATCCGCTCAACAAGCGAAAAACGTTTTGACACATTTACAAATTCATTTTTTAACAGAAAGATATAAAATTTTAATGCCTGATTATGGGAGCAATTTCAAATTAAACTTATTTTCCATCTTTTGATAATTAAATTACTTATCGAGTTATATGCTATTTCGATGACGTAATCACCCGTTTTTCTCCTCCTTTTCGACCGGTTTTTCCGCTTTCGTCGGGAAATATGCTCAAAAGTATCAACTTTGAAGGCTTGTTATGAAAAATCTATTGTGTTTTTTAAAAAACAGAAAAATGAGTGCAATTAGGCAGTTTCTTAATAACAATCTCTGCTAATTTCATGCATTTCCGAACAAAAATAAATGAAAACATGTGTCACAAAGTTGCCCTTTTTGATTTAAGAACACCCTTAATTCATAATAATAGATATTGTCAAACTATTGAGCTTGATGAAAAAGCTGTTGACTCTCTGCCGCAAGATGGTGACGCTATTGCAGTTTTATCATTTTTTCCTACTTTTCTAAGTGAGAATTATGAGAAGAGAAGTGATCCTCGAAACCAAAATGAAGCTATTGAAAACTTCACTCAATCGTTTTTTCCTAGCATTGCAATAACGAATCAAGATCAAAGTATGAGAAATCTGTGCTATGACCTTCAGTGGCCTGCACAAAATGTGAATCCAATAAATGAATTCCGGGAGGAAGGATACATCGTAAAAGCTTTTCCGACTCTTTTCCCATATGGAGAAGCTGATTATTTGCATCCGAGACCAATCAAAGTACACTTAACCAAGTATTTCAAGTTTCTCTTGCAATTCCACGATGGACGATTCGCAAGAGATCCAAGATTTAGATTTCTTGCAATGAATACTGAAATGCGTTTACAAGCACTGAAACAAGGTGATATATTCGTTAAGAAATCGGCCCTACAAAATATTTTAAAACAAAAATTCCAAGAGCTCATACAGAAGGATAATAGCCTTGCCAACTCAGTCATGTTCTACGCCAATAAACTCAGAACTTTAAAAAGTTTTTGGCACCAGAGAAGTGGAGAATTATTAGATATGGTTAACCAAATTGGAACTCCTACAGTTTTCTTCACTCTGTCAGCTGCAGATTATCACTGGCCTCATCTTTTCAAACTTTTGGCGATGAAACCACCAAACGATTTAACTGATAAAGAAAGAGCAGATTTGATGCATCAAAACCTTTTGATTACTGCTTTCTTCTTCACTAAAAGGGCAGAATCGTTTCTTAACAAAGTCATAAAGAAGGTGTGGAAAGTTAAAGACCACTGGTTCAGATATGAATGGCAGTGGAGAGGTAGTCCTCACCTTCATGGTTGACTTTGGTTGGAAAATGCTCCAGATTTTCAAAGTTTAGATAATGCTTCTGATAAAGTAAAAGATGAATTTCTGACTTATTGCTCAGACATATGTTCAGCGTTCAATCCAGATCAACATCTTCCACCAGCTTCACAGCATCCGAGTCGCCGTACATTTTCAGAAGCTCAATCTGATTCATCTGATTTACAACAGCTTTTAAATACTTTCCAACGTCACACACGGTGTGGAGATCATTGCCTTCGCAAGAGGCAATCTTACAAATGTCGTTTTAAATTCCCTCAAGAGCAGCTGAAAAAATCCCGATTTGTGAAGGATAGTAATGTTTGGATATTCCAACCAGCAAGAAATGATGAGCTCCTTCAACGATATACCGTATTTACTCGTGTATAAGGCGCACTTTATTTCCAAAAAATTAGGACAAAACTCCTAGGTGCGCCTTATACACGGAATAATTTTTTACTGTTGGATGCAGTCGAATGATATACATATGAAACAAGAAATTATTCAAAGAAGATAATAAAACTCGGAAAATGTTACATAATTGAAATATTACTGCATATTTATTTCAGTCCTTGCAGTTATTTATACAACAGAGCTAATGGCATTATCTAAACGCTAATTAGCAATTCTCTTTACAGTCACTCATTCCAAATTCCCGTCATTCTCTTAACCCCTTGAGCACTGATGGTAGAATTTTCTACCACATAATTTTAATTCCGAAATGTCACAATGACAGAAGAAAATTCGGCCAAATTTATTTGAAAAATGTGTAAGGCATTTTTTGTGTTTATCGTTAACCAGTTTTTTTCTTTGCATAAAACTGGTGCCAATGTGACATTTGGAATTTTGAAGAAATTTACACCCCAGAGCTCAAAGGTTTAAGCTGCTATTAGATTCACGGACTTTAGGCGACACAAACTTTTTAGCGGATTTTAACTCCAGCATTTTCCCGTTCAAAGAGACAAAAAGGTTATAATTATCTTTGAAAAAGTCGGAGGAAAAGCCGGAAAACCAGTTTCTACTCGTGTCAGGCGTTAATATTTATCGCCTACTCGTATCAATCGCTTATCTCTGATTCTTTGAAACGTTCGATGTTGGATGAAAAATCTAAGCTAGCCCAGACTTTTTTGAACCTGTGGGAAAAAGTTGGGAAAAGTTTCCTATCACACTGGATTTTGGGAGGATATTTCGAGAAAAGTTGGAGGAAATCAAGTGTTGGCTCAAAAGTCTTACGGAGTGTTGGTGAATCTGATAGCAGCTTTACAACCCGAAGTCTAAAAATGCATTTTCGTCTTGTTTTCTGGTCTGGTGTAATGTTTGTTTCGACTTTTTTTTAACTGAAATTCATTTGGTCATTCTTCATTCGCGTATCAAGTTTATGGTGCGCCTTATATACGAGATTTTAAGAAATCGCCATTTTTACTTGTAAAGTAGGTGTGCGCCTTATATACGCGTGCGCCCTATACACGAGTAAATATGGTAACCCTCTCTTCACGAGAATTTGGCGAAGTAATACAGATTTCACCAATTATTGACAAATTAGCAGTATTAAATTATATAGAAAAATATGCCTCTAAAGCAGAGCATACGTCACCAGCATATTCAGATGTACTCAATGAAATAGCTGCAAATAATCAATATTCAGAACCAAAAGAAAAAATTTAAAAAACTCATGCTTACATCCACCTCTGAGCGTGACTATTCTGCACAAGAGGTTGAGCACTTTTTAATGTGTTGGCCATTGTATAGAAGTAGTCGGACATTCATTACAATAACAATAAAAGATGAGGAATGGATTAACATGATTAGACCAGATGCTAATAATCAAGCTGCAATTATTACGCGTTATAAAAATCGCGAGCCCGAACTTGAAGATATCAGTCTTTTTTAATTTGCTAAAAATTATCATTATATAAAAGGAGCAAATGTGTTCAAAGCAAACGACAAAGTTCTACGAGTGTTTCCAAGGTTCAAACAGACACATCAATTAGGAGAGGATGAAAAGTTTTTCAAAATATTAGCTATATTACATCTTCCATGGAAATATGACTACAATAATCTCTTATCTGGTATTTCTTCAAACTCGGTACCCATGGTTTCATCTCTGTCAACAATTTGAACTATTTAGAAATTACTTTCAGGATTTTCCCGAGGATGATAACTTCATTTTTGAAGAATGGGAGAACCCACAGAAAATTCATGAAGAAGTATACATGGATATATCAAGAGTAGGACCCAATTATGAGAATCAAGATGCACTAGGCCGTCGTCAAATAGATTTAGCTTTTGAGTGGGAAAATTTAAACACTGAGGAACAGGAAACTGCGAAAATAGTATCATGGCTACAAGTTGAAAAGTCAAGATATACACCTTGTGAGGGAGTGACCTTTGTCATAAAGGCACTCTAGTATTTCTGATATCGTGACGTCAATAATTTAACATGTGTAAGCGTGAAAGCGACATCTATCCTCTCTTTTACTTTAATTTTCTAGAGCGTGTGTGTCTCTTTCGGATTCTGCAGTTAGGTCGCGGTTAGTAGTATTATGTAAATTTGAAGTATCACAGTTTGCAGCATATAAAAGCCTGGAGATTGAGTGTGTGTGGTGTGTCTCTGGCGACGTTAGCCAGCAGAGCGTGTCTAGCGATATTAGCCAGCAGAGCGTGTCTAGCGATATTAGCCAGCGAAGTGTGTCTCTAGCGGCGATTTCCCGCTGGTGTCTAGCAGAGTCTGTCTAACTGCGTTGATTGATCCAGAGCAAGCGATGTCGAGTGTTAGCAAGCCTCCAGTGAGTTGCTAAGGAGTTTTGGAATTTGACTCGAGAAGTTGGCCAGTGGTAAGAATTTAATAGTAATTACAATGATCATCTCAAAGTTAATAAAGAAATATATACAGCCACGGGCTGTCTAATAAGTCTTATCTAGCAGTTTATCCGAAAGATAGCTGAGAAGTAGTCTGAGGTGCCCTGATTGAGCTAGTTCCGGAGCTGTGAGTATGAGTTTAAACTTTTAGTAGTGTTCTCAGTTGTGAAAATTACAGACTTGCTCCACTCCCCTTGAGCCCTTATCGTTTTTAATAAACTGGCTTTTTATCTTATATACTGAGTTATGTCTGCATTTAACACCCAGTACGAGCACCCAACCGTTACAAATGGCGCCCAACGAAATGTCGGACATTGTGAGATTGTGCCACGTGTTTATTTTACCGGTGAAGGTGACATTAATGAATTTTTAGTCAAACTAGATGATTATATCCTGTTCAATAATATACTGAGAAGAATAGATACATAGTGCTTAAGTGCTCATTGAAAGGCGAAGCACTTTTGTGATTAGAAAATATAGGAAAATTTTTGATTAATGATGAAGCTAAAAGATTTGAGCAGACTGTGATTGAGTTAAAGAAGGCATTTCCTCCCGTTAATGATAAAAGTATTTTAAGAAAAGAATTCTATTGCAATAAGCAGAATATTTATGAGTCAGCATCAAAGTTTTACCTACGTAAGCTAGAATTGAAGAATAAATTGGATTTAGATATCACATTTGAGGAATTGTTGGACATAGTTCTTCCTCATTTTAATCCGAATATACAGGACTATATTGAGATTAGAGCACCTAAGAATTTTTCAGAAATGCACCAAATATTATCGAAGTATGAGACTCGGCATAGCTCGGATCAACGGGATTCGCGTAGCCCTCGACAGAGTCCTGTCACGGGAGGTAATTTGAGAAATGAGGGGGAGCGTAATTTTTTGAGAGGGGTACAGCGATTCCCGGATAATAATCTGAGTAATGGAAATTATGGATTTGGTCGTAATGTGTCGAATACAGGTAATGGTAATAGGAATACTGGTGGTGCTAATAATTTTAGAAGTGGTGATAGATATATGTATGGAAATAGGCAGAATAGTGGTTTTGGTCGGAAAGGGGGAGAACGGGACAAGAATGTTTCTTCGCAAGTAAGGAGATTAACTTCGGATGAGAATTTTGAAGGTAGATCAATGCAAAGGAGATGTGTTAAGAGGTCGGGTCAGTTAAACTGGTAGGTGACTGTATTTCGGAAGGTATGCAGTCACAGGTTAAATCGCAAAAGCTTTCTGTGAGTTTGAATAAAAATACTATTAATCCGGTTGAGTTACCTGAAGCGTTAATTGTGTTAGATGGTATTGTCGTTAAGGGTGTCCTGGTCTACCTGGACGATATAATTATAATGGCAGCTACTTTTGAAGAGCATTTAAGATTATTGAGGGAAGTGTTTACGTTGTTAAGAGATGCTGGGTTAACAGTTAAGTTGGAAAAATGTAAATTTTTGAGAAAAGAGATAAAGTATTTAGGAGTTAAAATTACGCGTGAAGGTATTAATATAGATAATGAGAAAATTTAAGCAATTACGTCAATGAATCCCCCCAAAAATAGTAAGGAAGGGGCGACATTTTTAGGGATGGTGGCTTGGTTCGCCAAGTTCATTCCACGTTTTTCAGAGTTATGTGAACCATTGTATAATTTAAAAAGGAAAAGGGTGAAGTTTACATGGTCATTGGCGGCTCAGAGATCGTTTGAGTTATTAAAAGAGGCATTAATTTCCCCTCCTGTTTTGGCTCACCCCGATTATTCGTCTCAGTTTGAAGTGTATTGCGATGCGAGCAAGTATTGGGGGTTGGAGCTATGTTAGCACAGAAAGGCCGAACTATAGCGTTTGCGTCGAGAATTTTAAATGCAGCTGAAAGGAATTACTCGATTACAAAAAGGGAGTGTCTTGAAGTAATTTGGGCTTTGAATAAATTTCGTTGTTTTTTCACTAATATACCAGTTAAAGTCATTACGGATCATTCAGCTTTGACAAAGTTAACTAATGGAAAGGGTTTGTCATCTCGTATGGTCAGATGGTGTTTGAAGTTGGCAGAGTATAATGTGATTATAGAACATAGGGCTGGCAAGGAAAATGCGGTAGCGGACGCTTTGTCTCGAAACCCGCATGGTGGTTTAGAGGTCACGGAGGAAGTTAAGTGTTGTGCATTGTCTTCGTTGGTGTTAAGGTCACGAGAGCAGTTAATAAGAAAGCAGAAACAAGATGAAGAGTTTGGTAGTTTATATCGTTACCTGGAAAATCCTGATGATGTCCCGAGCGCAAATGTGCCTATGTTTGAGAAATGGTCCCAATCTTTTAAGCTTATCGATGGTCTTCTTTTTTATTCTAAAATTGTAAATTCACGTGGTGAATTAAGAGTTTTTATTCCGGATAGTCTTCGTAAGGCCATCTTAAAAGAATTTCATGATAATCCATTAGCAGGTCACTTAGGAATCAGGAAAACTTATGCTCGAATTTGTGAATCCTGCTACTTCCCTAAAATGCGGGAAGCAATGCGCGCTTATGTCTCCAATTGTAGCACATGCCAACGTTATAATTATAAGAATGTAAGTCCAGCTGGCAAATTAATTCCTATTAAAGTAAATTTTCCTAATGAATGTGTAGGTGTAGATTTAATCGGTCCTTATCCATTGTCTAATCCTAAAAGATATAGATTTGTACTAGTTATAGTTGATTATTTTAGTAAATGGGTAGAGTTAGTCCCCCTCAGGAAGGCTTCTGCATCTGCAGTTGCCGATGCATTTTTCGATAATTATATTTCTAAATATGGTGTACCAATTAGGGTAGTTAGCGATCACGGCCCTTGTTTTACTTCTGATATATTTAAGGCTCTGCGTGAGAAGCTGGAGATCGATCATTCTTTTACTGTTCCGTATCGTCCTCAGTCTAATATGGCTGAACGTGTAAATCGTACATTAATTCAAATGATTTCTTCTTATTTTTGTTCTCATCATGCAAATTGGTACCAGTTTCTTCAGTACTTTGCGTACGCACTTCGTACGGCAGTTCACGAGTCAACGGGGAAAACGCCGGCTGAATTGTTTTTGGGTAGAAAAGTCATTACTCCATTTCAAAGACTAGTTATTGTGTCGGATATGGAAAGTCAGTTTATGTGCCAGGATATTGAGAGGTTGGTTAAGGAGGCTCAGGTTCAGATGGGAAAAGCGCAGGAGAAGCGAGCTCAATATTATAATATGCGTAGAAGGGAGTTAGAAGTGGAAGTTGGAGATTTTGTGTTAGTAAAAAAAGCGCATTGGTTAAGTTCAAGTCGTCAAAAGAGGGTAGCTAAGTTTGGGCCGAAGTTTGTGGGTCCGTTTGAGGTTTTGGAAGTTCGGAATAATAATTTGGTTGTTAATGTCAATGGTGAAAGAATGACGGTTAATCTCGATCAGGTTCGAATTTATAAGTTTAGAGAAAATGGTAGTGAAGGTTCTCATGTGTCGAGCGGTGTTTCGCAAAATTCCCGATCCAATGAGTTTCTTGAGTCCAGCACTTCTTCATCTAATTCTTTTCATCAGTATGCAAAAAGAAAATTTGGTCAAACAGCTCCAAAAACTGAAAGTAGAAAGTCTATCAAATCGAGAGCAAAGAACGATAATAAAAATAAAAGAGCAGTGTCAAATACATCAGACTCAGTGTGCCATAAAAGGCAAAAGATTATAAACTGTCCCGTTCCTCCACTTATTAGACAGCAACCTCAAAAACACAAGTTATCCAATAGTTCAACGTCTTCAGTAATTAATCCTCGAAAAAAACTTCATATGAACACTCGTCAAACTGTTCAAAGAACTTTTAAATCTGATTTTTTGCCAAATAACAGACAGCGTAGATCCGGAAAGAAACGTGGCCTAGGATCTTCAGTAACTTCGGGTGCGTCTAGAAAGAGGAGACAACATTCAGAGTACCGGCATCAGCAGTTCGAACCTCGCCAGAGCAGAGTCGTTGAGTGGAACCTACAAGTATCCCACGGCATCCATTCAGGACCACGCTGCAGGCACGACAATCAACTGTGGCGTCACCGTACAGTTCTGATGACGAAAGATCCTTCGTGCAAGGTTTTTGGGACAAGAGGAGAAAGCCATCCTGTAGTATGAAGCCGGCTAGCAGCGAATCAATCTATGATTGGGTGATCATGTTCTTTATTAAATTTCTATTAGAGTGCATATATGTGGTAGCAATGTGAAGGAATTAAAAGCAGATGGACTGTTTTGTATTTTTGGCCATTTTTGGAATCTTTTGACGGACTCACGATTAGTGCTTAATTGCGTTCAAAATTCGTTTGCAAAATTGTTAGTTTTATGTATGTTTGAAATTTTGGTCTTAACTGCTTTTAGAAATTCTGGATCTATTGTTAAGTTGTTATGTTAGTTGTTAAAATATTATTATATTGTTATACTGTTCATGTGTTATAAAATGTATGTTAATGTATGTTTTGTTTTCAGAAAAGTACAGATAGTAATTTGGGTTATTTTGTACACGCGCCGCGAGTCAGGCGGGCACGTGTTTTACGGTCAAGAAGTCCTTGACACGCGTTTCTATCTCCTATACTAACATTTAATGAATTAACTTTCCTCTTATCGTTCGTGGTTCATGTGTTGCGTTTGTACTTTAGTTGGGAATGGTTTCCGCAAGTTGCGAAGTTTTATGTTGCATTTGAATATAAAATTGTATTGTATTAAAATTGAATGTTAATGTGATTTTCTTGCAGGGAAGTATACCTGTGTTATATATTGATACTGCTATTTTTCTTTTAGTTAATACAGATGAAGAGTCATGTGATGACGTCATTTTGTAAATTTGATATTTTAGATTATTGCATAAGCACAGCTATGTGAAGCTGTACGTATGTTACCCCAAATATTGTTAAAGTGGAGCTAGTTCTGAAGAATTTTTGGGAGTTAGTTCATTGGCTAATGGGTATTTAGGTATTACGTAGTAGCAGAGTTATTGTAGTATGAAGTAAATTTAATTTTATATGAGTTCGGAATTTTGTTGAGGAAAATTTTTGCGCATTGGGTTTTTTAGACTTGGTGCAAATCCTAATGTTAGGAAAGTTTTATGGAGAAATTTTTGGTAAAGATACAGTTGTATTTCAATATTGAGGAAAATTTTGAAAGTTTAGTGTTTTGATGAATTTTAGCACTCCCAGTGGAGTGGGTTGTTTTGGAAGAGGAAGTAATTAGTTTTGAAAGTTTTAAGAGTTTTGAAAGTTTTTCGGAGGCTATTTTTAAGATAGAAGGATTATTGGATTGAATATGTGAATATTTGATGCAAACTGATGGTTTTGTTGTGATGGGTTAAAGTATAATATTTTAAAAGTTATGTTTCGGTGTCAAATTTCACCCATCACTTTGTTTTTGTACGGTTTGAAATTTATAACAAGAAAAGTCCTGGGCATGCATTTTGCCCAGTCCTTTTTCTCTGTGGAATCCGAGGGGGGTTGTGAGTGAGTGACCTTTGTCATAAAGGCACTCTAGTATATCTGAGATCGTGACGTCAATAATTTAACATGTGTAAGCGTGAAAGCGACATCTATCCTCTCTTTTACTTTAATTTTCTAGAGCGTGTGTGTCTCTTTCGGATTCTGCAGTTAGGTCGCGGTTAGTAGTATTAAGTAAATTTGAAGTATCACAGTTTGCAGCATATAAAAGCCTGGAGATTGAGTGTGTGTGGTGTGTCTCTGGCGACGTTAGCCAGCAGAGCGTGTCTAGCGATATTAGCCAGCGAAGTGTGTCTCTAGCGGCGATTTTCTGCTGGTGTCTAGCAGAGTGTGTCTAGCTGCGTTGATTGATCTAGAGCAAGCGATATCGAGTGTTAGCAAGCCTCCAGTGAGTTGCTAAGGAGTTTTGGAATTTGACTCGAGAAGTTGGCCAGTGGTAAGAATTTAATAGTAATTACGTTGATCATATCAAAGTTAATGAAGAAATATATACAGCCACGGGCTGTCTAATAAGTCTTATCTAGCAGTTTAGCCGAAAGGTAGCTGAGAAGTAGTCTGAGGTGCCCTGATTGAGCTAGTTTCGGAGCTGTGAGTATGAGTTTAATCTTTTAGTAGTATTCTCAGTTGTGAAAATTACAGACTTGCTCCACTCTCCTTGAGCCCTTATCGTTTTTAATAAACTGGCTTTTTATCTTATGTACTGAGATATGTCTGTATTTAACAGCCAATACGAGCAGCCAACCGTTACAACCTGATGAGCAAAAAATTATGAATGAGCAACAAAATTTATCTGTGGATCAGCAAAAAGTTATGGATATTTTTCTTGATCAAGTTAATTACATTCATCAAGGTTCCATCCGTAAAAAGAATTATGGTACCAAGGTAAAGCAGGATGTGGAAAAAGTTTTTTTATTGGAATGATGAAACAATACGCGACTGAAAAGTTAGGTCGTGATTCTATTGAACTTCTTGCTCCAACTGGTGTTGCTGCTGTAAATATAAGTGGTAAAACATTGGATTCGTTTTTAAAAATTTCAAAAAATAGTTACGCTCCACTAACAGGTGAAACGCAAAGGAAATTCCAAAATATTATCAAAAACGAAAATTCTTAATTTTTGATGAAATGTCGATGATTGGTTTGCAACTTTTAAACAAAATTGATCTTCGTTTAAAAGAAGGAATTGGATCAGGGAACGAGAGTTTCGGGGGTTTGGTTATTTACTTTTATGGGGATATAAGACAGCTACCACCGGTTTTGGATAAACCAATTTATAATCCACATCCTTCAAATGATGATCAATCTTTTGGAAAATTAGCAATTGGCAACTTTGAGAAATACCTTCAATTGACAACGAGCCATAGACAATCTGATGGTAATGAAGCTTTATTCCGAGAAATTCTCGATTCTGTTGCTAAATATCATTTAAGTATTGATCAGTGGAAGATGCTTCTAACGCGAAGAATGGCTGTCCAGCCTCAAAAAGAGTTAGATCGTTTCAAAAAATTCATAAGATTATTTCCAACAAGAGAACGCGTCGAAGAGTATAATAAAGATTGCTTAGGCTCATCTGGCCATCCCTTCGCTTTCATACCAGCTCGACATAACAACAAATGCGCCAGTAAAGCTCCTGATGAAGTCGACCAGCAACTTCCGGAGATTTTATATTTATCAATTGGATGTCGAATTATGCTCCGAAAGAATATATGGACTGAAGTTGGTCTGCTGAATGGCTTTCTTAGAACCGTCAAAAACATCATATATAACAATTCTCGACCCCCTACTCTTCCTGAATGTGTGTTGATAGAATTTGATAATTACAAAGGTCCATTATATAAAGATAACTTAGTTCCAATTGTTCCAATTACAAGAACGTGGAAAGACATGGATATTGAATGTTCAAGATCTCAATTACCATTAAGTTTAGCGCAAGCAATTACAATACATAAATCGCAGGGTTTAACACTTCCACAAGCTGTAGTCGATTTTGGAGAGAAAGAAGTTGTGCCAGGATTAATTTATGTCGGGCTCAGTAGAGTGAAGAAGATGAACAACTTGATGCTAGAAACGTGTGCTGATTTTACAAATTTTTTAAGGAGCACTAAAAATGTTTTATACAGAGAAGAATTCCTGCGAAAATTTTATTAACTACAATAATTATGAAATGTTTCTGGATGTGTATTCGCATGGTACTACTTGATTATCCCGTCGACCAAAAGATTATAACCAAACTATAAAATTAGATGTCAATATTGCATGATCGTAAATGTTACATTCACTTGACATTAAACACGTTACACATGTTTGTTACGTCATATAGATATTTTTAAGTCGATTTTTCGTTTGCATTTTTATTAACTTTTTACTAATTTATTAGTTCTTTCTTGTTATTATACAAATTATGTTAATTTGTATAATTTGGCAAACAGTTTTGCTATTTTTTAATTTGGCGAAATTGGTCGACGGGATAATCAAGTAATTCCATTAACATTAAACAAGGATAATTCAAAGAATTACCATAATAGCTAAAAATATATGAAATGATATGTGATATTTTGAATTCTAACATTTTTATTTTGCTATTTTACATTTTTTGAATTTGTATACTAATTTCATAAATTAAAAGTAGCTTATTTTATTCACTTATAAGAAATTATATCAGAAATCAGTGTCGTCACTTGTGACAAACTAAATCTATGTTCGTAGCAAAATCGCTCAGACTAATCCCTTTAAGGGAAGTCCTAGTATATGGATAAATCTATATTTTTGGCAAAAAGATTTAATGACGTAGTAGTCAGCGTGCTGAATTTCAATAATTCAAGGTTTTTGATTAGGTATCCCTGTCAGACTTCCTTTTCGAAATGAAAATTTAGTAATTTAAGTAGTCTATAGTCTGACATACAGTAGGGTTGGGCCAAAAAAATGCAAAAATTGGTTTTTAATTCGCAATACCGCGAAGAAGTTGCGAATTCAAAAGACTAAAAATTGCTAAAAAAATAAATAAAGTTGACTTATTCCGGTTAAAATCACATTATTACAAAAAAGTTTTTAATTAGCCTTTTCACGAATGTAATAGCTGAAATTCTTATGTATTATGATAACAAAACATAATGCTGAAATATTATTTAAATCGTTCAATAACATCTGAGCGCACAATTGCTCTAAATGTTGGCAAGAATCACATTTATACGCTAATCCTTCATCTTTCTTAGTTTATTAATATTTAATCTTCCGTCTACCAGACAAAACACCCATTTATCTACGGCAACACCTAATTTTAATTCCAAACTTGCAAACGGCACCAGTAATATTTTAATATAATTTTGCTTTTACAATGAAAGCTTAAATTAAGGAATTCGTAATATCTAGACAAGTCCTTTATAAATTCCGGTGTCAATCGACAATTTCTCATTTTACCATTGACACCAGAAATATTGCTGTCGGGTCCAATGGACCCGTCTGGTAGACGGAAGTTTAAGTGTAATAGTGTTCTTTACAACATTGGAGCACATGCGCGACTGGAAGATATTGATGGATTTAAATGATATTTCAGTCTTAATATCGCCACATCTGGTCTGTGAATGAACCGTTTTACAAGGGAAATAACAGTTTGCATAGAATCGTGTTTCATCCGTTGAGGCAACTGTCGCCCTATATTCCATAATCAAGACATGATGTTCCCAGGCTTAGTATAGAAGTATTCGACGATGATGCTTGGTCATCAGGGGCACATGAGTGAGATGTTAGCCCTGTAGACTCGCATTCAAAAGTGTCAGTGGAACAGTATGCTCTGAAAGAATTGTACATAGACCTGCATTGTCTTGGGATGTAAATTGAGCCAATCTCTGGTGCCAATTTTGCATTGTCAAGGGGGAAAGTCTCCGACGACCTTTTTATTTGATTACGCTTGGGCGTTCACCCACGGCTAACTTCTTTCGAGGCCATTGAAGCGTTTGCTTGGTAAAGCGGGGCTTAGGACATTTTTTGGGAGTTTATGACGTCAGGTCATGTGATCTTCGTCGACCCAATCTCGCGCGAAATTCGTCCTAGCAAGGGGCGTAACAAGCAAAAGCTGTCTCTGCCGATTTGGTCGGTGTTAAACTACGTAATATGATGTCATGAACTCTGACATAACAACCAAGAGCTTTCTAGGCCTCTAATTAAGTTGACCATGGTTCAACGCGATGGTTTCTACTGGTGGTTTCATCGTTATTCATCCACTTTGGACAAGTACTAACAACGATATATCCCGAACAATCTATGAGAGGCGCAGTTTCGAAGTTACGCATTCTGAGTCATGGGACGATTGAATTCTGCCCTCTATGAGGTGAATTTAGATCAGCAACTTATACCCTCACAAGCAGGCTTATTCGCAAAAATGATTCCTGAGATTCTCTAACAGCATTTTACCCTTCTCAACAGACTGTGCGCCTTCCACGTCATCCAGGTGAATTCATTGCAAAATATGGGGGTGCTCATAATATTTTGGCTCTTGAATGTATTTCAAGGCATCCTGGTCATATAAAATTTTGCACACATTTTAGCTAAAATAACTGGTATAAATTTGTAAACGAATGCATTAATTTAATCCGCATGATTTTTTTCTTTCCAACAGACATAGAAAAATGAAAATTCAAAATGAGATCCAAAAGTTTAATATTTTGGTGAGCGCATATACATTACTCTAATGTCCCAGCACGGTTAAAAGTGACAAACCTGTGAAAATTATTTTATTTTCACGTAATCTAATATGTAAAGTTTTAAAAATAATAATACTTTTTGTCTTTTAAATATTATGTCTTTTTTCCCCACAAATGATGCAAATTTTAAATTCGGATCTCAGGCGCGTAAATTCAAAAATTGCGAGAAAAAAATAAAAGAAGAAAGTTAGTTAAAATTTTTGGGTGTAGACATACATCAAAGCTAAAAACACCTAGAGTAAAAAAAAATCAACGCTGCTGTTGTTTAATTTGTTATGTCAATACAAAATCAATTGACATTTACTTACAATTAAAAATCATCTGCCATTCAAGTATATTTAATTTAATTAGTTTTAAGACATGTTTTCTTTCATTTAAATCAACAAATACTTAAAAAAACACTAAGAACATTCCAAATATTTAAGTGTAAATAAAAAAAATATTTATTACAGTACTGTAAAAAATTCAAATGTGTCAAGTCAAAATAAATTTACTTTCCATCAAAAATAAAAGAAAAAAAATTACCAAAGAAAATCGCCTTTTTTAGTTTCTTTTTTTTTTCTTTTTTTTTCTTTTTCATTTTTCAAGCTTCACTAGAAATTTCCTATATATACTCATGAAACACAAAAAATATAAAGCTTTGATATGTTTAATGAAGCTATTTCAAAAAAAAATTTCGACAGAAAAGGAGTTTTTTTATAAATGCTTGACGAATATTTTGACATGTTTTATAAGACACATAATAAGAAATAACATTAAATAGGTATTATGAAGTTTACTTTGAAAGCAGACTCTGCTAATTTTTTATAGCTTGAATCATGTTCAAGTTGATATGAAAAAAAAGTCCCACGATGTAACTAATTATAAATATAAATATTTTTTTATAATGATGTATTTTTTCTTTTTTATAATATTTTATTACAAGATTTTTTTTTAATTTCATAATCTGCATTTTTAAACAGTTATATCAATTTATTTACACATATATTTTATAATTCAAACTATTTTTTTAAGGTTTATTAGATTTCATTGATGTTTTATTATTTACAAAAATTATGTTTTAAAAATCGCGTATTTTTCATTCGAGTTTTGTAAAATGTTTTAGTTTCCTCAATGAAAATACCGTATGCAATTTTGACATTTTCATTTATTCAAATAAAAAATATTTTTATTTTTAAATTCTAAAGAAAACGGCACAATTATTCATCGCATCCTCACCAGTACTTTCTTTTTCTCACAACCTTGATATAATCATGTTGCTACTGGTTAAATTTGTTTCAAAATTTCATTTAAAGCTTTTAAAAGTTGAAATTATTTTTAAATTTCGTAAATTATTCTAGCATACTTGTATTATTATATTTCTTCCAGGTAGTTTTCAAATTATACTTAAACTAGTCTTTGGGGGGGTTACCGTAATACTTACCCATCACTGCTATGCGTTATATAAAATATGAAAATAAAGCATGTGTGAACTATTTACAAAATGCATCGGAAATCCAAAATAAAATCCAAGTGTATATTTAAATACTTTTAACACGTACTAATTCTCTATTAATGAATTTCTAATAAACCAACTCCGACAAATTATATAAAACGCCAAAATACTCAAGTAGTACCGGATTGCACAAGAGAAACATCCTTATAACTCCAAAAATAATAATCATATTAACTAACAATTTACTGCGTCGGATTAAGCGTCTTATTTCCAATTAAATTATATCTTTGTATTAAAATTTGAATCAAATACAGGGTCATGAAAAATCGAAGAATGTGGAAAACAGGATTACAAATATCTCGGCAACTAATAATTCGATCGACTTCGTTCTTTATGCAAAATTTGTGTCATTTTATTGCTTTTTACGTCCATTCCTTAAAATAAAAAATTTCGAAAAATTTTATATACCTTTCATCAGAACGAATTATTCCGAAAAAAATAGTTGCGGATAATCGAGGTTACTGATATTAAATAGGCTTCGTTCCATTTTTACATACTAAGTACATACAAGTACGTTTCAAGTCTCTATCTCAATTTCTTCGGGAGATAGAGCGGTTACAGACAGACAGACGCACGGACACACAGACGGACGGACGGCATTTTTTTTTTTTCTAAAAATATGTTTTTCGGAATCTCCAATATCTGAAACGTGTAAATCCGTCAATTTTTTTTTCGATTTTCAAAACGATTGCAAGACTTACCCTATACTATGTATGATGGGTAAGTAAAAACGGGTAAATGATGGTTTAAAGGGCCTTACGATAGAAGCGACTAGATATTTTAAAACTTCTTGTGCTATCCTGTAATCCATGTCTTCAATGAGTGTTTGAGTAGTAACTAAGGAGCCTTGATGAAGAAGGGATCTCTGTCAACAATCGAATCCCGAACTTCAATTTGCTTACAGCCCCCGAAAATATGCTCGTTTAAAAATAATTAATTTATCGAAAATTTATCATATGAACTGCATGAAAATTAGTTTTTAAGTTAATTGAAGGGTTAAGAGTTAATTTATGTTGTCAAAATTAAGTACTGCTAATGAAAAAAAACAAAGTTCGGGTTTGTTTTAATATGTAGATGATCCTCAAAGCAAATTTTATAAACATCACTTAAAAGTCGTAATAATTTCCAATAGTTTGGCACCAGTAACTTTCTTTTACGATAGTTTTTTGCAGAATTTATAGGGGGGGAATTTACTTTTCTTTTCACGCCTGTACATTTGAATATTACAACTTCAATTGAAATAAGGTTTACAGGCCAATATCTTAATCCATCAGAGTAAACAACACAAGATATTCGTACATTATGAGCTATAAAAATATTAAAACATGAAAAAAATCATTCCCAAAAACATAAAAAAAAGAATAAAAATTTAATTAAAATCTTATAAGCTCAATTACCATATGACCCAGTAATACACTGTATAATAACTACCATAACTACCATACTGTTGATGATGCAAATCATTTAAGAAAAACAATCAACCCAACATCTTTTTCCCATCAAAATAAACACAAAAGATTCATTCTTCAATGAGTGAAAAAAATACAAATTTATGGAGGAATAATACACAGAGCAATTTTTTTTTCCAACCATGAATTTTGCCGTGCAAAAATAATTCGAGCATGTAATCCAATCAAACTTAAGTATCCTTTTGTTACATGAGGTGCTGTAACTCAACTGCGTGTAACTCAACAATCAAAATGTTTTCTTGACGAAACGAAATGTAAACAAGTCCAACTCATTAATATTTAATTAATCAAATTTCATACCTCATCGTTACTTAATTTGGTATCTACGCATAGTTTACCTACATCACCTTAAATTATTGTAAATCACCAATTATATTTAAAATTGTCAAAGACCAATCGCATTCAAAACAATAATTTAATATGCATTTATTAAATACAAAATGTAGGAAGAATTCTATCTCCTGTTTTTTTTTTTTTTTTTTTTTTTTTTTGGCGGGGGGAGGGGCGAGATTTTTTGTGATAAATGCTTCGATGTAATTGGTTCGGTCTTTAGTAAGGATTGCTTTTTTGTTATTTTGATGCTACTATTGGAAATTTTATGATTTTGCATAAATATTGTTTTATTTACAATTTTTCGGTTTTTTGGCACAGATGATACACGCACGACATTAGCGTGATTTATTCCTGTCACCAATTTAGCGAAATCTTCGTTATTAAATATATGTTATGAATATATATATATACATATATATATATTATTTTCTGTTATTTAAAAAAGGAAATAATACTAAATAAAAAAATTTAATTTGTCGCGTTAATTGTCTTAAACTAACACTCAATATTTGAACTTATTGCTACTTTATTTCACAGAACTATGAGCGTTTATTCTGACACCATTTATCATAGAACTACTAGCTAATTACAACGAAAACAATTTACCGTCAGTGATTGCTATGGTAACAGCTCAAGGCAGCTGCCATTCTAAACTGCGAAATATTTCCGACCTTCCGGTAATAACAATAGCAATAACCATAAATTAAAAATTTATATCGAACAAAACAATTTAGATTATATTAAAAAAGAAAATAGAAATAAATAAACTGTTTATAAATAAATAAACAACAATAGCAGGGTTACTATGCGAGGCATAAAATCATCATTTTGTTGCAATCGCGCCAATGTGGTGCGTATATGATATCTATGCTAAAAAAAATATCTTTCGTAAATTTATAAAATACTTAGCATTGCATTAAAGGGACGCCAAAACTAATCGCTAAGGATGGCTAGTTATAAATAACAAAGTATTTCAAAAATCTACAGATAAATAACAACTGGAGTAAAATATATATTGATGAATAAGATTACTCAGATAAAATTATTTCCAAAAAAAAATCAGATGAGTAATATACACAATATAAAGTTTTTTACAAAAAAAAAAAAAAAAAGAAAAAAGAAAAAAAAAGGTCAAACTACATCCCATTTATTACAACTCCAGATAAACGGAAATATTTTAGGTGAATGAAAAATGCTGCATACTTTAGGACCTTTTCTCTTTCCATTTATTTTAAATAATCACCCACTTAGGAGAGTTCAGGATGAGAGAAGAACAATGTATTTATGAAAATTTGAAAATTAAATTAATCTTTTAAGTACTTTGACATGTCATTTGTTTATCGGGTAACATTTGCATGGATTTCAATTTATCTTTAACCTATTCTTTTCTTTCAAACAAAGAAAAATATTTCATATTTCATATTATTAATTTAAAAACAATATTTTTATACAAGTGGATGCTTTTTTAAGTGCTAAAAATTTGTCTGTTGTTCAGATACACACTTAATGATCTGAAATACTTATTTTAATATAATAAATTAAAAACGATTAAGGTTTTATTTTAAATGATATTTTTTAATGTGATACAGTGTGACTTAAATACGTTTTTTTTTTTTTTTTTTTTTTTTTTTTTCTTTTTTCTATTATAAAAACTTCTGAAGGTTTTAAACAAAATATTACTACTCATAAATCATTCATTTTTTTTTTTTTTTTTTTTTTAACACATTATATGAATGTAAATTATTCTTCCTCACTTAGTTGAGCGGTCTCAATTTTTGCTGCATTGCTTGGTTCCCTTTGTGTAACTATGAAGTTCCTCTTGCCATAAACTCTCATTTCTTTGTTCTAAATTCCTTCTTATGCTACTTTTTTAATTATTGTAGTTTTTTACAACATAACATTCAATTTTATTGACCTCAATCTACCTAACAGAAATATGCTTTTCCCAGAAAAATGACATAATGTAATGAAACTTATGTTAGAAATAATGATGTTCAAAAAATTTAAAGCAATAATATTAAAGTATGACAATTAGGCAAAAGGATTCCGGTAATCAAGTTATCATCATTCTCAGATTAAATTAACATTTTTATCCATGAAAATGAAATATTTTGCCGTGATCATGTCATTACATCGTCCTATTCGCTCTATTTTATTTCTGTATAAAAACTAAAACTTCTACTATGTATTGAAATATTTTTAGTACGCATACTTCGTAAGTAAATCATACACATTATTGCATTATTACATCAGACGCATTTAAAACAGCAAATAAAGTACTTGTGCAAAAATGTTTAAAGATAGAAAACCAACGATTATAAATGCACAAATAATGTATTAAAAGCATAACTAAGCATGGCTTAGTTTTGCTTTTTCTAGCTCGCTGAATTTTACACTGATGAAGAATCTCGATAGTAGATTCGAAACAGCTGTTTGCTACCTTTTAATACATTATTTGTGCATTTATAATCGTTGGTTTTCTATCTTTAAATAGCATGTATTTATTACATAACAATGTTATAAATTAGGATAACTCAGTTTATTCAAATTCGTTTGGTGTGTGTGGGTACACTGTTAAAAATTTCTGTAAAAACGCAAAAAAGAAAGCGAGACTCTCTGTAAATTTACACTAGTTCTCATTTTAATGTATTCTTCTGAGTTTCTCATTTTACGGACATTTTCTTTATGTTACATCTAATTCCTTGTAGTAATTTCCATGTCTATATTTAACCCTTTTCTTGTCTGAATTTTTTCCATTTTGAGAACAAAATTAGATTTTTCTTAATAACGTTAATCGCAGCTATCCAAATACATCTACTGAAGTTTAAAGATCATCCCATTATCTTAAATCTAACGAAGGTATTTATTTTGTGTACTATTTCATGCATTTTAATATGAAAATGGGCAAAGGAAGAGTTTCTGGAGACATTTGGAAAATAACGTAATACAATAGAATGTGAGAGGGTTTTATCAATTTCTAATGCTTTTTGCTTTTTATCACACATAATGCATTCAGAAAAGTAACTTATATTTTTAATTTAAAGACGGAAATATACAGGGTGAGTCATAAATATCAAAACAATAGGCTATCTCCTTAAATATTGCTTCTAGACCCATACTTCCAAGTGCAAAGTTTCATAAAAAAGGTGAATTTTTCGATAAGATAAGTTGAAACTCCATGGGGGGGGGGGGGGGGTCTATTTTAAAAAAATACGAAAATTAAATTTTTATACGGCTCCCAGAGGATAAAACTTCCAATGAGAAAATTTTTCCTTATCCATTTCTAAATTGAACAAAAAAATCCATCTCGATATCTAAAAATCCCCGAAAGATATTAAATTCAAAAATTCGTGACTTACACCACTTAAGCATACCTCTGAGCGCAGCGAGATCAGTTCATTTGAAGTACAATTTAGGGATCGACCATAAACTTACGCATTGTCAAATGTCGATCCAAGACAATACTTTTACTTTTAGATATAAATAAAAGCGTATAGGTTTTTGCTTTAAACTTCCTTGAAATATGCTAAATGTCTGCAGTACCTTGACCTTGGCGCCAATTTCGTAACTCTAGCGACCCATTGACCGGACCGTCTTATTAAACACTTATTAAAAGTGTTATTAAATTAAGTGATATTAATAAACTCTCAATAAAAGTGTCTTATAAGCTTACTGCCGTGGGCAATAAGTTTAGTAAAAATAGTAATAGCGATAATGACACTTCTATTAAGGGGGTAGTAAGGTTAATTCGAGGGGAAAAAAGCATATTTTCTATCATTTTTTGTAAGGATACAATTAATATTTATTTATTTGTATAGTTATAGTATAATTATATGTCATTTAAAGAGTATTCTGTGAAATTTTCATTAAGAAATATTTAAAAATGAGCCGGTGACAGCGAATCTTCGAAGACGTCCCAAAAAAAAGTTGATTCGCGGTGAACCGCATAACTCATGACTGGATCAACTGCAAATAAAAAACCAAATTGATTTAATTAGTTGATAAGTTTCCTCAGGGAACGCCTTCGAGTTTGTTTTTTTTTATTGATTTTTCAATTTTTTACAAGGCTCGGAAGTCAAAATACTGATTTTTCATCAAAAAAATCTGATATTTTATTTTTTAAAAGTAAGTTAAAATAAAAAAAATAAAAAAAACTCGACAGCGTTATCTCGTAATTTATATAAAGAAAGAGTGTGTAAAATTTTAAAAAGATCGGTTCAGTAGATTTTGAGCTACAGAGTTCATCGGCTTCGAAAAAGCGAAGTGTTAGAAAAACACGTTTAAAGTTTCACAGACATTTTTGTCGAAATAGATATTTGTAAATTACTGCTTTTTTCATATACTTACACAGAATCATCAATGCCAGGCCCATAAAGCGAAAAGCTGTCGGAGATGATGTCCAGAGCATCTTGTTGCTCTTGTCTACGACGAATCCTGCCTTCTTTGCCTCTTTTGCAGCCTCTCGCTCTGCTTTACATACTCGAAGACTATCTGTTGTTCGCGCCCATTCATGAGAACTTGTTCCAGTTTTTATGCCCATTTCTTGCAAAAATGACAGCAGAGAAAAACAGCCTTCATTAAATGTACATGCTGCCACATTAGCTGCAATTTCAACGACGTTGGAGGTGCCATTCACTGTTTTTGGAGTAATTTTCCAAATAAGTTGATTAAGGCTTTCATTATTGTTCTGAGTGAAACCTCCAACACATCGTCCCAGAAGTGCATCTTTGCTTAAATCCTCATAAATAGGTTTGAGCTCCTCCCTACCTTGAGCAAATCCTCATAAATAGATTGGTCAAGTAGTAGCAGCTACTTGGTAGCTGATTGTTGCGGCCACATTCCTCAGTGTGAAATCGGAGGGCGGAGACTTACAAGTGTATATCTCCGTCAGTTTTACTTCAATTGCTTTCAAATTTTCGCAGAATAATCTTAAGATGTTGTACATTAATATAAAAAAATAAAAAAAAATGCAAAAAAAAAAAAAAAATACCTTACTACCCCCTTAAAGGAATCATTGGAAATATAATTTAATAAATTACATAGAAATAGTTTCAAAAATCTACTTTTTTACTATTCAGCTTCAAAATTTATGATGGTTTTAAACCTACTTTTACTTTTTTCTATCTTTACAAAAAGAAGGTATTGGATTCATGAAAATTTTGAATACCGGTTTTCGACGGATTCACACATTTTAGGGCTCAGAGATACCGAAAAACATGTTTTTACAAAATGTCTGTCTCTGAGTCACTGCACAAGGAAAAAATTTGAAATCGATGTGATAAAAGATGAGGTTTAAATCAGCTGACGCATTTAAACAGTAATTAAAGAGGATAAGAATGGCAAAACTTAAACAAAATCTGAAATCCAAACTATACAGGACCGAGTTAATCACCTAGAAACTTTTAAAAGGTATTTAAACGTTAGGAGCCCATTTTTGTTTAAAACTAAATGCACTTTTCTGCATCAAATGTTTTTATTTCAATATTTATCATTTTTAAACTGACATAAGTCAATAACCGCCGGTTACAGTAATAGTCCCGCGACTTCAATAGTTTTTTAACATCTCAAAAAAAAAATGCCCAACGTGCCGAAAGAAGTTTTCAGAAAAATTACTTTTAAAAATATGATTTGTTTACAAAAAATTGCATCTTTTTTTATATTGCTATTTTAAATTCTTTTATTTTAAAAAATATATATATTATTTAAAATGCTGAATCAAATTTGAAAATTAGACATTTTCATTTAATCAAAAGAAAAAAAAATGCCAACGCGACAAATAATATTTTCAGTTATAACAATTTTAATTTACTCTAAATTTTTTGAAAAAAAATATTAAAAATTATGAATGCTTACAAATTATATAATTAACCATCATAAAGTATTCAAAATTCTAACTCTATAAATATTTAAATAAAATAAATGTTTCCTGGACCCATTACAGCAACATTGTTTCTACAATTACACGCATTTCAATTTGTGTCTGATCCCTTGAAATCTCACGATTTATTAAAATTGTCATAACTCTCTGAGTTTTGAAGATATCAAGATGATTTTTTTGTTCAACTCAGGAATGGATAAGGAAAAATTTTCTAACTGGAAGTTTTATCCTCTGGGGGCCGTATAAAAATTTAATTTTCGTAATTTTTAAAATATACCTTCCCATGAAGTTGCAACTTATCTTATCAAAAATTTCACCTTTTTTTAGGAATTTTTGCAAATGGAAGTATGGGTCTAGGGGCAATATTTAAGGAGATAGCCTATTGTTTCGATATTTATGACTCACCCTGTATGTATAAAACAAAGGAATCGCTAACCGTGCAAAGAGAATTAAGAAAATATTTTTTATTATTATTATTACTAAATGTTAAAACATAAATGAAGTCATAAAAAGGAAGGCGTAACCATAAACTATCATTTCTATGTGTAGAAAGTATCCAAGTAATTGTTAAGACTAAATAATACTAGATGAGAAGACATGTACTATTAATAGTACACTAGACCCGAAAGGGTTAAACATATTTTTATCTTTCTTAAAACTTGTAAATCAAAATATGGACTTATAAAATTCTTTTGAAATTTTATTAGAAATATTAAAGAAGAAAATTTTGTTTATATATTTTTTTAAAACTTAGAATAATTTAGAAAGGGAAAAATCATCTCATCAGATTTAGTAGGGTCTTTTTTCCCCGGTGAAAGATAAAAATCTTTCACCGGGGTACATAATTTGTACTCAATAGCAATTCCTCCTATAGCTCAGGCAGTAAGGCATTCTTTCACTGTCAAGAGGTCTCGGATTCGCAGATTAGGGCGGCTACAAACAAATCGTGTAAAATTTAAATGATACAGCAGTTTAAATTTACTCGGAAAATTCAAGTTATCTGAAGCTTATTGATAAATGAGTGATTCATTAATTTCCAAATAAGACTAAATTAAAGTATAATAACTAAAAGTAAGTTTACAAAGTCCTGTATATTTTTAGCGATGTTAATTTAGAGTGTATTTTATATTTACCGAATAACTTCTCTATTATTTAACAAAATCTCGTTTTATCTCTTTTTGTAAATTTACATCAAGACTTAAAATAATGGAAAACATGTAGGATCGTACTTTCATAGGAAAAAATTTAACAGTGCAATTTTATACCAATATTTTCATCATAAAAACTTAATCACACATTTTATTTAGCTGTTTTTAATATATTTAACAAGTAAGAAAAATCATGCGTTAAGCATAGATTATGAAGCAGTTTCCAACACTTCATGAAATCTTTAAAAAAACTTCGTTAATTAGGGAAATAAAGGTATATAGCCAAATATGTATTCCAATACTTTTGAACAACCCTGTATTTGATCTGTCTGTTGATATACATATTATAAATGGGAAATTTTAGTTTAGCAAGAAAAAAGCTTAAGATTTCTTTTTGAGCAATTTGTACTAATTAATGGGAAACAAACTTGAAACCTTTTGTTTAGCATGTAGTTCACCTTGTACTTTTATTACACGTCAATAGAAGCTAAAACTCATTTTAAACTAAAACTCTTAAAACAACTGAAATCACATTGTTATAAATTATCTTTCATAGGTGTTTATGAACACAGTTCTTTGCGTGACCCTTATATCATTTTATCTATATTCTGCAAACATTTCTTTCTAAATTGAATGAATTTCAGCGTGAAAATGTATACCTGATTTAAGAACCACCTGTAAATAACTTACGCTCATACTCAGTAACGTTGGCGAGCTCTTTTGGGTAGCCTTGTATATCAACTAAAACATTTATACACACCCTTATAATGAACAAAGATTTAGTGAAACTTAAATGCGTATATCATAATTAAAATGTATTACATCCCTCCATCAGCCATCAACAGAAACATATACAGTCCTTCGGAAGGAATATACTATTTGAAATCTTTTGTGTGTCCCTGTAAATGCAATGTATTTCATATTATGCAAGACAGTATCGTATAATTTATATTAAGCCTCAGTGACATACATCAATTTTGTTATACATGAAACAGTTTAATATATTTTTTTATATGCCGCATACTATTCCCTCTTTTACCATTATCCAATGGAATTCTTTTGTGTGGGCCTGTAAAGAAATAATAGCTATATTTTCACCGCATACTTTATAGAATACATATTTTAGTGCACCTCTTAAGTGCATGTAAATTTTAATATTTTTGACAGGGTGCAATTTCTTTAAAACGCCTTTGAAATGTTTTTTTCCCATAGGCCATAATGTAATGGAAAATTTTTGACTCTCCTTGTAAATAAACTAATCATGGTGGAACCTTCATTTTCAATAGGGTTCGTGCTAGGGTAAACGTCAATAACATACAAAAATTTCAGTGCAATTCGAGTATATTTACAGGTGTTAGAGCTCGGACAGACGGATAGACTGACAGACGGACAAACCGAATGCATAAGCACTTTTCAACTTTGTTGGAAAGTACTAAAAATGGAAATTCATAATTCAAGCACTTCATTTTGAGCATAATTAAAGTAACCAATATATTTAGTTAATTCCTTTGTTGAAACGGGGTTAATATTTTAGATAATTATGCAACTATAAAAAAGACCGACCTTTAGATAATTTACAAGCTCACTTTATTTTCAATTATTGTAATAGTCATTTAAAATACTTACAAAATCATTCATTTTTTAAAGTATTACAACAAGAATTGCCAAAAAAATAGGTCGTAAAGTGATCATTTCTCAGGAATTATTTAAAATGATATATTCGTAATAGTACAAATTTTATTGCAAATATTATCTGCTTTTAAAACAAACAAACCGAAATGAGCAATTTTCAGTCCTTATATCGACACATTATAGTTTGTTCAAAACAGCGATTGTTATTTATTTTTAAACTGCAATTTTTTTAATCAAACTACACAACATTGTTTAATAAAAGATTTTTTCGTGTGTAATAAAAAAAAGTTCATATTGGTCGGCAAAATAAAATAAAACTTTTTCCTCCCGAGAAAATAGTACCGATATAATATTACTAAACCTGAATATGGCATCAACATTATCCAAGCACATGCCATGTTTCCAAAACATAGTTTTATAATATTAAGAAATAGTGTGGTATAATTATATTAATTTGAAATGCTAAATAAAATTGAAATAACGAAAAAAGTATTTTCACTGTCTTAGCTAACAAATCGATAACATACATGGTATTCTAAATTTATTTCTACAATTTTGATCTTCCATAAAACTTAAATGAAATTAGGTACTAATAATCTGCTTGTTGTATGATGAATGGCAAGATCCAAAGTTTTGTGTGATACTAAATAAGCTCTACATGAGAATAACATAAGCTCTGCATAAACAACATCGAGACGAAATTCAACC